>PVJA010000028.1:11166-70535 GCA_004027025.1 Myocastor coypus | reverse complement strand
AAGAAGAGAATTTGTGTAATGTTGAAGGATAAATTAATGATGTTGCATTAGAGAAGAAACAGACAGACACACTCTTACGAATGAGTAACGAGAATGGTCTCTCTGCGAACACATTTCAACAACTTAGGTTAGGTCTCCCATGGAAGTATTAAGATGCAACTTTTAGCTATGAAAAAATTATAGAGAACTAGAAGGTAAGTTGCAATGTGAGGGCTGGCCAAATATCTCAATGGATTAAAACACCTGCAAGAAGGCACAGAGACCAGGGTTTGATCCCTGGGCCTCCAGTGGCAGCCTTGCCCCCGACCCCGGGATGCACTGAGATAGCAATGGACACTGGGCGTGGTGGCACACACCTGTAATTCCATGCCTTGTGAGGCTGTAAACAGGCAGATTATGATGAGTCTAATCTAGTAGTGAGAACCTGAACACCCTGCAGATCCTTCCTTAAAATAAAAAAAAAAAAGTTGCAAAGTGAAAGGATGCAGCCAATTCATAAAAGAATAGTTAGCTATCTCATATGAAGTAACTATGGAAACAAGTAACTTTGAAAATGGTCCTGGAATTTTACAATGATGCCAGAAATGATTCCCTAAATGGATCAGCCTATAACTAATGTAGAAGTACATCTGGATTCCGTGGTTTCATTTGTGTTTTTAGGCTTTTGGTGATGTCATTGTCCTAAGTTGTTTTGTAAGTGTCCTAAAAGAACCATAGAATGCAAAAATTGTGATTGATTATTTCCACTTGGATTCTAAAGCCATATGTAATGCTCTTTGTGTTGAAGAGCAAGTGTTTTAGTGCACCTGGGGACAGACACACCGTGACAACACCCAGGATCTGGAGGTGGGTTTACCTGCATCAAGTGGCACTGACTGGGATAATTTCCAAACTATCAGGCCCTGTTCTCTGGTGATCTAGGGCTTATTATATATGATAAGAAAGTAGATAGTCAGGCAAAGCTGCTTCTCAACTGGGGATCGGTTTATACAAGCAGTTACGAGTCCCACTGACCCGCCATTTCTAAGAGAGACAGAGGTAACTGGAACAGGGACTGACTCCTGAGTAACCAAGAGACTGAAGGACAGTGACAGGGGAAGATTGATTTCCATTACAATTGTAATGCTGTTTTCTGATGAGCCTAGAAAAATAATTTAGGTTGGTTTAGGAAATGCGCTAGGTACCACTTGGAAGTTATTTTTAATCCATCTATCACCCAGATGACTTCACCACTTAAAAAGTGAGAGCACAAGCGTCCACATGAAGCACGCGTACGTCTCCTGTTTTTCTGTTCTTCTTTCCCATCTCTCACTCCCGTGCCTCCACCTGTATCCCAAGCTTTCAGAAGACTGTTACGATTGGACGAGGCTCTGACCCTGCGTCTCAGCACTAACTGGAAGAGGAAAACCTGCCTGAGGTGCTGTGTTCCAGGAAAGCAGCACAAGTGTCAAGACGGGGCATGCCCAGGGGGAGGGAGTCGGAGTTACCCTGGGACAGAGCTCAGATGGCGAAGCCGACACACGCCAGGAGTGTGGGCTTGACAAGGGACATGGAAAAGGGCACGAGGACTTCGAAACCTCTCCTGTTGCACCACGGGACCATCACTGATCAGCACAAGATGCCAGTGCATCTGATGTTCCCATGGAAACCAGCATACAGTAGAGCACAAACTCAAGGCTCTTCCTCGTGGGAGGGAGAGGCAGGGAGACTGCTCTGAAGCACAGGAGAGACGGAGAAAAAGCTTCAGGGAGGGAGCATGGAGTTGCTGTGGGATACCAATCCTGTCAGGCTCTGGGGTCGGCGACTAAACCAACATGAGGGAGCTGTGCTCAGGCAGCAAGTAGCTAAGGAACACATGGATTACGTGTGCAATGCTTCCAAGCAAAGGCAGAGTAGAGAGGGCTGGAGGGCAGTGCGAGGCTCATCTGTTGTGTCCAGGATACTCAGCCTGCTCTCTGGATTTCAGAGGAATGACCATAGGCCATAAATGGTATATGGCCCCAGGGAAGTACACTTTCAATGAATGTTGCTTGACCTGAAGTTTTCCAGAGGGCTCTTTCTTAGACCAGGCTGCCCAGTCTGTGGTAAGTGTGCTGGAATCCATGACCTCTGACATTCATGCTGTGTCAACCTGGCGGAGGAAAGCTCTGTCAGTACTGAACGTGCTTTCCAACTTCTGGGACCAAGGACCAAAGAAGTAGGCTGGGTAATAAAATAACTCAGCAAAACTTGAGGAGGACCCGCGTTCCCCACACACACACACACACACAAAATAAAATAAATTTAAAAAAAAATAAACCTTGAGAAGAAGCAAGTTACCTTTTTGGCATTTAGGTTTGGTTATTCAGAAGTAGTTTCTAAAGTTTATTTTGCTCCGTTGTAAGATTGACAGTTTTCTGGACCTCCTTTCATGTTTCTGTGCATGCTTCCAACTCTGATGTTGATTTTCTACCACCAAAACATGAAGCAGGAATGCTGACAGAGACTAAAGTTCAGACACCAAAGGATAGTTCCAGAAATTTGTCCTTTGTAATTACAATGTGATAAGATATTCTGTGTATACTGCCTTCCTTCTACTTTTCTTTTGCTATACTAATTTTGTCCCATCAATAATCTCATCAGAAAATTATTTATTCTGAGGCATGTCAGAGCCTCTCTAAGGAAAGTTATCTGACTTTAAGTGGCTCGTGAAGGAAAGAATGCAGAGCGACCCACTATACAAAAATATTACTTATGTTATGATGTAAAATATGAATTAACCTTTAGGCATGTAACAAGAAATTAATGCATCACTTAATCCACTTTCCACTCAGCTATATTCTTTAGTTTTAGTTTTGTTTTGTTTGTGCAGAGTATCACTATGCAGCGCCAACTCAGCCTCCTCAGCGCTGGGATTATAGGCACGCACCACCCCATCCCAACACTGTCACCTGCTTAGCACGCCCAGGGGTGGGGCTGGCGAAGCATGTGTTGCCGGGAAGCAAACCCTGGTCCCTGTGCTTGCCTAAGCAGGCACTCTGTCTGCTGAGGTGTCTTGCCATCCCTGCAACTACATTCTTTTTCTAGATTACTGCTAGTGATAAACTAAATCAAAATTTATAATCATGGATTTTTTTAAGATAAAAGTTGAGATTTTAAAAATCTCCTATTAGACCATGTTCAACACAAGACTATTGCTGGGGAAGGATGAATATGTTGAAGGCTTTTCAGATTTTAACATGATACGTAATTGCTGGTACGAGTCCAACGCTAATTACACTTTACGTTCAGGTTAAGCAGCTGTTTCAGTTCATTCTGCAAATCCCTGCTGTAATTAACCCTAAGAAAGATAGGACCCGGAAGCTGCAGCTCAGTGGCTGGCTTGACAGATTAAGGCACTAGGCCTGGCCTTAGCCTCGAGGCTCCTGGAGATCCTAGGGCGACAATTGGTCAGATGTGCCGCACGATTTGCTTCAGAGATTTGCTTGTTCCAGTTAATCTTGGTTCAGGGATTTCAATCATTAATTTAATCTTCCTGCTTTATTCCACATTCAGTATAATTACTGAGGATAAAGCTATAGTGAGAGACATTTAAAAAATACAGACACAGTAAGTTCTGCTTTTGTAGTATAATTTTTTTTTCTGTCACTGCTTGTTTCTGTTATGCAGATTATTGGTGTTCCGAACATGACCCTAAATCAGTGAGCTTGATTTAGAACATTTAGTAACTCTTTAAAACTTCACAGGTCCTATATGCATTTTATATAAGACAGTGTAAATGTTTGAGTCTTGGCATGACTTAAACTTTGGATCTACTATTTATCTATTTATTGTGGATTATTTACTTATTTATTTATTGATTGATTGATTGATTGCATAACTGGGGATTGAACTCAGGACCTTGCACTTGCCAAGTAGGCACTTGTGCCCCTGAGCTATCGCCCCGGCCCCTTGGATCTACTCTTTAAATGACAATGATACCTTAAAAAATCCTTTTGTCAGGGCTGGCCAGGTGGCTCAGCAGACTAAACCACCTGCTTAGGCAGAGCACAGCAGCTAAGGTTCAACACCCAGCGTGCCGCGGCAGCCCCAATACCGGGGTGCGCTCAGATGATGACTGAGACAGGGCATGGTGGCATGCATCTGTAATCGCAGCACTTGGGAGGCTGAAAACAGGAGGATCACTTCAAGTCTGATATATGTAGCAGGACCCTGTAGACTCTACTAAATGCCTTAAAAAAAAATCAGCTCCAAAAATTCTTTCATCTAATATTGTCATTTACCTCCCTGCTACTTGTGTGTTAACTGTAACTGAAGTGAAAGGCTGAATTGTGTCATATATAAATAACATAACCTATGAGTGACTATGTGTGTTCATATTTCAGGGTCTTAGGGGTCAAGTTTGAATGAGAGAAAAAATATCAGTATTTGTCACTCCCTAATACCCTCATCCTTTCTCAGTGATTTGGTTATTGTCAAAAATTGTTTTAGAGAAATGGTTAAGTGCATGAACAAATCTAATCATAATTTTTAGTATTAATCATTAGAATAAACTGGTGGCTCTTCAGCACAAGATTGGTTTAGTAAACTTTATGTTACATGGAATAATTTTTTTTTTTAGTATTTAGGTATTTGGTATAAGATCTCACTACCCAGTTAGAACTAGTGGTGATCCTCCTAGTTTTTGGCCTCCCTAGCAGTGGGATTACAGGTGTTCACCACCAGTCCCAGACTCGGTGGCTAGCCCAGTGCTCCTAGGGGCAGGGCTTGGGCAGGACGTGGTACTGAGTTCAAATCCCAGTCCCTGCACTTGCCTGAGTCAGCATGTAATCTGCTGTAGCATGTCACTAACTTTAGATACCCCACACCTGCTCACCAAACAGCTCCTGACGCTGCACGTCATGAGTGAGCCTCAGCACACACCCTCTCCTCCGGTCCCTTCTGCTCCAGCTGCACGGCTCTGAGGCCAGCCTTTTCCCTCAGGTGTGTGTGGACATCAGAATACATAGTACATGTGCAGCATGTGTTACCAAACATATACCACATGATAGGACCAGTGTCAGATATCAGAAATAAACCTAAAAGAAATTAGGGTAACATTCAGCAATGCAATCGGTGGGTTTGTTGACTGGTCTTTGCTCTTAGTTTTCTACAGCTGAGGCTTTCAGGAGGGCTTAGCAACTTCTCCATTCCACGTAGCTTGGACGTCTGCTGTGAGTAGATTCCAGACGGTGGAGTCCTACGGAAGCCACAGCTGCGCTAAGGCCTCCCAGGGGCAAATGAAACTAAGGAATCAAAAGGGCACCTGTAGGGACGTTGTCAGAGATGCCTCACGCTGTAAACTAATACACACTGTGCAGTGACGAGACTGTGAGAGGTCGGGGACAGTAGGTGATCCCAATAAAGGAATGCTGCGTGTTTCAAGGGGTTGGAAGGTCTGCACACAGGACAGGTTCTACAGAGGCCCACAGTGGGATTTAGTACCAAAGCAGATTTTAACCATCACACGTTCATTTTTGCAGAAGAATCACTTTGAGTTGACTCTTGGGCTTATAACTCAGGGTATCAGAGAGCTATTCTAAGTAATGATACTTCTACATGAATTCTTCAGCGTTCAGTTTTTTTCTTCTTGAGAAGACAAAATAAGTCCTGACACAACTTTCCTAGGGATCCAAGTGGTGGATGTGGGAAAAATAGCTATGTTCCACATGCCTGAGAAGATAGAAAGACGGCTCTGTCACAGGCATCCCAGGCACTCTGCCCCAGAGAGAATGAGGGGAAAGCCACGTGACGCCGGACTGTGCAGCTGCGCACGAATCTCACGTGTGGAGCGGTCCTCACAGTCTCCTTCTGCGGAGAAACGGACGCGCTTAGCTGAGGCGATCGCAGCAGAAGTAGCATGCACCGAACAGGACAGCATTGTGCTTGTACTTGTGGGAACCCGGATGCCTTCAGGGTCTGATAGCAAGGGTCCGTCCACCAGCCTTCATATTTATTATCCGCCAGTTCTTTGCAGTCTTCCTATGAGGCGGATGTACCACTACAGCCTCGTTTCTTGTGACCTTGGAGCGGAACCTTCCGGTGTACACCCACGCTGCCCTCTGAGCACAAACTCCTCCTTCTGCAGAGCAGCCCGGGGCCTTGCCTGCTGCCGCAGACCTAGGATTGGCATTTGGCATTGCCTTCTCGGCGGCCTTGTTCTAGGTTAAGTGAGATACAGCGCGCCGGTCGTGGCAGCGGGGACCTCCTGGGCTCCGCCTTCCACACTTCCCCCATACTGCCCCGCTCTGCCTTCCTCCTCAGAAGGGAAGCAAACACCTGCTGGCCCTCTGGCCCACAGAAGGCGCCTTCAGAAGTCTGGGAGACACAGCTTTCGCACATTTCTCCATATTTGAGAGCATAAGGGTCTTCTTTGTCCAAGTGGAAGCTCTGAGCTTGGATCTTATATTGACTAGAGAGCAATAGGACCCCCACTTTTGTAGCAGTTAGAGAAAGACTAATCAATGTAGTTTAAGAGGATGCCAGCACAGGCAAAAGGCTTCCTCTCGATTCTTCAGCTACAGCTCCTATCAGTTAGCACTGAGCTCATTCACTGTACCAGAAAACTGCAGCAGTTCCAAGAGGGATATTTAAAATATTGCATACTTTTCAAAAAACTTATTATTTAAATGTGTGAAATCATAGTCATGTATACCCACATAAGAAATCAAGAAGACATTTCTCATACAAGTAGGTTTTTATGGCTATAGAATGAAAACCAAATTGCTAATATGTCAGGATTAAGTTTCACAACTAATACAGTTCAAACAAAGAAGTAAAGGAGCGTGACTGGTGTTTTGGCTGAAATGAAATCTCTGCTTAGGAAATGGCTGTGACAGTGACTTAAATCATACAGATGAGAGAAGTGGCCCCCAGGGCTTATTTATTACAGTGCCACCCATGCTGTGCGGGCTTGAAGAGCAGCTCCTGGGGGAAGGGACAGCGGGAGCTGAAGGGAGAGTGGGGATTTATACCAAGTGACGGCGAACCGATGGCATGAGTGGGTAGTTGGCGCCTAAGATCTGGTCCTTGTGATTTAAAGCTCTGCCACGTGGTAAGGAGGGGCACCAAAGACGAATCCCTGCCGCCTCCCAAGGAGCCTGCCTGCGGGCCAGCGGAGCCTGTAGCTCCACCCAGAGCATGGTGGTGGGTCACAGGGCACCACCACAAAATGGCATTCCAAAGAGAGGCCGGTGACCTTCTGTCTGTGAGTGCAGAAGCTGAGTCGGGCAGTGAGAGGCCTGTGCTCGCACGCGCGTATCACAAGGACAAAAGCAGATCCTGTCTGAAGTGGGCAGGCTCAGGGCATACAGTTCCTTCTGTTTGATGTTTCAGCTGCACCCCGATGCGGTGTGAGACCTGCCGCAGGCCGGGACAGCCTCGGCGGGTGCTGGCCTTGGCGGGCAGAGGCAGCTTGCGGAGGTGTGAGCTGCAGTGCTCCGAGACTTGGAGCACAGCTGGAATTGTGTGTGTGCCTGATGTTTGTTCAGCATCAACTGCTTCCAGGCCTTTTCTCTGGATGTTGGAAAGAGGCCCTGGGCTGTTAGAAGTAGCACTTGCTAATTTGCACATTTTGTATTCAGTTATAATATAACAGGAAGCACATGCAGGGCAACTTGTATTATCTTAGCAAATTTAAGGTATCACAGCAGTAAATCAGGACAGAAAGCATCCAGTCTCATGCAACGACCAGAAGAGACAGTTCTTACTTCTTCAGCACGTGAGGTGTGCCATGGAAGCCCAAGTTGTTTCTTTCAAGGGAGTTTGCCATCTGTCAATCTGTTATATAAAAGGTCCAGCTGAATAGCATTTCCTGATAGAGCTTCCTTGTAAAAACCTTTTGTTTTGGTTTGCGTTGCGCTAAATGTTCGTGTGTATGTCCATTTTTGCAGGGAAAGCATCCAAATGAAACACTTATGTATAAAAGTTTTCAGACAACACTCAAAGAGATGTATTGGGTGTTGTTTGTATGTTATAGAACTTGGACAAAAGAAGAAAATAAGAAAAGCAAGACTACATCCAATTAAACCACAGACAGAACTCTTGAACCCAGCCATGGATATAAGAAAAATAAATTGCTGGAAGGGAGACATGAAGTAATTGTGAGAGCTAAGGGGGCCAGGACTAACCTGGATTCCAACCTGCTCGGTGAGCTGCCCCTCACTGGCACGGCTCCTTGAAGAGGCACCACACATTCAGTAGCTACGGTGAGCCAGTTGCTCCATGGCTTTTATTCACATAATTGTATTTTTAGAAATTCATAAATTATATGAAGTATAGTCACCCTATACTTGTCGCAAATATTTCTTGTGCTCTTCATAGATGCCTGGCACTGTGATAGAACTGAAATTTGTCTGTCCATATCTCTCTGTCTCTCTGTCTCTCTCTCTCTCTCTCTCTCTCTCTCTCTCCCTCCCTCTGTCACATTGTTCCCATGTTCCTAGGAAACTTGTCTTGTTATGCAGAGACAACCTGTCTTTCAAGCCTCCTTTGCGCTAGAACTCTTGCCCTTTGGCCCATTGTCAGGTAACACTGGGGCATGTGAACACAGGCGCTCCAGTACCAGGATGGCTGATCTGAAAATCTCCTTGCCTGAGAGTGACTGGCTGGGAGGTCACATGTTCACCACAGGGACTTTGAACAAAGAGACAGTTCACATCCTGTGCAGCACAGAGTGATGCACTGAGAGTTCGTCGCACTACTTAGTATGCAATATTTAAGCGATGAATTAATTAATTTTGGAATTTTCCTTTTGATATTCTAAGGTTGTGATTGACAATAGAAACCAAAAAAACTCAGCATGTGAGTATTCAGACTGGGGAGGACTCGTATTGTGAAATAAGTCAACATTCTTACTACAATCTAACTTCCAAGAAAATAAAAATACCTGAAAGTATGTTCCATTTTGTGGGAGCAAAGCACCTCCCAGGAAAGGATTGTAAGGATAGACGTGATCACCCTGTGTTATTCCATTACTTGAGACTGTTTGGGGGCTTTGAGGTTGTCCCATAGAGGTTTTCTAGGTTGTCCCATAGAGCATTAGGTCAGCGGCATTTGGGAACTCGACATAGGATTGTGTCTGCGGCACTAATTATAAGGAATGCAGCCCAAAGCAGGCGCAGCTCTTCTATATATAGCCTCAGTAAATCCTATATGATGCGCACAGAATTCACAAGAACACTGCCACTTCTTGTGTGACTAAATGTTCTGTCTGCTACAATTTTTCCCGTACTGGAAATTTTGTATTTAATTTGATATAATGAACTGCCAAGTCTTTACTATGAGATGCAATCAGCAAAACTGTGTGAGTAGTTTCCTGCGTGACTTTTTCCAATAAGCGATGTTTGCACCCATATATGGATACAGATCCGCGTTTCAGTGTGTGTCCTCAGCCCTCTGTGATACCCGGGAAGCCTCCCAGTCCCAGCAAGCTTGGTAGGGCTTGACGTTTCCCCCACATTGTCTCAATTTTAATTAATGCCCTGGCTGCGCAGAGGCTTTCAGCCTTTCTTATTGGTTATCCCCACATGTGCAAACTGAATGGAATTCTCTAACCTTGCTCCAGCTCCTTGCTGTTACTGCTGCTACTGCTGCTGGGAGGCTAATAGTCAGTGCAGGTAATTGTTTCCGTGACTGCTGAGCTAAACATCACACGCACAAGTGTGTGGGTTCCTAAACATCACATGCACAAGCGTGTGGGTTCCTTTGCAGTCTACCAAAGATAAGCTAGGGAGAAGTTAGCTTTGCTGCCTTTGCTTTCCATTAAGTTACACTGCAGAGCCCCTCGGCGATGTCAAAAAGTGTCCATTACTTTTCACATGCACTCAGCCCTCACAGGAAGCGCCAACGCAATTTCCTAGGACAATAGCTGCTAGGTGCCTCAAGAGAGTGACTTTAACAGGAAGCCCACTTCAGAACACCCCACTGTGTATGGACTAGTTGCTTTGAACGTGCTGCACTAGTACAAGGAACCAGTCAGGCGCACGTTTAGGGTTCATATGGCGAACTAACCATGCGGTTCTGATGCACTGACTGTTTGGGTGCCTTGATGAAAACATCTGACATTTTCACCTTTTACATTTTCTGTATAATAAGCCCAACACTGAGAGCTGAAGTTTTCTGGCACCGCAGACCATTCTTTGTAAGAGATTTGTAAGAGATGACTGCTCAGCATCCTAGCAACCAAATCTCCCCCAGCTCCTGTCACCTATTGGGATTTCCTAGGGTGGGTGACTGCTGAGTATTCGCTATGCACGGGGCATCCCCGCGGGTGAGGGTGAGGGCTTTCCCCTGCAGTGAGATTGTATCTGAGTGGAGGTAGGAGTGAAAATTCTGTTGTGTTTTGTTTCTTTCCTTGTACACTGATGGGGATCGATCTTTTGAGAAGTTCCTGCAAATTAAGCAACAAGCATTTCTAACAGAAAAAGTCGCTGTGGTGTTTAACCGTACTGAATAACCACTGCGTCATGTAAATGTGCTTACTCATTTCACAGCTATTCCTCAATTAGCACTAACCGTGCAGCGGTACTCCTTAGGAGCTCCAATCCATTGGTGAACAGGGTAGGGCTACCCTATGATCACCCTGTATTCTTGTGGTAAAGAGAAAAATGAACACCAGGCATGATGAACGAGGAAATTCTTCCATGTCTTCACCAATGAGGAATCCAGTTAAAAAGTGCATGGGGCAGGGTGATAGTGCTCAGCTCGGCTGGAGGAGGGGAGGCTGCAGGACACAGATGGTGCCCAGGGCAGTGTCCCGGGGTCTGAGGGAAAGGAATCTCAAGGGAGTACTGCAGACAGAGGGCAGGTGCTGGCATGGATGAGAGAGAGGTCCTGGCTCAGTCTTGGCGGAGTTGGGAGAGAGACTTACAGAGTAATTGGGTTCAAAGTCTAAGGCTTTGGGGGTGAAGGCACGGAGCAGGTCTCAGTCCAGGGGTGCCATGACGCATGCCCTGCAGAAAGAGACTTGGCACGTCCAGAAGCTTCACGAAGAATCCTCAGAAGCTTTACAGCCCGAGGTCACCCTGAACTAGGTTTGGCTGTGTGTCCAAACTAATTTTAAAATACCACTTAACCTCTTCGTGGTTTCCCTCTTGTTATTCTTGCTCTGTGTTGGTTTTTCACCCTATGGTGCCAATTCAAAATTCGGCATTTAAAAATCGGAGTTTCCTAATGAAAGTCGTGGAAGTAATCAATCAAGGCCCAGGCATCACCCACTGTGCAGTCTACAGAAGGCGGTGGTGAGCTGGGGTCCAGACTCCCGTCACTGGCCATCCTTCCACAGTGCCCCGGGGGATGCTGGATGTCTGACTGACTGCTCATCGCTTCGCTCCCTCTTTGCCTCTTGCCCTCCTGATGAGAAGGGTCAGGAGTCCTTCTGCCTAAGGCCAGCTCACTCCATGCCTTGGGGGCCTGCGCTGTCCCTCTTGGGACAAACCTTGGTCCATCACCTTTTGTCACTCTCCCGGATCTCCAGGAAGTCCCGCTCCAGTGACCACTTTGGTTTCTGTGCTCAGATGTCTCCTGTTGCTAAAACAACAGCAAAAATCCCAAGAAAGCAATCCCCGCTTTCCTGGGCCCGCTGCTCCCCCGCAGGACCTGAGTCTTCTGCTCAGCTCCAGGCCCATGGGCTGCGTTTCTGGAGCTGGGGTTTGCACATGCGCATCTTCTCCCGCTTGCTTACTCTGAGTCTGTCCTCCGCAGTCGGGGCTCTCTGCCCGGCACCTCTCTGATGGGGCACTGGGCCCCTCAGTCCTCCACTAGGCTGCTTTATAATGACTTCAGCTCTTGGCAACATGCGACAAGAGGACTATTTTCTCCTCCTTGAAAATACTTTACCTTTGGTCTTTAATGACCGTTTTCTTTCCCAGCCCCCCCCCCATCTCTGCAACTTGTTTCTAACCTTCTCGAGGTCCTCTCTCTGGATCTTCACCCGTCAGAATTCCTTCTGTCACACCCTACAACCCGAGCCACCTCCGCTGAGGCTGAGATCACCACCTTTGCCAGAACTCTTTCCAGCGGGGCCCCAGGTCTCTCCTGAACCCAGGGCTCTTCCGCAAGAACAGCGCTGGGTGTACACAGCCAAGGCTGGCCTCGGGCTCTGGGAGGCTGCTCTGAATGCCACCAGTCCTTTTTGCACGATCCTCTGTCCTTTGTCCTGTCAAGGGGAGCCCTGTATGTCCTAGGGATCCAGCAGGCACCTGGATCCATCCTGGACTCCTTTCACCTCACTCATCCATCACGTGCCTTTTCCTTTAGACTTTCTGAAGGGAGATGTCCCCAATTGCTCCAGCATACACTGCCATTGTTTTGTGAAATTACACTCATTTTGTGCCATGGAACTCGAAGCAAGTAAAAAAATTGGATCTGAAAGTAAATGTCATTTCAATGGAAAAGGCTCAAATCATAAAAAAGTAATTAAATTGAAATAAAGAAGAGCAACTTAAACTTGCAGTTATACGATCTAAGTAAAGTTCTAATGAAAGAAATAGCCTCACCTGAGCAAGAATTCGTGGCGTGGATCGTGGTGTGAGGATTTTTGTTTTTCAGTCTTGTTTCCATCTCTGCTGCTTCCAATCTTATACACCAGAAATTCCCTGTTAAAATTTAGAAAAAAACTAAATAATTTTTTTAAAAAAACTGAACTCTAAAGAAGTTTTTAAAACTGTAACATACTTTGTTACAGTCAACTTTCCTGTGAATGAATAGCTAAAGACTAGTTGGAGAACATCAGCTACTCCCTGCAAAGATACTTTTAAGAGAAGAAAATCCATAGGGTAAGTTTATTTTATTTTTCTTCATCTGTCAACTAATAATTATATTTAAGAGAAACATAGTTACAATACTTCATGAAACATGAATACAATTAAAACCAAATGGTACAGGGCCGGTGGTATAGCTCAGCAGACTAAGCACTTACTTAAGGAAGTGCAAGGGCCAGGGTTTGATTCCTGGTCCTGCCAGCTGTGCCAGCCCTGCTCTCAAGTGCGTTGAGCCAGCGATGGAGTCCTGGCATGGTAGCGCATGTTTGTAATCCCAGCACTTGTGAGGCAGGCATCAGAGCTGCATAGTGAGACCATGCACCAAAAAAAAAAAAAAAAAAGGTAGCACAGACACATGCACACAGAGACAAATCAGAGCTGAGGAAGTATACGGTAGTTAGAGGAACATGTTACATTAATCTTTTAAAACACTTTTCAATGTCCTTCTGTATAAAGGCCAGATTTCTGCTGATTTTCAATATCTCCAGGTTATAAAAAGCTTCCCAGTTGAGCAAAACAAGACAAAACTTTCCAAATTCAAGAACTCCAATATACTTAGATACTCAAGTCACATCTTGGCACACATAATAAATTAGGACATTGCTTAAAAAGTACGTGCTCACTACGGCAGGGAGGAGTGGTGTAACGGTGTGTGACATTGTGTGTTTCCGGTGAGGTCAGGCTTTCCATTTTGTCAGTACCTATCACCACGCGCACTTGGGGACTCACTGTGGCTCCACCCACCGAACACTGATGACTTCTGACTCCGCGAATCTGGCTCTGAAGACAGCGGAAGGATATCAGGGCTTCGTCTGCGCCTCTTCATCGCAAGGCTGCTGCCCTGGCTAACGACCCGCCTATCCCTAGCCCATCCTGGGGCCCAGACGCTGTCCACACTCGAGCATGTAGCTGCCAGGCTGACCCTGAGGCCATTCCTTGGGGACTTCAGGGAGTGACAGGATGATGCACAGAGCAGAGAAGTGAGAGCGCTGCCGTGTTGTGTGCAAGGGTTTTATACCACTTGAGAATGAGGACTGCGCAAGTGAAGAATCAGATTATGAGGGACGTCGCAGAGGTTTAGAGATTTAAGCTAAATTTAAATACTGTGAGAGAGTTTAACTTATAATGTGAAAGAAACAACTGCATGATCCAGATAGTTTTGTGAAAATGTTTCTTCTTCTTCTTCTTCTTCTTCTTCTCCTTCTCCTTCTCCTTCTCCTTCTCCTTCTCCTCCTCCTCCTCCTCCTCCTCCTCGTCCTCCTCCTCCTCCTCGTCCTCCTCCTCCGTCTCCTTCTCCTTCTTCCTCTTCCTCTTTTTCTTCTTCTTTTTTTGTATTTTAGGGAAGGGTCTACAAAGTGTTCAGGGTCTCACTACCAGATTGGACTCATAGTGATCCACCTGTTTACAGCCTCCCAAGAGCTGGGATTACAAGTGCGTGCCACCACGCCCAGTCTCAATTGCTGTCTCAGTGCAATCCTGAGTGGATCAAACCCCTGGCCCCTGCACCTGCTTGCAGGCCTTTCAATCCACCTAGCTAATTGTCTTACCCTGGAAAAATATTTCTAATGATTAGAAACCAATATCCTTTATAACTGTAATTGTTTGTTGAATTGAGTTTTTAAAAGAACACTATACACTAGATATTATTAGCATGCAGCTCAGAGCAAAGACCCTGGCCCCAATCCACAATACCATAAGCATAACACAAAGCAAGGCCCACCACCTGGAAAATGAGAGCTGTCACTCGCTCACAAGTCACAGTTCAAGGATGACACAGTAGAGTTAAAAGCTCAATGGTACCCGGGCCTGGAACCCCCATGTCGGATGAAGGAGGTCACCTTCCTGAATGAGTCCCTGAGGGGCTGAACCACCGACCAGCTGGTGAAGGGATGGAGAGAGCTTCAGCTCTGACGAGGCCGCAGGCAGCAGATGATGGCTTCTGTCGAGGCCGTGGCCAGCGGGGTCCCCAAGTGGCTGAGGTGCTCTGAGGTGCAGCCTTGGGAGCTGACAAGATTGCGTTGCTGCTCACAGCCCACGTGAGTTCTGGGCTGACTCTGAGCTGTTAGCACTCAGGCCAGGCCAGAGGAAGCGGGCCCTGGAGGGAGACCCGCAGGGCACACGGCTGTCCCTGGCCCCTTGCTGTCTTCCTGGCTCTCTGCACTATCTACCCTGTGGTGACCCGTTTCTCTGTGCCACTGTGATGTCCCAGCTGGCCACAGGCTGTGGCCTCTGGCGGTGTTGCCCAAGGTGAGCTTTCTCCTTGGAGCTGGGCATGTCAGGCCCCTCGTCCCAGGCACTGGAGAGCCGGCTGGCAGCCTCCTTCCACACAGGGGATGCTGCTGCTTAGGTTCGGCTGCGCCCTGGAGATGCGGGCTTCCTCTGCTGGATGATCTGACTCGTGTAAGAGAATCCAGACTTCTATGCAGCAGCCCCACTTTAAAAGCTGATGCAATCACCATAAAAATAGTTACTAAAAGAAAATCCCCGAGCAGACAAACTCAGCTAAACTGGAAGACTAATCTGGGCACCAGATGTCTGGACGGACGCACGGGCTGCGGGCTCTGCTGCTGTGCCACCCCACGCCACGCCGCCCTCTGCCCGCCCCCTGTGGGTTCCCCACAGCAGCCCCTTTCAGCTTCGTCCGTGTCTCCAGCTCGTCCCTGTGCCAGGTCTTCTGCGCCTCTGTCTGTGCTCAGAACTGGGCCCTCCTGGTCCTAGAGCTAGCTCTCACTCCCTGTGGCACTTCCCAGCCCCTGCTCCTGGCTCCATCCTCCCCACCCGTTCTCCTTGACTTCTTCCTCTTCCACCAATGGTTCTCAAAGTGGCCCATTTAGAGAACCCCAAGACACCCCAAGATACTTTTAGCAACCCATGAGGCCACCACTAGGTTCATCCGAGGGAAGCTGTAGCTTTTTCCTTCTGCCTCTCTTCCCTTGTGAGTGGAGCGTGGAGCTGCGTGGCAGGTGCTGGCTGACATTGTTCCACACCAGGGGCGGACACAGAGAGCCCACCTTCTTCTGTTAGGACAGGCACGGGGGGGATTTAAGGACCATGTGCAGCCCTGAGAGCCCTGTCATTGGTACTTGGTTGGAATTCTATTTTTTTATCCAATTTTACTTTTCCATTTATAAATTAGCATTATTTTGTAGTTATTTGAATCAGCTAAGGAACACTAAAAGGTTTTCTCAACTATAGTATCTAGCGCAGAATAAGAACTAAGCAACCATCACCGGGAATGAGAAGTACGCCTAGTCCTCAGGAGACGAACACCGCTGAGGCTGCGCTCTTATAGTCCCGTACCAAACCCGCAATGACCGCAGGCACTTGCTGGTTTTCCTGGCTCCACTGTAAGTTCCACTGTGCCCAGGAAGGCCTAAGGCAGGGATCTTGTGTGCCCTGGTCGGTGCCCACAGGCAGTGGCCATACGTGGAGGACAGGAGCAGGGAAATGGCACCATGGCGCCGAGTGCCTGTGGGCCGAACGGGCTCGGGCAGCGGGGCCCATATTGCGATGGTGGAAATGACCACGCAGACCTCCAGAGAGAGCCACATTCTCCACAAGGCGGAGTCACCAGGCTGCCTCGGTGAATGGTCCCACCGTGATGCTGCCTCAGCCGGGTGGAACGTAGCGAGTCCCTTTCCCCCTGGCCTCTGCCTGTCGCTGCTCCTCTTCGCCCCACTCCCGTCTTGGCTCCCGGAGGAGGCGGGTGGTTCTGAGCCTCATGTGAGCCTTTCTCACAACTATAAATACATTTCGTGCTAGTGAGTGAGGTCACCTGGTCTTCAGTGGGGCACAGACGGAAACCACAGTTAGCTCATTACGTAAGCGCGACAAGTGTGCAGCCAGAGACGCCCTGGGGCTGACTTTTATTGAGGGGCATAAATTAAAGGTCCGCGCTGACCACAGCGGCCAGTATTGAAGTCTGAGTTCATTCCTGCAAAAGCACACCGATCCCCACCGCCAGGCAGCCTCAGCCAGCGCCGAGGCTGTGCCGCTCTGCCGGAGTGCTTTCCCAACCCAAATCCCACGACAGAATGCTAAGAATTTGGGCTCTGGTGCCAAAGTCCTGGGCTTGATTTTGGCTTCATGTTGCATTAGCTGCATGGTCTTGTGGAGCCGATGGCCCGCGGCTGTGCTCAGTTCTGCCTCCGTAACCCCGGGAGCCCTTTGGAGTGAGTGACTGCGAGGGTGTAATGACATGTGTGAGAGTACAGGGTATGATCAAAGCGTAGTGAGTGTTTAAATTAAAAATGCATTACCGTAAAAGCCCCGCTGCTTTGAGCAGCTCTTGGAACCCCTGCTCCTGGGGCCCGGATGCACTGATCCCGTCGCCCTTGGTGCCTCCTGAAGCAGCTCCGGAAATCCTCCTTGTGAGTGGCTTAAGTTGCACGGTGGGCGGGGCTGCCTCAGTGTCCTGAATCCCATTCAAAGCATTCATGTCCCAGAGTCACTGTGACTTCGGGGAAGAGCCAGGAGTCCTACAGTGGCAGATCCACCAGGCAAAGTGGAGGAAGGTGCTGTGCTACAGCTCGCAAGCTGCCTTGGTCCTGCGTGGTGCTCAGAAAGTGGCCAGAAGGGTGGGAGAAGTGGGTGAGAACTGAGTATTTTGTGGGGAGTCCTGGCTACGTGCCCTTCACACATAATGCTTTTTTTAACTTAAGGATAAACCATGCATCTGATGACCCTTTTGATTCCTCAGACTTCCTGTTGGTGCTGGTGGTCATCTTGATAGTGTGGTCAGTAGTTCAGAGGCTGGGTGACAGAAAGGGTCAGTTGTGCAGTGCCTAGGTCACCTAGCATGTCTAAGTCTTGATTTGTTTATCAGAAAGTAAGAGCAGAAAGAGATGTCTACTTTGAGGAGCAAATCTATTTAGCTAAGCAATATCCTGAGTGAGATCATTTGTCTCCTGGTTAGGCAGCTCACTCCTATGGGAAAGATCCAGCATGTGCAGTGCAGATGGCTCTGCAGAGAGCTCTAGAGGACACAGTGCTGTGGCACTGTGGCTCTGTGGCCTTGTGGCTTCATGGGGAAGCTGTAGCCATCATGGGGCTGCAGCCCAGCACTGGTGAAAAGGGAGCTCTGGGCGTGGACTGTGACCCCAGGGGAATGGAGCTCTGGTGGCCAAGTAGGGTGAGGAGTTTGCCAGCAGGGAGCAAACTCTGTGACTACGAGGTAAGAACCAGCTCAGAGGAAAAGACTGGTGGCCAAAGGACCAGGACACCTGGCCCTGCAGATTGCACCCTGAACTACAGCACTGTGAGGAAAAGCCCAAAAGCAATGTACCATGGAGGGCTGTTATCTTCTGCAGAAGAACAAAAGAACTCCTGCAGCAAAGGAAAGGAAGGATTGTGGGAAGGAGAACTATGTCTGAGAGAGGACTGAGGAGGAAGTGGCTAGCACTGCGGGCCAGAACAGGATTCTTCGTTCAAAGCTGGGCATTTGGAAGCAGTAGGCGCTTCTCAGAAGAAGCACAAGAGGACAAGAAGAGCCTGCTCCAAAAAGAATGGCCCTCACCATGCGAGCGCATAGTAGCAAAGGTTCTGAGGCGATGGGGCTCTTCTCCACTGACAGTGGGAAGGGGAGCAGGTGCACCCAGCACAGAAGTGGAAATTCCTCAAAATTTTAAGACTGGAATTTTCCTGAAAGAGTTACAGGCCTATCTCTGTGGCCGTGCATACCCCTGTGTATTCCAGTACCAGGCACAGCAGCGGAACCTCAGAAGTGTCCTTTGTGTCCATCAGTAGGAGAGTGGGTGAAAAAAACGTGGTGCTCGTGTGCAGTGGAGCAGAGCTCTAGCGTGGAGGAGGGTGGATAAACTTGAGTCATTTATAAGAAAATGGGTGTCCTCAATACCATGATGCTGGACCAGTCAAATAGCCCGGTGGATTAAAGCACCTGCGAGCAGGCACAGGGCCTGAAGCTTCGATCTCTGGGCCTGACTCCCAAGCATGCTGAGACAGCAATTGAGACTGACGGTGGTGGCGTGCACCTGGGAACTCAGATCTTGGGAGGTTGTAAACAGGTGGACCATTATCTCTAGAAGTGAGACCCTGAATATCCTGTAGACCCTTCTCACCCAAAAATAAAAAAAAAAATAATACAAATGAAAACAGACCATGATGTTAAGTGAAAAGAATATCAGACACAGAAAGTTAAACATTGCATGGCTTTCTTATATGGCAAGCCCAAAGTACAAATGGTTTCCAGGCAAAGTAAAGGCAGGTGGCAAGAAGGGGAGGTTGGCCATTAGGGTTAGAAAGGTACTGGGGATGGAGGGAGGGGAGAGCGAGGCAGAAGTCAGGGGGTAAAAGGGTTAGGGTACCGTGTGTATGAGTACCATCCCCACAATGAGCACCTTCAGACCAGCACTAATGACCTGGAAGACTGCAACGTCAGAGCCCCTCAGACTCCAGCTGCACTCTGGATTCAGGAAAACAGAAGGGGAAGTCATGGAGCTCTGCGCTGTCTGAACCCCAGTGACTGATGGACGCTCTCGGGAAGAGGTGCTTTCTGGGAAGAAAAGCGTCATATCTCTGCATAGAACGCTGTGGCTCTAAATGCCAGGCAGAAGACAACATGTGACTCCAGGCAGCTGGAGTGCTCAGGGCGTCCTGCTCCATGCTCTGCCCAGTGCCTGAGTGGAGGCCAGCAGCGACCTCACCGACTCTTTCGCCCTCAAATCCAGATGACTCTGATGTGCAGCTGTGGAGGGCTATTTATTCATTTAGTTATTTTTATTTACTTATTTAGTACAAGGTCTCACTGCACAACTCAGATTCATAGTGATCCTCCTGCCCCAGGATCCCCAGTGCTGGAATTACACCAATATCCCCAGTTTCAGTGGCAGGCTCACTGCGAAGGGCCAGCATGGTGCCTGATACCAGGGATGAAACCCAGGTCTGTGTGCTTGCCAGGCAGGTGCTTAGACAGCTGAGCTATTTCCCCACTCCCTGCTGACCATTTTTAACTCAGCCCATTTCTACTTCTCTGTGTGAGTTTGATGGACCACAAATTTCAAAAAGAACCCCGAAAGAATTGTGTTAACATTTAAGAATAATTACATTTATGCATTAAGTAATCTACACTTGTCAGCCATGAGATGCTGATTTTGGAGGCCTGCATGGCATGCAGGACGGGGGATTGAACCCAGGTTGTTTTGCTTGCCAGGCAGGCACTTAGACTGCTGAGCCATCTCCCCAGCCCCTATGAGCTGCTGATTTTGCTTCACTGCCAACAAATATGCTCCATTAACATTTTGCTAGTTCATTATGGTTAATTATGCACATTAAATTTGTACGCAATTACTTGCCACACTGCTACAGTGATTTGTTTAGAAAAGGAGCTCTCTGACTCACTGAATCAAGTGACTAAATATTGCAGTGAAGTAGAACCAGGATTCTACAAAAGAGTGCACTTTGGAAAACTTATTGCTACCTTATTCAAATTAGAATTGAACTTACTCATAATTCCCTTAAAATGCGCAAGATATACTGTGCTCTTAAACATGCGTTTCACTTAGATTTTAAGAACAGTCAGCAGAGCCGGGCATGGTGGCTCACGGCTGTAATCCCAGCACTCGGGAGGCTGAGGCAGGAGGATTGGTGTGAGTTTGAGACCAGCCTGGGCTACAAAAGTGAGCTCAAGGCCAGCCTCAGCTGCATAGTGAGACCCTGCCTCAAAAAGACAAAAAAAAAAAAAAAAAGAACAGTCAGCAGAAAGCTTGCTATTTCTTGTTTATGAGGGGCGGAAATAGAGCTGGCGTGTGAGCTCCCAAGCTGGGCGATGCCTGGCCGGCAACAGGAATTCCTAATTTCCAGGAAACTCCTTTTCTAGAGTGCTGTTGGGTGGCTGTCCCTCAGCTTCCTCAGTGATACGTGGCATGTTGGAAACAGCAGACCCTACAGCCAGCCACTCAGCCATAGCTGCGTGTTAGTGGGAGAAGGTACAAGAGCAGCGTCAACAAAACTCCACACCCAGCTCGCTGTCTCCAGCAAGGGACTTTGCTTGAAGTGTAGTGAATTCGCCTCACTTGCCTGTTCCTAAGAGGAAAGCTACGGGGTCACGACCTGATGATAAACGTGACTCACAGCTGCATCAATAACCGACTCTACGGGACAGGACTAGGATGGGCTCTAGGGGAGAAGGATTCTTTCTCTTCTTGGTGTTGCCCCAAGTTCGTCCTTCCTTTCATGTGCATGGAGAGACAGAAGCTTGAAGTCATCTCTTCCACGAGGTAGGAATTGCTGCCCACAGGTCAGCCCGACCCAAGGCCACGTGCTTTGGTTTACACAGGACTAAAAACAGCAACTGAGCCGTCACCACTGTAACATTATAAGACTTCATAGAAGACAAAGCTGTTAATTTCTCCTGAATAAGTTGGAAACTGTCAAGAGAGGCTCTGCAGCAGCTGAGAAGTGGCTTCCTGCTTCACACTGGGTGTGTGATTCCTGATTCCTGCTGCTCTTGGCGTTCGCTGCCATGCGCTTGGCATTTAGACCATGACTCGGTCTACCTCGTCATCCGCCTGTGTTATCTTCTGCCTTGCTTGGCTTGCTTGCATGACGTGCTGGGCCTCCAAAGAGCTGGAGTAGTTACTCCTACGGCATGTCCCACGGGAAGGTGGAGAACCTGTAGGTGTGTTGGTGTCTGCGTGCTCCGCACACTTATGGATAGATGAGGGAAGGACGCCCTCACTCTCGGCACTGTGGCACTGTTCTGCAGCTCGACTCCCCCTGCCGGCAGCGCTGTGGCACTCTAGCACCTGTACTGGCAATGCTGGGCATTCCAGGAGGACCTGGGCTCACACAGGCAGGCACAGAGAGGTCAGGGGCTCAGAACCACAGGAAAATACCAGGGCAGGGTCAGTTCCCAGCGCCATTCCTCACCAGGGATCCTCATGCTGTAATATTTGGAAGTATCGGGCTAGGGAGACAGCTCAGTGCCATGCAAGCCTGCCTAGCAAGTGCAACAACCTGAATTAAATCCCTAGGCCAGCCTGGGCTACAAAAGTGAACTCAAGGCCAGCCTCAACTACATAACGAGACCCTGTCTCAAAAAGACAAAAAAAAAACAACAAAAAATCCTGGTGCTGGAATGTTCCTTTTTTTTTTTTTTTTTTTTTTTCTTTGTTTTGGCCGGTTCAGCCCACCCTGGGGGTGGAGTTGGCATGGCATGTGATGGTTGAGATCAAACCACCATCCCTGAACGCTTGCCTAAGCAGATGCTTTAGCTCTTTGTTTAGAAAGTTACTGAAAACAATGTGTCATGTACATCCTCCAATGTAACTGTATTTCCTGCCCTACAGCATCTATTTGGACAACTTTAAAGCAGTTTCTACAACCATTAATTAGAAAATATTAACATGACTACCATAATTACATGTTCAATCTGTGATTTTCCCAAACATTTCACTTATTAAAAATGAATGCCAGAAAGTAGAGTTCTCACCAATGGGCTTTCCAACCTGAGTCTTTCCGGGAATCCGCTCCCCCTTTTCTCTGTCTCAATCTGCTTAGATTGGCTAGCTCCTAAGCTTCACCCTTTCTGTAATTCCAGCCTTCCTCTGCCGCCTGTATTTTCTCCAACAACAGAGGCTGCATGTAAATTAGTGCTTGAACTTCAAAGGCTCAGAAGCTCACTTCTGCAGGTGCTTCCTAATCGTGCTCAGTTCCCCACCAGAGCAGCTAACGCAGAGCAGCAGTTTCTGTAAACGTAAATAACTGGCCCGTATATCTCCAATGACTCATGTGTTCAGTGGGTCTAAAAATTTACTTTTGGTTCATAAGCAGCCCGAGGGCTGAGTTCTCCCGCTGCTCAGCTAACCACAGGTCCTCCCGAGTGCCCAGGTGGCTTTCCCTCAGACAGCCCCTTCCCACTGCCCTTGGGCCTTCCCGGAGTACTGGGCATCACTGCAGTCACCATGCTGGCGTCCCCGACAGCGATCTCCTTCCCCTGGTCACGGCACCATTTCTGGAGGAAGCATGAACCACAGGTGGTGTCCTATACCCTAAATTCCAGCCCTGAGAAGGCTGAGGTAGCAGGATCACCCAAAGTGTGAGGCCAGCCTGGACCACACAATGAACTTAAGGCCAGAACGAGGTACATAGCAAAGCATGGTCTCAAAAACAAAACAGAGGGCCGGCCAAATAGCTCAGCAGATTTGAAGAACCTGCAAGCAGGCACAGGGGCCGAAGTTTCCATCCGCAGCCCTGTGGTGCTGGCCCCGCCCCTGGGGCACACCAAGACAGCCACTGAGACTGGTGTGCCTTGTAGTCCCAGCTCTTGGGCAGCTGTAAACAGGCAGATCACTGTAGACCCCCCCCCAAAAAAAAAAAAAATTAAACGGAAAGAACATAACCACGAAAAGAGGTAAACATAATTGGCAGAAGGACTCTAGATCTTTGGTTAAACCAGAGAACTTCTTAATGAATGGCTTTCACTTTTAAAAAATATATTTGTTTTGATTTGATTTGGGAGTTTACCACGGGAAAGATGATAGGCAACTCGGAAGTCACTTTGTCCCAGGATGATGGATGACATGCGGTGACATAATCTTGAGAAATCGGCTCACTCCTCTGGGCGTCAGTGCCCTGACATGCAAATTGAATGCCTAATTTATAGTATGGAGCATTATGAAAATCAATGAAGGAAATATACAGGAAAGCTCTTTGAAGTTTTTAACCTCCTTTAATACTGTGATTTATTTCTACTGTCATGAAAATTATATTAAAACAGTGCTTGCTCATTATGTAAAATGGTGAATCAGGTATGACGTGGGATATTTTTATACAGTGCCCCTTCATACAGTAATACTTGGCAACTCTAACACAAAGACTTGTCTCCTTGTGGTTTGACTTGATATACTGTCCTGACAGATCAAGAACCAAAAATGTAGAAAGAATGCTGCAAAGAGAACTCTCAGGTGCGTCCACAGCAGTCTAGTGTGTGATATGCATTTTTATAGATGGATAAATAAATTTTGAGAAAGACCATTACACATCAAAGGGACATAGAAGGTAGGGGAAATAGCTCAGTGTTGTAAGCATCTGCCTACCAGGCTCAAGGTCCTGAGTTTGATCTCTGGTATAAATTAATTAATTAATTAATTAATTAAAATTTAAAACAATAAAAGGGTCATAGAAAGCAGGGCCATGGAGACAGAATGGTTGGGCTTGCTATGGTGATGGTACGGAAAGTAGTGGAAAATCTGCTGCACAGTGTCGCAGATGGCACGGTTGGAAGGGTGGCTGAGCATTATTGAGTGATATTAACAAACGATTTGATGTCATGCAATTTCACACATTTGTTCCTTAGGGAATTAAGTGATCCCTTAAGTACTGGATAGATAATTAATATCAGGGGAGTCCAAGGAAATCCCATGAGGGCTGGGAAGATGGGCATTGCTCCAGCTTCTGTGGAAATGCCTGGAAGGACCAGCAGAGGTTTGCAAAACCTGAAAGATGTTTGCCATATCAAGGGTCAAAGAGAACTGCTGTGGATGTGCTGCAGGTCTGGCAGACGGCATGGATGGCGACCAAGGGAACGATGAGCAGACAGGACAGGTGCCAAGCCCAGGAAACCCGGGGGACCATGGCGCGTCCACCAGGAGAAGCAGGCCAGACAGAGCTGGTGACGGGCAAAAGGCAAGCCACATGGGCTCCGCGGAAAGGACCAGGAGAGATGGGCAGGATTTCAGGAAAGTGAGAATTCTGTAGCCGGGGAAATAAGCAGTCTTGTGATGCACCTGCACCTTGCGAGTTGATCAACGGAATTTTGGTTATAATATATTGGAGGCTTGGGTGAAGGCGTTCAAGTATTATCCTTCTATTTTTCCCCCGGTGTTACTCTTTCTCCTCCTTATATATCTTCCCTAAATAGCAGATAATTGAAAATTACTTTAGGAGCAATGTAACATTTGTGTCAGTATACAAACACAACTTCAGCAGGAAAGAACCACACTGCTTAACTCAGCACAGGTCTCCCATGGTCTGGCATGGCAGCTGGCAAAGGAGCGCACTCGGAATCCTTTGAAGTGACGACTGCTGCTACTGCAATATCAATTACACTTTATGACATTTGAGACTGGCTTTGCAAATATTCTACTACTTAACCTTATAGCTATGTAGTGTGTGTGTGTGTGTGTGTGTGTGTGTGAAAAATCTGGGTTTTATTTCAATCCTGGGTTGTTGTAAGTTTGACTTGAGAGACTGCCGCAAACACCTCTTACAAAATGTCACGTAGGCATAAAATGAAGTTACTTTACAATCTGGACCTTTTATTGGATATTTACAGCAGCCTCTGGAGCACTGGAACCCACTGCTGGTTACTGCAGACCACCCTGCAGTGCAGTGGCAAAGTTAACTCAAACCTATGGTAAGACATGGTCAGCAATGGCTGAGCCGCGTTCTATTGTGTGCAAAGCCAGCTGTCAGAACCGAGGGAGAAAGGGTTGGCCTGGAAAAGAGCTTTGTGGGTACAGGTATTCCTGGGGAGCACAGGCATTCTGCTCTCCAGAAGACAGATAGGCCAACGCATTTAAAAACCACATTAGGGCACGCATAGGAGAAAGGCGGGAATTTCACTGTTGCTACGCACAGAATGGGGCCTGCAGGCTGCTGTCTGGACACAGCCGGGCAAAGGAATGCTCTGGCCAGGATGCTCTCATTTTCTCCTGTTTGTTCAATTAGATAAAGGAGCTTGTTAATTAAGTGAAAATCCACATTATTTCATTCAGTGTGTCTTTGATTTAAAGTCACACATAAAACCGTGTCAACATTCCTGACACTCTAAACAAACGTCAGCTAAGGAAGAAATGTGGAAAGCCAGCTTCCAAGGTGCCCACAGCAGAAGAGCACTTGGCAAGCAGCAGGTCTCCCCGGTAGGGCTCTTCAGGGTCACCATACCTGTCTTCATGGTGTCCCACGCAAAGAACTGTGACAGCCACCAGCTTGCGTGGGTGGCCTGCTCCTGGCTTCCTTTCCCTCCCTGTCACTGTGGGAAGAGTAATAGCCTTGGGCTTTGACCTCTGTGGTTTTGAGCTCAACCCATGGCCCTGGGCTTCTGCCAGTGCAGCTTAGATCTAGCTTTCTGCTGAGATTATTTTAATACTGTGGCAGGGAGACAGGGGACTGTGTTGGGGGCATTTATCTTGGGGCAGAGCATGGGCCACAAGTTTTGCCATGCAAGTCAGCATTCTGTCTCGTGCACTGCTGGCACTCCTGGGCCAAGCTGGACCATGGTTGCCTGAGTGCCACCACAGAGGGAGACCATGGTCCTGTCTGACAAGCAGCATGTGTGGATGTGGCCCCAGAGTTTGGGGCAGCGTTGTGAGTTCTTAGGATCTTGCCTAAATTAGAAAGTCTTTGGCCTTCAGCAGATTCAGAATCCTGCCTGAAAAGCAGCACGTCAGGATGAGGTATGTGTGCGGTCCAATGAGGGCCGTCCCTGACCCGCTGAGAAGACTGAATCGCTGTTCGCTTCTCCAAGGGAACAGCATTGCGGAGCAGAAAGCAGACCAAAGCACCACATTCTGCATGCACTTGCTAATCACAAGCGTTACTTCAAAGGAACAAAGACTTATTTGAATTAAACCTAAATGGGTCCTATATAAATAACCCTTTATTTTTTTTTATACTTACTAACTGAAAAATTGTTTACCAAGCTTAAGTAGGAGCTTGTAGCCTGATAGACCAGACGTTCTCGAGACACCATTGTTTAAAAAATAAATTGTGCCTTGGCAGGCTTTCAAAGGCACTTCTAAACCAAAGCACATGGAAGAGGTGTTGCGGATTTCTCAATTTCTGTTCAGTTCAGAAACATTTTTCCGTGCCAGCCACCAAGCTGCTGGCTGAGCAATCATTGCCTAATAAGGCCTTGCGCCTGTCTCCGGTGAACTTTCTGTCCTCCAGCCCAAGTGACTGGTCCATCAAGGCTGTCAGCATGGGGCACCAGCAGGGAGGGTGCCAGGTGTCAAAAAGTGTCCCCCAAGGGGTAGTCAACCTAGCGCCACAGGGAGATCAGATGAGCTTTGCGTCTGACTGACGTGTTCCCCGCAGTGCCAGGACCAAGACAAAAAGCTGCAGCTGCCCTGGCTTGCTGCACTCTGCAAAGCCTTCATGAGCTGACTGCCTCCACTTAAGGCCAGAATCGGATCTGTGGGTGAACTTGGCCATGACAAAGCAGGTCCAGTAACCTATCCTTTAGGGAGCTGGCTCGAGAGCACCACAAAGAGGAACCCATTTTTTTCGCAGAAGTGAAGGAAGTGATTTTCAGCTCTATGAACATTAGCAGGAAAACACCTGAGCATACGCAGCTGCACACGTGACGTGGTGAGATGTAGCTGCGTGTGTAGTTCACACATCTCCGCTGCTTTCTGTATGTGGAGAAAAACTGTTCTTGCCCTTGAGCTGTCCTCACCTTCTCTGCTGGATTTGTCCTCCAAAACAGTGAAGTGTGATAAGCGCTTGTCTCAAGAGGGAGTCGCAGACAGCAGTTTCAAATGATGGAAAAGGACAGAGGAAGACACGCGTGGAGTATTTGAACAGTCCTCACAGCGGCTGAGTGTGGAAGAGGAGGTGAACCGCAGGACTCTGACAAGCCTAAGCTCATCTTCCTTAAGGGGCACACTGCTCTGTCTGCCGGGGCTCAGCAGTGCTCCCATTGATGGTGGAACCAGTGCTCCCTGCCTAAATCAGACTTCTCAAATAAGTAGAAGTGGGGTGTGGCTTCCTGTATCTCCTGCTTGCTCTGGGGAAGGCAGGAGCCAGGCTGGGCTGAAACGCACCTGATCTGGTCCAGCGCAGGACTTGGAAAAAGCGGTCACCCTTCTGCACCTGAGGGGGCTCGGCCTGGCACAAAGCAAGCTTCCTGCTGCCTTTGTCTTGGCAGGTGTGGTGTCACTTTTCCTTGGCATTTATTTCATCCTTGCTCTGTCCCATGTGGTTTGTAGGCACAGATAGCTCTTGCCCAGGCTTTCCTTTCCTCTCTGGTTTTCTCTTCTTAAAAGTAGAGGACTCGCCCCTCAAACCCTCTGTGGCCTTAAGAACCTGGAGCATGGAACTTTAGGACAAAGCAGTCTTCGCAGCAGTCAGCGACACATCACACATGCAGAGCTTCCTACGGGCATCTCTGCATAGCCTGGCACAGGTCCCAGGCTAGTGCAAGAGGCCCTAGATTAGACCAGGTAGAAGCCCCCCAGGCAAGTGTCTTTGTGCAACCCTGATACGGATCTTTACCTGTCATCTCAGAGTTGGTTGAGAGATTTACGGACAGAACAAGTTCTTGAGTCCCAGGCTGAGATTACAAGCCAGCAGTTGGGGCTTGCGGGGTGTCCAGAACACTTGTCCATGGAAGACTTTCCCAGGCGTCCTCCTAAAAGACAGCGGTTTTTAGGAGCATCGGTCTTAAATGACAAATGTCTACTTTTTTCCATATGCCTATGTTATAATGGTTGGCATTTAAATACATGCAACTATGAAGGTGGAGATAAAACCGTGTCTTAGAAAACAGAGCCAAGTTCTCCATATTAAGGTTCAACAGGTGGACGTGGTGGAAATTCTCTCTCTACCTTGTGAACAAAGAACATCCTCGCTCCTGCTGAAGCACTGGCTTTGGTAGGCATGCCGTCCGTGAAGGCGCTGCGTGGGTGGCACAGCGTTCTGGAGCATAAAACATGCTTGGTGCGCTTAGTCAGTAAGGAGTTCGTAGGGCTTTCCTGCGCCGATCGTGCTGCTGCCGGCTTGACACTGATCTGGCCAAAGTTATTCTGTGAAAACCGTTGCCGAATGGTGAAGGGCCTTGAGGAAATGCAGAACTGGCTTATGTGACCTACCATACTATTATTTTTTTTTTTTTTGCAAATGTGACAACCTACTAATGTCTGACACTAACGTGTATGAATTATTCTTGAGAAGAAAGAAATCTGCTGGCTCAGGCTGTGGTGACTGATTAGAACACCCTCCCAAGCAGTGCCCCAAACTTGAAGCACCAGCAGCAAGTACTTCAGCTAACGAGGAGCACTTCAGAGCTACCCTGGCTGCATTCCCAATCAATCAGTTGCTCAGTGTAGACAGGGAGCTCCAGACCTTCTCCCTCTCCGTCACCCTTTGCCTTTTCCCTTTCTTCTCTTACCTGCTGCCTATTTGTGAAACGGTTGTTTTGTGGGATGAGATCTATCTGCGTGGCGCAGGCGACTGTCCTGAAAAGTTCAATAAATGCTCCGTCTCGGGTGCTCAGACCCGCCTTACGTGAAGCACGGAGCTGCTCTGCTGGGGACTGCTGCCCACATCGGAACTGACTTTCCCTGAAGGAGAGCAAGACCAAGTGGAACTCCAGCGCCCTCCCCCAGGAAGTCTTCTGATGAAAGGTGTGGGATCGGGTGCAGAGATGTCTCCCGTCTTCCCAACTTGATTGCTGAAAGGCGAGGGGTCAGCACCATGGGGCTGCGCCCCCACCCAGTGACAGGAGGTAGTTAGGGTGAAATAGGAGGGGAGCAGGCAAGGTGAAGAGACTGTTGATTTTTGCTCCGCAATCTGTCCATCCGGAGGGCAGTAATTTTCATTCCAGCACGCAGGGAGCCAGATGGAATGGCCCTGTGGAAAGATAACACCTTGAACTCCAGAGTCCTGAGGCGGGGCAGGGAAGGGGGCGGGGGGCGCGGTTCTGCTGTTCCCACTCCCAGGCCTGAGCACGGGGACCTGTGTGTGGGTCAGGGCCAGGCTGCCTTCACTTCCTCCTGCAGTGGCTGGAGCAGCGTCCTGGCGCACACAGCAGGGTCCAGCAGATAAGCAGCGCGCTCCAGCATTTCCGCCAGGAGAGCTTTTCTGTTGCCAGGACCCCTTTGTGTCTTAAGCCTTGAACCTCTGAGCCCAAAGGACAAACACCTTATTCAGCACAAATTCCTCCTCTGACTGAGGCCCCGCTGCGTGGCTGGGCAGCTCTCCGCCGGGGCGGTCGCTACTGTCTTGGATGCGGGGCACGACGCGGTGCCCACCTCTCTGCTTGGCTAACGCACATCCAGCCAGAGAACCTCCTTGCTGGCTCCTATTCAGGTGGTACCTGTTGTTCAGCGCAGCCACTTTAGCACACCTCAGAAGCCGGCGCACTTTATCTGCCGTGCAAGGGAAAGCCTGACCCCAAATAATGCATGCCCCGAAGACAGCCTGGAAAGTGTCACCTATAAAACTTAATGACTAGCACCCCACTGCTCTGCTGACACCTTTAGGAAATTAGCAGGACCTTGAATTCTTACCCACATATTTACAAGGAGTCCCTCCAGATTTCATAAATATACTTTTAAAAACCATTCTAAAAGTGTGCACACTATATTTAAAGAAAAATTTCCTTTGTTGATTTATGATGAACGATTAAAAGCGTTGTCGTAGGAATATGCTTATCCAGATGTCCCTCTACGTGTGACCTCTGTTTAAGCAGTAAAAAGTAAACTCGTCAAAGCTTATCTTTTCCATAAATACTTGATAACGAGACCGCTAAATGCATGCCAGGTCTAGGTGAACCGTGGAATGAGAGGTGGTGGGAGGTTTGTTTCCCTTCGGGGCCTCCTGGGGAAGTGAATCTAAACACCAGCGCCACTGTTATCTCTGCAGCTGGAAGCGCCTACCCGGGGAGCGCACGGGAGGCAGGTTGCTGACACGGTTGGCCCTGTTATCGCCACCGCTGGCCACGTGTTTGCTTCCTGTTGATTCTCCTCAGGTCTTCCAGGTTTATGGCGAGGATCAAGGACCACGTTGTCAGATTTCCGGACACCAGCTCCATTCTGCTCAACAAGTGGGCACGACCCTGAGAAATCTCCACCCTGATTTCCTCCACTGATCTTGGAATAAAAATATTGGTCAGGTGGAAGAGGGCCACGCATCACTGCTGGCCAAGGACGGTACACATTCGTGCCCCTTGTGATCGAGTAGTTAGAACTAGTGCACCTCGTGCGTGCTGGAAAATGTCCCTCTTTCATGATCGGTCTTTTTCCTGACCAATTATTGTGAGATGTTCTATAACTACGGAAGGGCAAAGAGAAATATCACTTAGAGACAGAAGATGGGCATATTTTGTCTATTACAACTCCAACATAGAGAAGCAGACTTCACAGAAGAAATGCAAGGGAGGTGTACATCCTAGGCCTCGCCTTTGGTGCAGCTGATTCCTAGTGCCCAGCACCTGGCTGTGCTACCTGGGAGAGGGCAGGAGTGCACCTCGCTGCACCAGCCCGGGGGAGAGGGACATTCACCACGCAATGTCTAACCTCCCCTTGATGGGCATGCCTTCCCATGATTGCTATTATAGAGCTCGATAGCTCTGGGCTGAGCACAAGCTCTCTACCCCTTCCCACCCTCTTCACGTCGGTTCTAGTCCAGATCCTTGGTTTTCCCCATGAGCCAGCAGCTAAGAGTTGCACTCTTGGTCCCAGATTGGGCCCCGGAAGTTGCCTCAGCCAAAGCTGTGCCCTGTATCACTGAAGGCATGTGCACTGCTCTGTACTGGTTCCCCTGGGTGGGCAGCCTGGGGACCTGCTGCTTCACACAGAGGATCAGAGTGTGGCCGTCTTGTGCATGCTGGGTAGTTGCACTTCTGTCCCCGTTCTTGCAGAGTCTCCTCTGAAGATCACTTCAGGCACAGATGGACAGATGAAAATACAGAGAAAGGCTCCATGTCATTTTCTTTGAGAACATTTTGTTGAGCAAAATGTTATTATTTCCTGAATAATAACAATTTCTTTTATCAATAGCCTGTCTTAAAACATACCCACTGCTTTTCAGGGTCATTTTGCTGCCTCATAGGTGGCTTGGAACAACCTGGAAATCCTGCATGCCGAGCAGAGTCCTCACGTAGTGATGGCGGCAGTTCTGCTCCACCAGGAGGATGCCAGAGGCCAATCTCCTTGTACTTTGAATAGATACATGAACACCAAGGGGTACCAGCCGCCGTCCTGGGGGACAAGCAAGCACTGCAAACCAGAGTTGGGAAGATTGGGGGACAGGCCTTTAGGGGGGCAGTGCTGCCCAGCGCAGAGACAGGAGCATGTCCAGGCTCTGCCCAGGCTCCTCTGGGTCACCCAGGCAGAGGCCATCTTGGAGGTGTCTCGCTCCAGCCCAGTGTGTCCAAGCCTTAGAGCACCACAGGTCAAAAAGCATGGAAGGCTGTTTGCCACGCCATCATGGTGAGTCTGTCAGTCCCTGAGTTGCTCTATCTGACACCCGAACACAGAGCAGAGACCCAGGTCCACAGAGGCAGTGAGGAAGGAAGCCACATAAGCCTTGGGAATGGTGCCCGCTGGCTCTTGTATATGAGATTCATATTTTCGCTTATTCTTTAAGATGTGCAAGTGCAAGGGTTATCTCATTTGTGCAAATGCAATATACCCTGGCAGGCAGGTTTCCATCTGTTTATCAGACAGTGGGCTGAGTCGGCCCTTTCTCCTTCGTCCTTGGGAATCCTCTGTGGCCATTCTCTGTGGAGTTGGCTCCTGGGTGTGTGAGGCAGCACTAGTCCTCTGATTGGTTGAGCATGGTTCTGGGCGTGTGGTACATTCACTGCAGAGGGAAGGGCCTTCCTGGGTGTGGGTGTGGGTGGCACTGACCAATAGGCTCCAGCCTGAGTAGAATGCAATGGGAAAGAGAAAAGAAGCCTCCCTTTCTGCTATCCACCTTACCATGGACTGCTTCTCCTCTGCCCTGGTGTCCTGCCTTTAAAGAAGTCATCTATGGACTGAAGCCTACACTACATGACTAAAGTAACCCCTTCCTCCTTTAGCTCAAGGGTGTCCTGTATTCTTTCAAGCAAGGCAAAAGAAACCGAGCGGTACGATGACTCATACCGTGCAGACACAGGTTCAAACACGCCTTCTTCTGCGGTTATCAGTGACCATGCCCAGGTAGAGAAGGAATGTGCTGGTGTTCAGTCCACCTGAGCTGTCACATGAGTGGGACCCAACTTCTCTCCTGGTAGGAAGTTAGGGCTGGCCTCTCTTTGACCTCCACAGTGCCCTTCCCTTCCTGTTTTCCCTGGCCATAATCAGTATCCTGAGATACTTGCTTCCAAATTTTGTTGAAATAGAATGGCATCATATATTTTATTCTGCTTAATATTTTATTAGAGTTACTGACATATTTTTATGTAGATCATTATTCTTTTGCTGAATAATAATGTAGAAAAATACAGTAATTTATCTATCCAGTCTGTTGTACATGGGCACTCATTTCATTTCTGGTTTAGGACTAACGCGAATAAAACTGCTGGGAGCATTCTTACCCATCTATTTTTGGTGTGTATCTAAGAAATCAGCTGTTGAGTCAGGTAGTATACACTGTATTTAAATTGGTTAGATAAAACTCAAGCAAAAAGTTTGTAGTACTACATGAAAATTCTAATTATTCAATACGCTGTCTAAATTTTGAAGGTGAAAATCTTTTTTAAAATTCTTATTTGCAAGCAAAAAATGCAAGCCTCTGTAGTGGCTATGGTGGCTGTCTTTTGTAGTTTTAATTAATTACTTATTTATCTGTTTTTTTGTTTGTTTTTATGTATTTGGTTCAGGGTCTCGCTGCACACTTCTGTCTCATAATGATCCTTCTATCATCAGTCTCCCCATGGCTAGGGTTACAGGTGTGCACCACCACTCCTGGACTGGGTGGCTGGTTCAGTGGGCCCAGGGGCGGGGCCAGTGTGGCAGGGGGGACTGGGGATAGAACCTGGAATCCCGGTCCTTGTGTTTGTCAAAGTAGGCACTTGGTTTGCTGAGATATCTCGCTGGCCTCTCTTGTAGTTTTAATTTATATTCTGTAGATAGTGAATGTGTTTCAAAAATGTAAATGTGTATTGGTTACTTGGATGTCTTAAAAATGTATTTTAAGTCATTGCTCAGTTTATGCTAGTAGGTTATCTTTCTCTTATTTATTTCTCGGTGTTTGTTATAGATACTGTATACAAGCCTACTCTAGATTATATGAGTTTATAAGATCCAAATTTAATATATTGCAATTCAGTATTTCCTTTAGGGTATTTATCTCTTCTCTGTATACAAGTATGTTGGTCTTTCCCACAACCCTAAATCTTCTGTGTCACCCTTAGGGGACTTGCTGTGTGAGTCTCCACATTGCAGCCTGCTCTCCGCTGGCCTCCCACAGCCTTTCTCTCTCAGTATCACTTAGGAAAATGTAAATCACTCTCTACTCTGTTTTGTGACACTTGCCTTTAAGAACATCTTATGTGCATGGTTTATTACAGATGAAACAGAGATCGGGAGAAAGAGCCTTATATTCTACCCCTCTAACCATCAAATGCTAAAGCTTTAAAATAAGAGCAAAATATTTTTGTGGCTGTCACAATTTGTCTTTTTGTGTTGCTATTCTGCAAAACCCCCAAAACATCAGTGGTTAAATGCCGCCCATGGTATGAAATTCTAGGTAGTAAAGCTGATTATAAGTGATATAAAGTAAAATCCAAGTAAATACTCTTGAATTCTCTCTCTGTTTTTTTCTTTTTCTTTGGACACCAATAATGCCTGCTGTGAAAGATTAAGCAATTATCCACTCATAGTAGCATGAGGTAGGTCGTTTCAGGCGCAATTTAGAAACATAGCTGTGCAAGGATGTTTCCTGTGACATTCAAAAGCTAGATTAAAAGGCAGCGGATGAAGATATGTCTTCATCTCTTGCTTGCATGAAGACACACATGCTGCTGGGAGGCCTGGTGAGGGCTGGGTGCTGAAGCGGGCTCACAAGCCAGCTCCTCATCGGGGCCTGGAAAGGCCACGCTCAGCTTCACCGGAAGCCTCCCAGATTTAGGAAAATTAAAGCAATTCTTTGATGGAGATGGTACAACGAAATCACCACAAATAGACCTAGTGGAGTGTAGGGCCCTCCTAAGTTAGAAATCAGAGTTTCAAGCTTGATTTTGAGATGAAGTGGGGAGCGCATACTCCCAGCCAAGTTCTGGGAGGATCATTGTTCACACAGCTTCATTTTTTCTCTCCTGAATTGTAGTTATTTATGTTCATATTTATTGGGGTATCAAACCAGAGCCAACCAGCAAAGCACAAATTGAGCTTCAGTGGCAGTGCCCAGTTTAACAATTCCTAAGAAGTGTAACTGCTCCTTGGACACCAGGTAGGGTTGGGGCACTGTGGGAGTGTGTTCTACAGTGCCATGGAAGGCCAGGAAGTCTCTGGTGTAGCAGGCTTTCAGGGTAGCTCTATAAGCTCTTAACATGAGGAAGGTGAGCAGCGATGAAAAGAGGATTTCAGTGAAGATTGAGGGAAGCCCCCCACTGGCAATCACTAACGCTGGGGTGGAGGTGAGGTCGCCCGCACAGAGCGCTGGTTCTAAGGACGTGACTGTCCCTGCCTTGCTTGCAGAGCTGTCCCGCAGGTCACCTCCCCCAGTATGTGACCTACACCTCTGACCCCAGGGATGCTAGCAGGAACATGGTGACTCCTCCTCCACCCCAAACACTTAGAGCAAGAGAAGAAGAGTACCGCGACTCGAAGCGAGCTTGCTCTTTGCATTTCTGGAAAGGAGAAAACAAACAGAACTGCTGCTAGCAGTTACCCGACCACAGCACCGATACACCAGAGCCAACATGCAGATGAGGGTGGCCCTTCAGAAAACACTCAGCAGTGTGACAGAGTAAAGCGTACTGCCATGACGGTTGAGAGCTTTGGGCCTATACCTGAAGGGCTGAGTTATTTCATTTTCATTGGTCTAAAATTGCAATTTTTCCATGTACTACAAACATATAGCAGAACTATCATGACCTGTGCTAAAATTTGCTCGAATTTCCCTCCTGGAAAACGACAAGCCCTGGAAGTCAGGCAGTACTAAATTTTCAGACCAATTAATCCTTTCTCTGCTCTTTTTTCTTCATCCCTTTCCCAAATAGGGGAGAAAGCTGAAAGCCTTATCTGGGTCAGCGTGGGCAGTTTTCACCCAAGGTACAATCTTCTAGTCTCTGAGAAGGGTTCTACGGTTTTCTAAAATCAATAACAAACCTTCTCATGACTTCTGAGGCTCCTGGGGTCCAGGAGCCCGTGGCTGCGTCTGCAGCATGGCGGGAAGGCTGTGTGTTGTGCGCAGCGGTCATGTTCCGGAGGGGCCTTCGCTGTTTCTCATCCTTTATTTTGTACTGGCATTCAATAACCGCCCTGGCTCAAGTGTTGAGGCGTCCTATTCATAATGTTTTGGGTATACTGGTTACACTTTAGGACAAGCAAGGTAGAATTCTATAGATTTCTGTGGATCAATTCAGAGAACAGCTATGCAGAGGATGCCCTAAAGCTGGGGCTGGGCAGAGAAAGCCTGTCGAAATTGCCACCTGTCGCCTTGGCATGGGGACTGAGAGCTGAGTGACAGCAACGCCCTCTGGGTGCGCTGTCCTTACTTTCTCATTGAACTAGTGCCGCAGTCCCAGGGGACAGGTGGGGATCCTGAGGCACTAGTAATTTACACAATGGGTGCCTAAAGCCACACAGCTAATCAGAGGCAGAGCCAGCATTGAAGTGCAGATCTGTCATCCAAAGCTGGATTTCATTCCAGGAAAATACATTAGGTTAAGAGAGAAAGAGGTTCCATTTTAGTCATCTATACATCCCTGGTTAAAATGATTTTTGGATTTGCGTTGTACTAGTTTCATTTTCCACCTGGATGTTAAGTGATAATCTTTTCTTTTTATTTTTACTGTCATTATTTCTGAAGCAGCAAACCTTGCTCAGATTTAGAATTTGGCATGTAACCAGCCTGCCCCTTGGATGAAAAGAAGCCAGAGGCAAATTCCTAAGTAGAAACCTGTGTATCCACTTTTCCTCTTGCACACTGTTATGTGGCCTACTTGACTTAATCCTGCTAGCTAGGCTGGTGCATAAGAAGGCCTGCAGAGAGCTTCCTCGGGGCCCTTTATTCCTGCTGTCATTTTCCTTAGTAAGATGCACATTGCATTTTGAGATTCACGGAATGAATGGCTCTCAGTAAGTGGGTGCAACTTCCCTCCCCATTAAAAAGTGACCTTGACTAGTCAACTTGGGGGCCAAGTCTCAGGCTTCTCTGGCTGCTCCCCACTTCTGCCTTTCCTTGTGCCTTCTCTTCATCAGATTTTGTTTCTGAGTTGGAAATGAGAGAGAGACACTCTCTCATGGCTAATGTGTACCTCTCAGAGGCAGGAGCATTTTAAAAAGCCATTTTGGAGTTCCATATTCTGCTAGTCTCCCTGGAGTTCATGCAGGTGTGCTAGATGCTATTTCCAGAACAAAATCAGAAAAGCACCACAGCCATGCTGTTCCCCAAAGGATAATGCTATCTCTCGGTATTGCCGCGTGCAGTGTGGAGGAAACGGGCTTCCATCCTGCCTGAAAAACAAGGAATGCTTGACATGAACGTGGAAGAGCGGCAGTGTGTTTGCTGAGCCTCGGGCCTGAAAATCTGCAGGATTCATGACTCGGTCCTGGGTGCCTTGGTTGAATCAAAGAGAGGCTCTCTCACTATGACTATAAAGCTCACTCCCCAGCACTGTTTATTCTTGATCCAAGAGCCCAGTGTGTAGTCACTGACTGAGTATTTCAGTGTCAGAGACAGAGGTCCAAGAAAGAAAGGGAAAGGAAGAATCCTCCGCCTTGAATGAATGCCGACTATTTCACATGACAGGATCGTGTCCTACTGTCAACTGCCGCTCTCCAAGTTTGTCGCTTGCTTTGAAGCTAAATGCAGTAACTGGGAATATTATGAGTCACACTGAACAAAGCAATATTTAGATAAAATAGCTGTCTCTTTAGGAACACATCTCCAGATCTCCTTGTTGATAAGGGCTGATGCCGTACAGTTGAGATTTTGTGGTACACAGTTCATGGCGTTTTTCCTGTACTCAAACGAGAATGGGTTACGGAGTGCATCCAATCAAAGTGTGGCTCAAGAATTTGGGCTGCTCAGGGAGCTGGGTTGCCAGATTCCAGATCATCTGACTTGTGAAAACTTGTGGGTGGTCTTCAGTCACTCTGATGGAATCTAGAGATTGAGAAGTGCTGGCACTATGTGGCTGTTTGCTGTCAGTGCTTTGTACTTCCTTCCTTATTTAGCTCAACACTGTTTTAGGTGCAATAGGGGTAGAGTCCATTTGAGGATACATGAAAATTGAAAATTTCAAGAGAAAGATATTACACCTGACTTTTGATCACAGTAGTTATAATCTTTGGCAAAACACTGAAATAGGTGCTTGTATTATCAGACTCATTTTTACCTAAATATATCATGAAGAATATTAGTAAATAATTTTTTCTAGAATGTTTTTCTTTGCAGATGTGTAATAGGGTAAGTACACAGGCATTTGGTACTATTTTACTTACTTAATGTTTTGTCATAGAAAATGTCTCTCTTCACTAGCAGAGTTATATTTCTAAATATATAGTATGCCCCTGATTACATTCTACACTAAGATTTTTCTCCACTGGCATCTCAAGTAATGGGAAAAATCCAACCCTCTTGGTTGCTGTTCACATCTTCACGTGGGGTCTGACCTTCAGGACTCTGCCCTCCCCTTTGGATGAAAGTCAGCTCTTGGCTTCTGCTTAGCAAATTCCGCTCAGCAAAGTCCTCTTCTTTATCCATCCACACACTGTGGGTGAGCCACCGGACTGACTCCTTGCTCCCCTCTGGGTGTTCATCTCTGGATGAGGTGATCTGGCGTGGCCTGGGGCACCACCACTTGCCTGCGTATAAGAATGACCTCTAACTTCTGCATGGGCAGCTACTCTTGTGTGCCAAACCTGTTCTTTTTTTTTTTTTTCTTTTTTTTTTTTGTCTTGTCGTTTTGAGACAGGGTCTCACTGTGCAGTTCAAGCTGGCCTTGAGCTCACTTTTGTAGCCCAGGCTAGTGTCGAACTCCCACCAATCCTCCTGCCTCAGCCTCCCGAGTGCTGGGATTACAGGCCTGAGCCACTATGCCCAGCACCTGCCAAACCTGTTCTGTCTCGTTATACTTAGTTCACTTACTACTTTGATGATCAGCTTACTATTAGTGAACTTGCCTCATTTTTTCTTGCAGGAAGAACTAAGACAAATGTTTCCTTTTAAATCGATTATTTCCAGAAAGCCTTAATCTGCCCTCTGCAGTCCTGTGTGCCCTTAACTTTCCCAGTCTTCTTGTTCCGCTGTGACTTTCTTTTTTTTTTTTTTGAGACAGGGTCTCACTGTGCAGTTCAGGCTGGCCTTGAGCTCACTTTTGTAGCCCAGGCTGGTCTCGAACTCACACCGATCCTCCTGCCTCAGCCTCCCAAGTGCTGGGATTACAGGCGTGAGCCACCACGCCCGGCTCCGCTGTGACTTTCATGAATCTCCACCCTCCACTGTCCTCTTGGAGAACAGAGAGCACAATACACATGTAACTAAGCCTTTGGTTCACGTACATCCTATTAAATGATCAAAGAATATTTCTACTTTATGCAGCACACACTATATTCTATATCAACCCAAGCTTAAATTCACAGACCCGTAAGATTAAAGCACTAGGGAAGCTGGTGAGGGTGAGACAGGCCAGCGATCTCACTCCATACTTGGGATTTCCCGGTGCTCTTGCGATAATCTGGCAGTGCTGGCTCAAAGCTCTCGGGAAGGCCACGACTATCCAAAGGAGGTTCTGTGGATGGTGAGAATGCGATGAGTATTCCTGGTTTTGTGGCAGACTGATGCTAAGCTTCGCTATGAGTGGCCCCAGAGTGGTCACTTTGGTGGGTAATTGCGCGATCTGGGGCCGTCCCTTCTGGCCTGGGGTTTCCCCAGCAAGGGCAGCTGCACTGGGTCCTCTTTCTTGTCCAGGGCATGCACACTGTCTAAAGCACCGTCTCACTGCCTGAATTTCTTTCCCACCTGGAAAGTCTTTGATATTTGTGCTGTGGAGTTTCTCTCTTCTAGACTTATTTCCTGTGAATGAATTTTGCGCAGTGTGCTTGGATTGAATATAAAGTGCTTTTCGAAACATCAGCATGAGCAAGTGTTTTCCAAACTTTCCAATTTCTACCCCAAAACAGTAACAGCAGGGGGCTCCACTCTACAGGGCTGCCCTCGGAGGCCTTTCCAGATGTCCTCGTCCCCTCTTTCTCTGGTCTCCTTGCGTCCACTGACGGTAGTGCTGCCTCCTGCCTCAGCCTTTCTGGGGCAAGAGCTCTGGAAAGCAGGTGCCAGAGCAGTGCCTGCTCCGCCACAAGGCCGTTCTTCCTGTTTACATTTCAATTGGACGCTGCTTCTGCGCCTTTCTGGTGGGTGGACACTGCAGGTCCGTCTTGCCCTGCTTCTTCTGGGTAGAGCCATAAGCTCAGCTTCTGGTCCTCTGGCCAGAAGCTCACTCCAGCCAGTCCAGAGTCTCTACAGGTCTCAGAACTATGCTGATGAACTGTTCCTATCTCCAGACAAAACCGGCTGCCCCTGCGCAGGCAAGAAGTTAGGCTGGCTTTGACTTCTGCTCCCAAGGGGGCTGACGAGATAGCTCAGTGGTCTAGAGGGCCTGCCTAGGCAAACTTAGGCAGCTGCAGGGATCGCGGTTTGATCCCCAGCACCACATGCTGTGCCAGCTGCAGCCCCAGGGCACACTGAGCCGGCCATAACATCAATAAATAAATAAAGGAAAAAAACAAAGAAAGAAATCAGCTCCCAAGAGCACCTGCAGAAGCAAAGTCGCAGTTCAAGGTCCTGTCTGGCACAGGACAGGTCCTGTCTGCCACACATTGGCAGCGGAATGTGTCCTTGGTCCAGAAACAACAACAGAAATGCTTGCTCTTTCATATCATTCACCCAGCAAATACAGAGGTGTGGTTATAGCTATGTTACTAAAATACATTTTTAAGCAGACACCTGTTTTTATACAAGATGTACAGAAAAGAGAAAGAATGCCCTAGGTTTACAGATATGCTAAAGCCATACTCAGGGCCAGCCAGATAGCTCAGCGGACTAAAGCACCTACTTCGGCAGAGCGCAGCCACCCGGGTCAGATCCCCTGCCTGCTGTGCCAGCCTGCCCCCGGGGTGCACTAAGCAGAGATTGAGACTGGGCATGGTGGTGCACGCCTGCAATCCCAGCATCTGGGCAGCTAAAAACAGGAGGGTATCTAGGATCTATGTAGTGAGACCCCTATAGACCCAGTCCTAAAATTATAAAACAACAACAACAGAGAAAGCTATGCCTAGAGATAAAATTTAACAACAGGTAGGGGAGGGGTAGAATGAGAACAAGTTTGTCTCATGGTCACAGTCTGATTGTTTTCCTCCTTTGCCGTGACAGAGTATGAAGAGTAACCTCTTAGCCCATTTTCTCTTCTGCTTTGAGATAGCGTCTACCTACATGGCCCAGGCTGGCCTAGAAATTAGGATCCTCCTGACTCAGCCTCACCTGTAATCACAGGGGTTGCATGCGTGTGACACTCCTCTCAACCAAAGTTAGTTTTAACTTTAGAAGCCAGGCTGTAGGTATTGGAGACCTCAGCCTATGGCGCTGTGGTCTATTGAAAGCAATCTCCAGGCGGCCTTCCAGACAGAAGCCAGCCACAGTGGAAACAAGCACGTAGCAGCAGAGCCAGGCCTCACCTCTGGCAGATCGAGGGAGTGAAGGGGCAGCCCTGTTGAAGTGAAGTCTGGGCGAGGGGTTGAGTTCTGCGCAGGAGTTCCAAGCAGGCAGGGAGACTCTTGTCGTGAAAGGACTACAGAGGACCCAGAGCAGAAGGAGGCAAGGCGGGCTTGGAGCTGTGTGCAGGCACGGGTCGGGTCGGAAGGGCACGAAGCCGAGGCAGCAGCGCGCAGACACCGGGAGCTGAGGTCCTGGCGCACGGGGCTCAGACCAGGGTAGCAGGAAGTCCCTGGAGAACTGGAGAACAGAGCCCTGGAGCTCCCACTGAACACCACACAGCCGGCACCACCAAGCACCCATGGAGCAAAGAAGGCATCTCTCAACCCAAGGCGGGTGGGCTCTCTGATAGACCTACTTGGCAGTCTTTCCTGCTGCCACCCACGTGAGCCTAGGAAGAACACACACACGCTGGGCCCCGGCTTCCTCTGTCCAGGTTTCTGCAAGACAAAGGGCTGCTCAAAGGACTGTGGGAGAGGCTGCAGGGAACACGGAGTGTGAAGAGATGCGGGAAGAGCCCACCGACCAGGCCAAGGACCCGGGCCCGGCCTCTGCACTCCGTCGTGGGTGGCCTCATCCACCCACTGGACATAAGTCTTTGTGTGGCAGCCTCTGATAATAATCATACCTAGTACCCAGAACTTGAGTGATGATTCAAGAAATCACTATCTGAAGCACCTAGAACTACTTGGGCTCCTGGCCGCTCACACCTGGTTTGCTTTGGGGGCAGCCTGGTGTCTCTGTTTACTTCAGGAATTAGGAGGGAGATTTCCAGGCTGCTGTGGAGTCGCTCCTGTCCTCTGCAGCTGCTGGGTTTTCCTCCAGGGGCAGGTGAAGTTCAGCTTCTAGTAGTTTGGAGCTCCTGAGCCTCAGGCAGAAGATGAGTCATTCGTGCCCGCACTACTTACAGTCCTCAAGCCGGACTGAGCCGCACAGGAGACTGTCCTATCCTCAGCGCTAGCTCTGGAAAGGGAGGCGCTCCAGCACTCACGTTGGCCTCTGCAGCCGGTGTCCTGCTCCAGGCAGAGCAGAGCTTACAACACAGGCCCAGGCAAAGTTGTCCTGGAGCTTATCATCCTATCCTTGTCCTGTCCTCTGAGGAAAGTGTCAGGGCTACTGCGACAAAGGCCTCCGGCCGTGTGTTGAGTAAATAAATTAATAGCACTCCATGAGTCTCAAGTGTAATTAATGAGTAACTATCACTTGTGCTTCTAACAGAGAGAACCTGGGATTGATTTTCAATGATCTAATATGGAATTATATAAAAGACCAAAGGTAATGTCATATTCTGAGAAAATCAATTGCCCTACAAGGAGGTCTAACAAATTCCTAGAACTGAGACAAGGGAATCCTATGAAAGCTCTGCCCAGATTACATTTCTGAGCCCAAGAGTGATGTTTACAATACTCCCAAGTGTGCTTACCTATGACTGACCCTTGGAAAATGAAGGCTCGTCCTCAGCCAAGCATGCCTGTATTTAGGGCCAGGCTGTGATGGCGGCAGCAGCCCCCTGACTAGACAGAGGTAGTCTCCAAAGCTTGTCCTGCCAGGGTTCCCATTTGGAGGATGTGTCTTTCTCTATCAGCTTTGGTTCAACTTGCAAGGTCCACAGTGGTTTTCTGTACAAAACCTGTAGATTTGAGGTATGCGTTCTGTGCTGCAAAGTTCCCTCTTGGATACCGGCAGCGAAGGCTGGACAGTGTCTTTCTGTCGTGGAGAGCTACAACAAGGTTAATTTCAGGATAGATCTTTTTTTTTTTTTTTTTTTTAAGTGATGCTTCCCAGGAGGTTTTCCCAGGAATTGGGAGGCTGGTGTTGCCCTTTCTGAGGTCACTGCATCTTCTAATGTAATGCACACCCCATGAAGTCTCTTCTCTGTGACCTGAGCAAGAGGAGGGTGACCAACACCACCCCAGCTATGCAGCTGCTGACCCACAGCACAGTGCAGTGCTGTCAGCATGGGACAGTTCATGGTGGCCCTCCTCACCGTACACAAGTCAGGAAAGCAGTCATGTCCTCTAACTGTCCAAGCCCTTCATCCCCTCATTTACTGAACCAAAAAGTTAGGCTTGTGTCCTTATCATTGCCACAAGTCTTGTCACTTTAAACTCCTATTGTTATTCTGGAAAAATAGTTGCTTTTTTCTCAAACCCCAAAGTTCTACTGCAGCTACTGACAGCAATTTAAGTAGCATTTTAACAGAACAGCCTGGGCCCCCAGCACAACCAAGGCGATGCTAAAGTGAATCTTCCCCTGTTAACAGCTGTCAACCGTCAATGAGCTACAGATAATTAAATTTGAAGATGATTTATGGCTCGGAAAAACAGATAAAAGTCCTTGGACCAGAAAGGTCTTCAAGTTGATGGGTTTATTTCTCCCTGTTGTATTTGCATTAATGCAAGACACTGATAATTTTGTACGGAAACAGGAGAAGAAACCTGCCATTTTCATTGTTGTCAGTTGCAAATACGACTCAGCAGAGGCTGCTTTTCCCAAGATCACGCTTTGAGTTTTAATTCAACACAGGTTAATAAAAGAAGGGAAAAAGGCAAGACTGAGAATATTTTGGTAGAAAAACATCTGAAGTAAACAAGGCATGGTACACAGGATAAGAAAGAGGCAGTTGGGGCTTGGGACATAAAAGCTGTATCTTCAGAATTTCAGTAGCTGTGTGACGAGGGCCTCACTCATGATTATAGCTTTCTTGACAATTAGTATGCATTTCTGAAACAGGTGAAGAAAAGGTCAATTCAAGCTGCCTAAAAATTTGTAAGGTTCTTAACTCATGTACATTACGTAGTCCAGTGATAGCACAGTTCTAGGACCAGCTAAGTGACTGTGGTTTCTTAAGGAGCCTGGACATTTTCCTACACTTCTCCCTGCCTTTCTTAGCTGGCAACCTTCTCAGAGGATAATTTCTCCAAATGTAGTATGTGCCTATATATCTGAAATCAAAAACCAAGAAATCACCGTTTTGGGCGGTGCGAGGGTGAGACCCCAGCAGCCACCTGGCCAGAACTGCTCCTGTGAGCACCTCCCTCCCCTCGCTGGCTGGGGCTGGGATCTGGTCGGCTGGTGGAGGCTGCAGTGGGCTTCAGAATAACCGTGTTTATTGTAGGTGGAGCATCTCTGCCACAAATTCCGCTCCAGCGCCTCCCCTTGGGTAGGCTGTGCTTAGCCTGCCTTACCACTTTCTGAAGCGGATCTGGGAGACCTCTTCATGCACGCCGCTGCTCAGCACTGTTCAGTGGAGAGGCAGCTCCTGAGCCACGGCAGTGTGCAGCCAGCGTGTCCTCGTCCTGCTCATTCACCTGGTGTGGCCCCTTGTGCCTAAAGTGACTGCAAGTACGGAAGAACTCAAAAGAAGAATAAATAAATAAGTTTCGGGGGCTACCAGGCATCAGACTGAGGATCTTACATTTGTTTGCATCCTCACCCCTATAATTTCTTTTTTAGAAGATGAACTTAAACACAAAATGCATTTGGAAGAGTTAAAAAAATTAAGGTTTATTGAAAGTGTTATTGTTCACTTCTTTGACCAATCTTACATGCCTATATCTATTAATCTAAACAGATTTGATGATGAAAATATGTAATACAACCATTGTTAAATTTTTGTTCCTGTTTCAAAATTCTGTACTATATGTACTCTTGCTTTTCACTCAGTTTCTATCCTTGTTTCTGCTATTTTTACTCTGTGAAATAAAATTTTAAATATTAAAAAAATAAAATAAAATGACTGCAAGGATGCCATGGCTTTCATGCCAATTCCACTCATCTACTCTGCCCTCCCTGTGTTCAAGTTCTCACACAATGGAACTCGTGGCTTCCTAGGAGGATTCCTCTTATTGTTTTTTAATTTGATTTAAATTGAGCTAGAGCCATATGGAACATTCTAGAAAGACATTTGTGATCACATGGCTAACATGCAGCTGCTCCTCATCACGGAAGCGGTGATCTCATACAGCCAAGTGCTTCGCAGAGTTTGTTATTCTCTAGAGATCATCTCCAAGGGCCGGGGAGAAAGCTCAGTGGCCCACACGCCTGCCTGGGAAGGGCAAGGATGCTGGTTCGGTCCCTAGGATGGCATGCTGTGCGGGCCCTGGAAACGTGGGTGTGGGATGCTGGCCACCATAACCAAGCCGGGTCGCTGCATACCTGGACTCCCAGCACGGGGGAAGCTGAGCCAGGAGGAACCCTAGGAGTCGGACCTGTGCAGCAAGACCCTGTAATAAATAAGTAAACAAATAAAAGATGAAGAAACAATACAGTGGTCTGTGTATTGAATCCAAAAAAATAAATATTGGTCGAGGATAAGAAGATATTTTTGCTGCTATTGGTTGTCTTTCATGTTCATTCTCTAAGCTGCATTTTACTTGTCTAACCAAGTTCAAAAACTTTTATGGTCATGGCATTTACCAATAAAACAAACTTGAAATAATTTCAATTATGAGTAACAGAATAAGTATGACTGCCCTAAACTTTAATATTAAATTCATCTTGCTTTAGCATAAAGGCAATAATTCAAATATCCATTAGTATCGATGAGTTGAAATTAATTTATTACTGTAGGAAAAAAATGTAATTTTTGTTTTATGGCCAATATTTTTGAAAGATCTTTCTGTGAAAGCAATAACATTATGAAACCAAGGTGCTCTCTTACAAGCATTCTTGACTGTTTCAGAGCTTTGGGCCACCAAGACCTCCGAATACTTCAGCCTGTCCCAGCACCCCTTAGATTATAGGATTTTACTGATGGACGAAGATCAGGACCGGATCTACGTGGGCAGCAAAGACCATGTTCTCTCTCTGAACATCAACAACATCAGTCAGGAGCCTCTGAGTGTGAGTTTCTCATTTTCGTGTAGAGCAGTGTGACTGGTTGACACTGCAGGGGTGATTTCCGTAAGGTTTTCAAGTACGATGCAAGAGAATATTATTTATTAGAACAATATAAAATTCATGTCAATTTATATTGACGAATTTAACTTTGATGTCAAGGCTAAAGTGTCACCCTATTTTTTTTTTTTTTCTTTTTTGCAGGCAGGGTCTCACTATGCAGTTCAGGCTGGCCTTGAGCTCACTTTTGTAACCCAGGCCAATCTCGAACACACCTCAGTCCTCCTGCCTCTGCCTCCCAAGTGCTAGGATTACAGGCATGTGCCATCATGCACAGCTATCCCCCTAATTTTTAACAATATAAAATCTGGAAAGGTACTTCCTGCATATACATATATAGGAATAAAGGGACATGGAATATATTACTAGAGGCAAAACAAAACTAAACAAAAGGTCGAAAGAAAGGAAACTTAACATGTCACCTGTATGCAATCCAAAAGGGGATTCAAAAGAATACAGCTGTTAGACACATACATATTTGAACAACTGTGGCCCACATTTATTGTTCTATTTTATAACAAGGATATAAAATTGAGTTTGACTGGGCTAAATCAATAAAAGTAGATAAGTTATAGATCCATTACAATGAGGCACACTCATTATGTTCATAAGAACAACGGGATGACAGCTTAAAAATTAAGCTTTCCTGCAAGCTCTAAGTAAGACTGTACTGGGTGTTTATTTATTTGTTTGTTTATCTTAAGACTGTAGTGTTTAAAAAGATAGTACATTTTCAGAAGGAAGACGCTCTGGGTTTATCCAAGCTCTTTTAGCTGTTAAAATATGCAGGGATTCATTTTCAGTTAATCTATGACTCAGGTCCTGTAGTTAAGCAAAAACAATGCTCAACTTAATAGTAACACAAATGTAAATTCGTTGTGATATACGCAGATAGGAAAACTGTACTATAAGTCAAATGGAGTGAAATATGTTTATATTGTGCCCATTAGACTACTTTTGATCTTATTGTAACACATGGTTAGTAAATGGGAATATATAATTGAAAAGATTTTGTTAGAGAAAAAATATTAGAGAAAATAAAATGTTCATTATCATAATATGGTGGAATATTAAGTTGAGTTTATGATATGAAAGACAAAAGAATGGTGAAGTTTAAGTGCAGAAATACCTGGAGAAAACTTGTTAGCAAAATGTAAATGAAGAGCACGGAGCCACCTTGAGTCCCAGTGAGACTGAGCAGCCCCTATTTTCCTTTCTGAGCAGGTTTTCTGGCCAGCATCCACAATCAAAATTGAAGAGTGCAAGATGGCTGGCAAAGATCCTATGGTAAGTACTTAGAAAAGAAGACCTGAGCCTGCATACTTGGGCTTTAGGGCTGTCTACTTGTAGAGCAACCGAGAATGAGACGGAGGCTTGACATCCCTGGCTAGGCACTCATTGAAAATGGAAATGTGAAGAGACTGGAATCCTCACCATCTGTAATGCTGGAAATGCTGACTGCACAAAAATTTCCTGCCTTGTTTTCACTATTTCATGCATATACTTTTCGTGATGAATTTCAGTAATAACCCCTGTTCCACATGGATCCAACCTGCAGAATTCTCAGCAGGCTGCTGAAATAATGGTATTGCAGTGTCTGGAGCAGGTCCCAGAGACCGTGGGGCTCTTCCAAAGAGCCTCAGCAAAGCACTAGGGCTTAGTTGGCACATTCCAGAGGCATAAATCACCAATGACAGTGTCTTTTTAATTATGAAATAACCGCAAAGCCACCATCAAGGACGATAAGTGCATTGATCAATGGTCACGGTTGTGCAAATCGTCTTCCCCCAAGTGCAGTTCAACAAAAAGCATCGGGCAAGAAATCTGCAATGATTTGTACAAATGACTTGCTGACATTAATGCCTTGAATGACTCTCAGATAATTATAAAAGAAACACACTCAGCCCACCTTGACCACGTTCAAACCGTAAGATGAAGCCTCTCTGTCATTTCATCTGCTTGTTGCAAATCGTGAAGCATAATATAATGGGAGGACCAAAATCGTCTACTCACACAAATAATTTGGAAAGAGTTTCCACTATTCACTCAGGTTTTATTTCAGTTATTCATGAAATAAATGTTGATTGGACACATATTATGTGTTTGGCGCTGTGCTAGTTGCAGGAGATGTAATTTGTAGAGCAGACTGAGCTCTGGTTCTCATGAAGCTTGTGATCTGGATAAAAAAGAACATTTTAATTTAAGGAGCAAGATCATACGTGTTCATTAAAGAATGAGGTGGAAATATGACCATGGAATAGAAAATCCAGTAAAGATACACTCAGGATGATCAAAACATGCAGTGTATGCCTTTAAATCTTCAAAAATTTAAAGGATATGTTGTCATAAGCCTTTTAAAATATTCCCTTCACTTTGAACCTGCTGGTCCCCACTGCATTGCTGCATTTGGAAGGAGTTCTCAAAGCCCTCTCTGGGGAGCATCTGAGGCTGAGGCTGAGTCCTCCTGGAGCACAGCAGGACTTAGAGATGCTCCAGGGTGGCTTTGCTCCCCTCACTCACAAGGTCTGGCACTTCCTACGAACCATGACAGCCACCAGAGGCAAATGTTTTGAATCAGCTTGGGATAGTGGGGCAGCCATGACCATGCAACCACTGTCACTCATGACAGGGTTGGCAGGGCCACACCCCAAAGCAGCAAGAGCAATGGGATGCACAGGTCTACAGGGAAGGCCAGTATTTTGATGGGCATAAGGGCGGCACATCTTTAGCTGTAATGATTTTTAAATTTAAGCCCTGACTTCACTTTCTGATAATACCTTGTATCTGTGCACACCCTGGACTGATGTCATAATAAGTGACAGTCTCAACTGAGTGTCAAAAAACACTGGTTGAGCCCTCAGATTGCAGCAGATGCCCAAGATGTGCAGAAGAGCGAAACCTATCTTGCGTGGTGTGTGCCCCGGAGATTCCTTAGGCTGGGTTGGTTTAGAGAAAGAAAAGCTGACTAACTTTGTGGAAGTTAAACTTGCTTTCATTGAGTCTTGGGCCAGAGTAGGGTTTCATAACTGTCTGGCTCCAGCCTGGGCCGGGGAGCTCTGGAATGTGAGACCTATGTTCCTCTCCTGGCTGCTTGGCCAGAGAAATTGCTAAGAGGGACTCAGATCCGGGGCTAGATTTCTGTGTTTTATAATTCACCTAATAAGGAGAATTGAAAAGAGGGCAGATGAAACGTGCCAGGATATTTTTCTTTTTCCCTGAGATCCCAAGGATTTCCTGGACCAAAATCTAAGAAAAAAAAAAAAAAAATCCAGAAACATGTGGAAGAAATGTTCAAAAGAGTACACTGCGTAGCCTTCCAAGGACTCAAGAGTAGAATAGGGGTATAATGTTTTGGAGAAGGAGATTTTGTCCCTTGAAGCTATTATTTCAATAACTGGGCAGGAATTAAACTATTTTATTTCCTTCTAAGGAAGAGAGATTTTTCCAGTGATGCGTATCTGCTCATGTCTTGCCAGTTGCCGTAATTACGTTCTGTGGTGATATAGCTGAATGCATTGTTCTTTGTTAGCAAAGGTTGGCACTGCCCATTCATGGAGGCTACCCCAGGGAGGAGGCGTAGGCTGTAGATACCTTTGTGTATTCTATTTCCAAAAACTTACTGCTGACTTTCTAAAACATCTTAGCCAAGTCATTCGATTCTGCTTACCTCTTGGGAGGACAGAAAGCCTTTGTTGTTTGCTTCGTGATAATTAAAACTGCTCAATAAAGTCTTCACTGCATGTTTGCATGTCCCCTTAGGTTTGTCAGACTGGACTATCATTTGGGGATATCTTAAACTCTCCTGGAGGGTCAGTTGCCATGCACGTGGGAAAGGACCAGTGGAAGGCTCTAGGCGCAGTTAGAACTCCGAAGGCAGGTGTGATTCGTCTCTGTTGCATCGCACGAAGCAGTAAGAAAGCTGACTCTTTCAGACACGAGCACTGTCTAAGCAGGAGATGAACAAATCCATCTCATTTCTTATGCACTATGGAATAAGCTGAATTTCCAGAGAAGTGTCTTTTAACTACTCACAGAAAAAGCCAGTGGGAAAAAAATAATGTGAAATGGAACTTGGAAAGTTTCACGGAACAACGTGTTTTTGTTACAGCTCCCAGCGAAACCAAGAGTTTCAGAAAGCCTGAACATTGCTCCAATGAATGTCATCTGTACTATTCCATTTTTAAAGATGCAAGAATGGAAAGTTGTAATTTGCATGCATCAGTTATTGTGAAGAAACTAGAAATATTACGATTCCATTTAAAAGCCTTCTTGTACAGTGCAGTTGACAACACATAGAAGCAGAACTTATCAGATAATGACACCCAGTGTTTCAAGGGACAGGCCAGGCACTGCTGTCATTGCTTCTCTTAAATCTTGATAACAGTGCTACAAGACAGACAGTACTGTCACCACCCACATCTTTAAGATAAAGAAAGTAAACAACTTAGAGAGAAGAATTTACACAAATCTGTAGGGAGCGCCATGAACGCTCTGCACCTGACCCAGGTCATGGTGCCATAGATCCTTCCCGCTTTGCCACCCAAAGTAGCCCCTCCCTAGGAGAAAATGACATGTGGTAAGGGCTCACACCAAAGTCAGATGCACCGCAGCTGGAATATGTCGGAAAGCTTTGGAAAGCTTGGCGACAACCACATTAGATCCATTGTTAACCCTTCCCCTATTTCCTTCCAAGAACACTAAAATTCAATTAAACCAGGTGCTTTCTGCATTCAGCCCCTGGGATACGTCGCATCTGAGCATCTTCCGCTTTGATTGTCTTCCAGGGCTTTGGAATGGGAAAGCGCGTGCGTGGCCTTTGGGGTGGAGCTCTCAGTAGCCTCACCTCTCTACCAGACCGGCACGCCGCAGGGGAGACTGGGAACATGTCCTCCTGCCTGAAAGAGCTGTGTGACAAATCCGTCCTCTGTCCCCGCACTCAGATCTACGCACGCACCTCATAAAATCGAAAGAGCTCTGAGTGGCTGGAGGTGGAAACAGTTGAGCATGAGAATCTGTTCAGAGTGACTTCCCGGGACTGGGCCTGAGACACAGTGCCTCAGACAGAAATTCGTGGGGTGTTTTTGCAGCAAGGAAGTTTGTAGAGAATTCAGTTTACACAGTTCAGAAGGACATCGCTGTTAATATGTTTTTCGCCTCATAGAAATGTTAAACATCCAGTAAGCAAAACGTAAAGTGGAGGGAAATAAATTCTGTACTGCCACAACAATTGCAAGGCAAAGTTCACCTTCCCGACCATTCCACTTACCTCTAAATGTCAGTGTTTTATTCAAGTGGGGATTGGAGCACGAGCAATAGCGCGTGGTGTCAGGTGTACCTCGTAACATAGGACTTAGTGGAGAAGTAGGAAAACACTTAGGAGGTCGTGGGAAATAGAGCTAAGATGCATGGCTAGATGGGCGGATGGATAGATGCCCACAGACACAATGTGCATGCGGGGCCAAATTTCACTTAACTTAATAATTGCTGGACGTTTCCTTATTTTTATAGCCAAATGACCCTACACTGCCCCAAAGTGTATTTTTTTTTTTCTTAATGTATATTCTTTGGGTATCTGTCAGATTTCCTTGATTCACCCTCAGATGAAATAAGTACAGTCCAAGAAGTAAAGAAAATAAATTTTACATAACATAGTACGCACCACAGAAAGTCAATATTTTATTAACTCATGAATTTTCGGTGGGGGGGGCACTGATTATCAGACCCAGGGCATTGACCTTGCCAGGCAGATGCTGTGCCCCTGAACTAGGGCCTGGTCCACAGCGTCAATATTTTTAAAATCCTGTTTACCTATGATCCCTTCTATATTTTAAAAACATGTATTTTTGTATTGCTAAACCAATGTATGTTCAATATAGCGATCTTTAAAAGCCTAGAAAAAACACATAGAAAGTAGCAGAAGATGAGCCAGCAATGAGCCCTTTGCCCTCGGAGGCTTGACCTCTCTGGATCTTGGTTTTCTTACCCATAAACAGTACTCATCATGGTATTATTTGAACATTCAGATAAGCAACGAGTTAGCGTATGCATAGAGCTTAGATTAATACTGTATGACCGACAGAAGACACTCCATCGCCCTTAAAGAAACTATGACCACTGAGCACTTTGGGGTATATTCTTCCAGCATTTTCTTAGGCAAATGTGAGTGCACAGATGAAGTAAAATGATATTATGTTCTGTATACAGTTAGCTGTCTCGTGTTTCCACCAGGAAAGAGAAGGAAATCATGAAAAGAAAGCATGTACGGCATTTATTTTCACCGAAATCTCAGGCTTCACTCTTGCTTCTACTGTAGTTAGGTTCTGCAGTGAGCTGTGTGCAAGAGGAACACCTGGTCCGCTCTCTGCTGCCCATAGTTCACAAGAACCATGCAAATGGATAAATCATTTGAGACATCTGATGCGTGCCAGCTCCATGTGTAATGCAACGATTCCGTTCTAACTTGCCTTATTAATACAGAGCACTCACCACCCTTGGCATCATTGCCATTTTATAGTTCAAAGACTCAGGCACAGGAAGTCCATCTAACTGCTGCAGGTTCTCACAGCTAGGAAAAGCGGGAGTCGAGGCTGAAGCCAGGGCATCTGGCACTTGAATCAGAAGCAGGACCTGCTCCCTGCTGCCTGTCACAGGGCACTGGCAGGATGACCCCGGACAAGCCCGCTCTGTTGGCGGCTGGCTCTCCAGAAGTACTCCGGCCCTCCTAGCCACTGTGCCCCCATCCAGCCTGCATTCTTGTGCCTCTGTTTTTCGTTCCCGCGGTTTCCTGCTTACGTGTTTGCCTGTTGAAATCACTACTTTATTGTGCAGGACCAGCCCGGGAAGCACCTCTGCTGAAAGGTGCACCAGCTCAGCAGCATGCGTGCTCTCTTCCTGTCCTCTGAAGTGCAGTAAAAATGTATTGTAGTGGCCATCCCAGCCTGACTTGCTGCTGTCTTCTGTCTTTACCAACAGGAAGTCGCCCCATGCCTTGCAGGGTTGCTAGGCCCAAGCACAGTGCTTTGCATAGCAGGCATTAAGTAAATATTTGCCGGATGTGAGGACATTGTGTGTAGCAAAGCTGCATGGAGTTGGGGGTCCTGGTGTGGGACTTGGACCAGTTCCTCGTGAGCTCGGAGCACTTCATTTACTCGCGCTGGGACCCAGCACCCTTCCACTAATTTGGGAGCGCTGCCGAGACAGCTCACCAAGCCACATCTCAGTATAAAAGATTTGTATATATTAATATATGTTACAGAATGCTTAAAAAGTTACTCACATGTTAATAACTGCTACAAAAACCATTATGGATTCCACATACCCTGTAGCAGCTATAAGGTGACAAGATGTACAAAATTCAACTTAGAACTTCATGCATTTGAAAATCTGCTTTGTAGTTTCTACCAGGGAGACCTCAGGCTAGCTAATGAAGAAACCCTCTGAGGTTGACTTTTCTGAAGGGACTACTTAATTGTTCAAAGAGCTGCCATAAAAATGAGGAAAACTGATGTAACTAAGTTTCACACTCTAAGGATTCACTAGCTATCAGCCATAGATTTGAAAACTCAAACGTCCTGGGAGACTGAAAGTAGTAAAATGTGCGATTATTTCTATGTTTAGCACAGAGCAAACTCTGAAAATCATTACCCGCAAGGAGCAGATAGATCAATAAATAGACTAATGTGAAGTGAGTATAATCTGTACTCAAAGTGTAAAACTATGTTACTCTGTCCTTCTTATAATACCACTCATTCATTGAAATAAATTGTCCACAACACTCAAAACGAGACAGACACAACCTGTTACGAAAAGAACTAGGTTGAATGCACCTCTTGTGGGAAAGTGCTCTATACAGAACCCCGGAATGTCTCGCCTTGAATGTAAAACACATAAGCACAAATCTCCTTGCTCACGGATTTTCTTAACATAGACGTATTATATACAAACCATTCTTCATCTCCAACTCCTTCTGGGCAAACACATTATCATCTGTACTTATATAATCAAATTCTTGAGACCTCTGTAAACAGGTGTCAAGATACAGTGACACTGGTTATTTAACAAAAATCCTTACTGTCTTAACATACAAATAAAATGTATAGTCTGGTCTGTAAAAATTAGTTTCTTTGACAGTAGGGTTCATGATTGATTATTTAATAATAAAAACCTATAATAGAAACATCTGTAGAAAATTAGAATGCATAAAAAAATACATTCGCTGACAAGCAGTAATGAACATAAAAATGATGAAAAAGTAAAATAATCTTGATGTTAGGTTACATTTAAGTTCTACTTTAGTAAAGCTCTAATTGTTTTACTCTTGCAGTAACATAAATAATAGATATATGCTGCTCTCTAAAAATCAGAAATACCTGGAAGAATAAAGAGGCAGTGTACTGCCTGATCACATAGGCAAAAACTACTGCTAATCTTTGATATATTTCTCTTATATAAAATTTCTACGTGCCATCTTAAAACTATTTCCAGAAATGTGACTTGAAAAAACTGTTTTAGGGAAAGGTTGGCATTTGGCCTCCAGCGTTATTAATTTATACTAAGCCATGGAAAGAAAGCCTGGCAATGTGGACCAGCAGGGACTCCCTCACTTTCTAGGAATTTAAGGACTCCGAGGAGCTCACGCCAATCTGAGGTTGAAATGCTCAGTGTGTGTTTTGTGCTCAGTGAGCAGATGACTACCTCACATTGAGTTGGCCTGCGAAAGTTGAGTTCGGAGGGAGCAGGGGCTTGTTTTAGGGGACCAAGGGTAGAAGAAACGATGATGTCCTTTTTTATAGCAAGCAGTGAGCATACTGGCTCTTTCTGTCAGTTCTATAAAGATCAGTAGCATTTGTCATGCTGTGGTGATACCAAGGACAAACTTTGTCCTCATGTCATTGGAAGCAAAGTCATATAATCTGTGTGTCTGCATAAGCCAGGGAGCCACCTGCACCTCACTAGGAAGCAGTAATTTTATACATCTCAGAACAAAAGCCTATATAGTACTGTAGTAATGCAGCACAATGTGAGGTAGGTATTTTCAGTAGCCTCTGAGGTAAGTTCTTACTTCCCTAAACTAAATCAATAGAACAAATCATTTCCTCTCTTCCCATTTCCTGGGCCTTATCAACTAGCCTGTGGACAAACATGGAAATACACAGCCTACTAGCTGTAAATTCTGTATGCTTTGCATGATGATGTATAAATTTGAGAACATTTTCACTTGAGGTGCTTGATTTAGTAAAAATTTATGGAAAAAGCAGAAAAAAATAAGACACTGGACCATGAGTTTTTGTCTACTTTATTCATTGATCATTCCTAAAAGGTTAGGACTGTGACAGAGCTTAAGGGGATGGTCAATATCAGTTTGGGTTCAGATTCTGCAGTTCCTTCATCCACCCAGAGTTATCTTCCCCTGGGGCCCTGCAGGTCCCTATTGGAGTTGTTGCACCATGCGCTGAAGTACATTGCTTTTGTGAAGCACGCAGAATACCCTAAGAGTTTATATCCCCTCGCTGTTGCCTATTGCACAAAATCTCAAGAGGATGGAGGGGTGGAAACGACAAGGAAGGTCGCGGAGGCACTAACTCCTTTCGCATCGCTTCTTGCAGCACGGCTGTGGGAATTTTGTCCGCGTCATCCAGACCTTCAACCGCACGCACCTGTATGTGTGTGGGAGCGGCGCTTTCAGCCCGGTCTGCACGTACCTGAACCGAGGCAGGAGATCCGAGGTAAGGTGGCTGGCTGGTCAGCATCTCACTCTTAGTGTCCAGGTTAGAGATTCTTAAAATAGTATTTTAGGTTATAAATTTAGAAATATCACCTCAGTACATAAAATGTCTTTGTGCTTATTAAACACCAAACATATTAACTTTTGTCTGCCAGCATACTCAAGATACATAGTGTTTGCCTTTAGTGTAAACGTACGTGTGTATGTGTGTGTGCACAAAAGTTCTAAACGACAAACAAAATGTTAATGTTATACTTTCAATATAGAGCACTGCAAACACCAAGGTATAGAAACAGTGTATTGGACCCTTACTTCCTTAAGTCTTCTTTAAATAATCTTTATTGATCTTTCAAATTCAGTAAACATTATTTGGCATTGAACAATGTGTGGCATAGAGTTTCAACTGTTTCTTGCTGAAAAGAACCATATAAAACAGTACACTGAGCAGGAACACTACCCTCCACTCAGCCATGCTTTTCTTATTGTTTCATAAGTGAAAATGGTATAGACGTGATGAGATGGTGTTTGCTAAGGACTGGCTAAATACATAACTACCGCATAGTCAAACACCAGACGAGTTGAACTTCAACCATGGTTTTAAGGTTGTGTTTACCATCCTGTCCACACGTGTTGACTGAGGAGGCTGTGGAGAAGACTAAGAGCTTTTCCTCATTCTCTGAGTGAAACTTATTGTTGGACTTGTTATAACCACTTTAAACTCTGACGTGCTTTTGCTCTACCCTTAGTTGGTTCGTTTTGCCACACGAATTTTAAAAATCCCATTCTTCTGAAATACCTTGATTTGTTTTGCAAGTGAGAATTGTGGAAAAGATTAAATATTGCTACTGGGTTACTTCGTAAAGTTTATTTTTGTTTAACACAAATTAATCCACTCTGAGCGATGGGTGATTTTGTATTCTTCTTTATTAAATGGTGGTTTTTTTTTTTTTTTTTTTTTAAGACTTGGAATTTATACACATACATCTCTGATGCTCTAAAAATCATTTTAAAATGACTGAATCCTTGCTACTCAATCTCGGGGGTGATGCATTTCCAAGCGAGGCTGAAGATGCCATGAAACGTTAACATTCTTAAAAAGGAGATCCACTGCTGGGATACGCATGGTGGCCTCGAGCTTGTCATTAGGACTGCATGCCTGGGATCGATCAATTAAATAAACTCCTGCCTGAGACATTTGCAATCTGTCAGACGCTCCCAGAAGTCTGTGTACTCACCGTGTAGGCCAACAATAGCAGAGCCGTGACCAGGGCACCAATCACAGATAGAATCATTTTCCTATCACACGCTGCCCACAATGTACTTGAAGCCTTAATTAGAAAGTCTCTCCAAAAATTAATCTCCTTTGCAAAACCAGTGGGGAAGAAATTATAATCACTTTGCTAAACAGGAACTGCACCAGACTCACTTCAAAAGGTGCACTTCAAACAGAGAAGCATTTCAATTAATTAGTGCAGCCTCTTAAATAATATGGAAACAAGGTACAATTGGGATATAAGAGTTATGACTCTGAAGTGTTGACTGTAGTCTACTGCAGCTTCACTGTGGCTTTCATCGATAAGCTCTTATGTAAATGGAGAGCTAAACAATTTTATTATTTTATTTTTATGTATTTAGGACAGGTTCTCCAGGGTCTCACTACACAGATCGGACTCATAGTGATCTTTCTCATTTTTCAGCCTCTCAAGGGCTGAGATTATAGGTGCACATCACCACGGCCAGTTTGATTCACCATCTCAGCCCAACCCGGGGCCAGGGCCCTGCAGCAAGGCAAGGATAAACTCCCAGGCCCCTGTGTAGAACTAGGCAGGTGCTTTAATCTGCCGAGCCATCTGGCAAGCCCATAATGTTATCAAATTTTAGATGTGTTTGTTTTCTTTCTGCATTAAGGATACAGTGCCAAGACATGAGCACATGACACAGAGGGCATTGCTTAGAGAGTGCCCACCTGCTCCTTCTGCTCTGATAGAGTCTTGGGCAATGACTAGGCAGTCATGCTTTCTAATAATGCCTAGTTCTTATTAGGATGTAGTCTTCTCTATATCTTCAAAGGTAGTGTGACAGTGAACTGTCCTTTGACAGGCTCATTCACCATGCAGTTTCTTTCTAAGATATCATCTCCACCTGCTCCTTAAAGTTCAGTGGTCCCAAGAGTGTAGTTCGTGAGCCGAGTGTGTGTTTGGGGCACCGTGGGCTTCTCCGGTATCGCCTCACTTGTCCACTGCTTGGTGAGCAGGACCGGACCTTGCCCGGTCCGTCCCGGCCGTGCTCTCTGGGCTCCCTGCTGTATCCAGGCCCCGCTGCGGTGCTTCTCTTCAAGCTCCTGTCTTTCTCCTTTGTCTTCTGTTTCTGGAAAAAGGAAAAAGCAACGGAAATGAGCCAAAGGGAAGGAACAAGAGAAGGGGGGAGGGACAAGAGAGAAGAGAGAAGAAGGGGAAAATACAGGCATGCCAGGGCAGCGAGGACGACTGTTCCGCTGATATCCACTGTCGGGTGAAAGCACAGTCCGTGCTGAATCCTTTTGAATCTTTTTAATTTTTGTTTTGACTGATTGTTTGGCTGAGTTTGCATGCTTGTATCTGTGACCTGAATAACTAGTGTGAAGAAAAAAAAATATGCACTGTGACAACCATTGTTGAATTTGTATCATTTTGTTTAGTGAAATTCTACATTATTTCTAAGGTTTCTTTTTTCACTATTTTCATTCTCTTTAAAAATTAAAAATAAAAGATAGTTTAAAAAAATAGCCAGATGTGGGGGTGAAGGCCTGCAATCCCAGCACTCAGGAGGCAGTGCCTGGTAAATGACTGGAAGCCGGAGGCCAGCCTCAGCTACCAAGTGAGCTTGAGGCCAGCCTGTGCTGTACAGCGAGACCCTGTCTTAAAGAGACCAAAAAAAGAAAACAAGCCACGACCCCAAGGTAACGAGGAGCGCACAGCCGTTGGTTCTCTTTGCCACACATTTTTGAAACAGTAGCTCATCCTGTCCCTGGCTGGTTTCTGCAGTTGTTTCTGTCTCCTATCATTTAACAATTCAGTGCTGCTTACACCTCCATGCCTGCTACTCACATGAATGCCGTCACCTCTGATGGATCAGCGATGTCACCCATGTTATCCTCATGCTGCTGAAGCGAGCCATTCACCAGGGTGGTGTCTGTGTCCACCACATCTTTTCCTTGTCACTCGGTTTCTTTGGTCAGCAAACTTCATTACACATGTAGTCAAATCTCTTCTCCATTTGCCCCCTAAATTAAAAATTAAGTCTTTGTTACTTTTACTCAAATCTTTTTTTTTTTTTTTTTTTTTTTTTTTTTTTTTTTTTTTTTTTTTTTTTTTTTTTTTTTT
>PVJA010000028.1:0-11066 GCA_004027025.1 Myocastor coypus | reverse complement strand
TCCTCTCACTCTATTACGAGGCTTCTCAGAATATTCTTTCATGCTTCTGTTTGCTACAACTTTATTAAAGCTTCCTAACAAAACTTACACTTCTCCGTGTGAATAAAACTGATGAATGGCCAAGGTTCCTCCCTGGCCAAGTTGACCCTCTTGGCCAGAAGCCCTTCTCCAAGGGGTATCCATACCCTAAATTTGGGTCATGCCTTCTGTAATCAATGTTTGTTTTTCAAATTTATTACAGCAAAAGACGGCTTACCATGAGCCCCCGCAGAGCGCTGCCCTCGGCTCACTCCACCCCTGGTCTTCCCACTTCCTGCGGCACTCTGGAGTCCTCTTCCCTGAGTGTCTGTAGTGGCACTGTCTTGGTGGTCTTCGGATGTCCTCAAGCATAGAGCGTTTTCTTCTACCTTTCTTTCTAATTTTCCACTACCTATTCTTTGGTCCCATTGTTTTGTCTTATTGCTTCAGTCCACCACTGTCATTTATTTAAAGAGAATGAAGGTAGAAACAATCCAAGTCAAACCTTGTGGCTTACACCCTATATTTGACTTTCTCATGTGTCGAAAGTGAAGTGACTGGAGCAGTGCTAACCAAATCAGGGCAACAACAGAGCTCCGCTGAGTGTGTGGCTTATGTTAACTATCACTTTGATCTGCCTGAGGGGTTGGACGGGCCACAAGGCGATCAGGTAGAGACTTGGTGTTATAGGCCCGGAGAGAGAGCACTGTGCTGAGAGAGACACAGAGGCACAAAACGTGGAATAGCACAGGTGGTCTTGGTGGATGCAGACACAGAAAATAAACCCAGACTGATTCAGGTGGAGCCATCTCTGCTGCATATTCTTGGTGGCCTTTTGAGTTTTGTGGTTGGCATGAACTGAGAGGAGAAGCCGTGAAGAGATCACGCCTGAGGGAAGCCGATGAGCTCGGGTCTGCTCTGTTATACCTGCAGTGCCATGACACGGCAGGTGCAGAGTTGAACATGAAACTGGATACGTGACTGTGCAGGTTGTTTTCTAAGAACCACCGATGCTCTCAAATAAGGGTTCTTCAACTTTCAGGGCCAAACAGACATAAATGTTTTATCCATGTTTGATACTAAAAGTCAAAGGTGTCTCACTGAAGGATTTTAATTTTTCTTTAAAGTAGTTGAAAATAGTATGAGCTGAGCACACTATGAAATAAAACAAAATAGAGTTTGATTATAGTAGCAGAAGGAGAATCGTAGTGGAGGAACCAGTCGGTAGAAGCGTCCGAGAGCTTGCTGCACCGTGCCGTGGGTCTACTCTGAGCTGCACCACCCATCCGCAGCTCGTTCCATTCCCTCTAGAAGTGACTTCCCGCCAAGTGTTCAGTGATGTGGAGGCTGGCAAGGAGCGGTAGGAACCCCACTGCATGGAGGGAGCGAGCATGAGGGGCATCCAGGGGATCGGAGGAGATGGGGCGCAGGCAGCCTGCACAGCACCCGCAGTGTGGGCTCTCGCGCTAGGCAGAGCTGCCTCTGGCCCCAGCGTCACAAGTGGGCTGGCTCGGGTTTGCTTGTGTTCAAGGTCCTTGTGATTTGGAAAGCAGAGACGTACGGGCCGTGAGCTGAGCTCCAGCTTTGCTCGTGTCACCCGTCCCCAGCTGGTCTGGCCAGGCCCCATCTTCCCTCTGTCCAGGGTGCAGCAGGCTTAGGGCTCATGATTCGTTTTACAGTGTTCTCGTTGCCCACTGCTCTAGGAATAGTGTGCCAATCGGCATATGGTGGAAATGAAGTTTTTTTCAGGGAGAAAAGCTTTAAAATTTCTTTTACAAATTTCCCCAAACTAACCATTTTCTAATGGGCCGCCATGCTCTATTGGCTATCACTTTGAAGAACTACTTTGCAGTTCTCCTGCTCTTCCCATAAGTGCTGAGGTCATGGCGTGTGAGACTGCTGTGATCCAATTCCAGGAATAGCACAGCAGGAGAGTAACTTGTTTTCGGAATCCAGCGTCTGCTCTTGTTTGTTCTGGTCCTGTGTTCTGTAAAGCTCGAGATAAGATCAAACCTTTTTGGATGACTGCAGTGGTCATTTTATTTCCCTGTACAAAAACACTGAGGAATTGGGCTGGTGGTCTAGCCCTGTGGACTGAGTACTTGCTTAGGTAAGCACAGGGGACAGGGTTCGACCCTTGGCATGCCATGCCATGCCAGCCTCGCCTCTGGTATGCTGAGCCAGTGATGGAGTCTGAGCATGGTGATGCATGGCTGTAATCCCAGCACTAAGGAGGCAGAAATCATGAGGATCACTATGATTCCAAGCTGCATAACAAGACTCTGTGCTCACACACACACACACACACACACACACACACACACACACACTCAAAAATATTAAGGAGGCTATATTTCTTCTCAATGATGTTCAAACACTTTAGTTTAATGATTAAAGTCTCCGGGGCTGAGTAGATAACTCAGCAGTCTAATCACCTGCCTGGCAAGTGCAAGAACCCAGGTTCAATCCCCAGTACCACATGCTATGTTGACCACTGAAACCAAGTATGCTAGTGCATGCCTGTAATCCCAGCACTTGGAAGGCTGTGATACGAGGATCACTACACAGCTGAGCTTTGCAGTGAGACCCTGGACCAAATGAGTAAATAAATAAAACATCTATTTATAAAATAAAAAACAGTGAAGGCCACCCGTCCTCTAATATAATCAAGAAAAGTGAATATGTCTTCTTGGTTTTTAATAATAGTTTGCACAAAGAAAAAGATGAATACTTGTACTAAAAAGATACAGGAGCTGCATTGCCACCATACTTTAAGTGGACAGTGCAGACCCCAACCTCCACTCCCTGAACCTCCTTAAGGTTCCTGCCAACTTCAGAATGCCAGCCAACGTGCGATGCTACGCTGGTATATACTCTTGGTGTTCTCTTGCGTCATTGTGTTGCGAATTACTAGAGGAGAAAGATTTTGTGACCTTTGCCTGGTCTGACATCTGACACACAACAGATATAAAATAAATATTTGCTAAATAAATGTTCCTTACATAAGAGACTAAGTGACTTATGATCATCTTCACTATTAAGTTTGGAATCTCACAGAACATCTTAACCAAGTAGTAACAAAACATTTATTTATTTATTTATTTATTTAATGCCTACTTTAGAAATATCTCAGTCCTCACCATCTTCTGTGGATAGTTTTGGGTGTGGGCTGAGTTCCAAGGCTCCTAGCTCAGAATAATAATGAGCCTTGATTGCTGAGTCATTTTGCTGCTGATTTGCGAGGAGCCCTGCACGGATCAGCTCTCCGGGAAGTGCATTAGGGTGAGATCTGGCCAGCTGGGTCCACGCAGTGCTTCCAGACAAGTTCTGCCTCAGGACTCAGGGGGTCTAACTGGAGGCAGTTAGCAGGGCATGCATGACCAGCGGGAAAGAGCAGCAGCATCAGTGTGCTTTTCTTTATTAAAGACAAATTGCTTTACCTAGAAAAACATCACTGCTTTGCATTATACTTACTTCCTTATAATTCTAGTCTGTTTTTTCTGCTACCAAGGACCAAGTTTTCATGATTGACTCCAAGAGTGAATCGGGCAAAGGCCGCTGCTCCTTCAACCCCAGTGTGAACACAGTGTCTGTGATGATCAGTAAGTAGCAAGCGCAAGAGGGGTGCAAGGCAGCACCCCAACAGCAGCACCAGCTATGGCAGTGCACTTCTTCAGTAGTCCTTTCTCTAGTATAAAGCGCAGCTTAATATTAATATGCATAGTGGGCTGGGGCGTTAGCTCGGTGGTCTAAGCACCTGTCTGGCAAGCGCAACGACCTGAGTTCGATCCCAGGTACCACATGCTGTGCTGGCTCCATGCCAGGCAGGCCACTTTGACATGAGATCAGGTGAATTGCACCATTGCCTGCAGCTGCTCATGGAATTCATTCAGTCCGTGGCCCTGCTCTTTCTACTAGATAGAAGCTCAGTCAGGCCAAGTACACCTAGCATGGGCTGAGACATGAGCTTGGCCATGAAGCACGACGCTGTCCAACGTGGTGGTGCTTACACCCGAGGACTAGGCAAAACTATGTCATCAAGACACGAGGTGAGAGGTCAGAACCTGTGAAGTGTCCAAACATGTCTGATACTGAATATTTTCAGAGAATCCCCTACTATTTATTGTTATTTATTTATTATTATATATTATTTATTTTTAGGAGTATTTTGAAAAGCTTGTTCTGTAGTAGGATGAGAATTTTATTCTTTTTTCATTATATTATTATTATTTTATGTATTTAGTACAGGGTCTAACTACATAGATCGGACTCAAAGTGATTCTCCTATTTTCAGCTTCCCAAGTGCTGGGATTATAGGTGTGTGCCACCACCCCCAGTCTCAGTCACCGTCCCATCACATCCAGGGGTAAGGGCCAGCACGGAGCACTGGGGATCGAACCCTGGTCTCTGAGTCTGCTGAAGGAGGAGCTTCAGTCCACTAAGCCATTAGGCTGGCGCTTAGAATTTTATTCTTATTTAGAAATTACAACTGTAAGAAAATTATGTGATAAAATTAAGTGTATATATTTTCATGTATTTCAAGTTAAAGGCTGTGAATGTAACTTTCGAAGAGGTTAACATAGTAAAAGGGCATCTATGTACTGATAGTCATTGAATGTTGTTTAGACTAAGAATAAGAATCATCATGAGTTGATATAATTTTCTTCCTAAACCATCGTTTAATAGTTATGCCTCAAGAGAATTTAATCTGTTTGTAAAATTAAAGTTAGATGTTGACATTCTCAGTTTTTCAAGGGTCTAAAGCTTGAAAAACTCACTTGTTCATGCTATTTTATTTTTTGCCATTTTGATCAGCCATTATACTTCTTATCAAAGAAATTGGCATTAAATGCTTTTCATTACTCAAAAACTGAACAAGAATCAGGACGCGCCTGAGTGTGTGCCTGTCCTTTCCTTCGTCCACTTGTTCTTTCCTCCAAAATTATTTGCCAGAATTCCTGTGGAACTCCCACTTTCCCGCATGGCAGGCGTCCCTCACTTCCTTCCACTGCAGTGCGCTAAAGTGACGCAAGCTGATTAAAATTCTTTTCTCTATTAAATACTAAGAAGCATTAACAATTAAAAGATGTTCAAATTTTACGATCAAATTGTGGCATCTAATCCACTGTGAATGGTCCACATTCTTTTGCTGTATTTATTCATTGTTAAAAGGCCACGAAAGATTCCAATATTATCTTTCAGGAGACCTTCCAGAAGTATTCGTGAAGCACAGTGAAAGTGCAACTGGAAAACTAAATGTTTTTGGATTAAAGTTAAAACGCACAAGCTTCTCTTTGCAGAGACATTCTGAATAAAAGAATCTTTTCTTTTAAAAATAATTCTAAGGGCAGGAAGATAGCTCAGTAGAACAACAAGCACTTGCTTGGCAAGCACAAGGTCCTGAGTTCAATCCCAACACTGAAAAAAAAAAAATCTTCCATGCGTGACATCAAGGAATTCTTATCAATACAAATAAAGCAGAAACTGCATAACCTACTATTAAAATCATTAGGGGCTAGGGAGATAGCTCAGTAGAATAAGCTCTTGCCTGGCAAGTGCGAGGGCCTGAGTTCAATCCTAGGTTCTGCCAAATAAACAAACAAACAAACAAACAAAATCACTGAAAATGGAAGTCAGGAAATGAAGGCCATTAGCCAAGCAACAGTGTGCGACTTTCAGTATGTAACTAACGAGAGGATTGCATAAGCCCTACACCACTCTGCCTCTTTTTCTTGAAAACAGGGGTGATAATTGATAGCTGTGATAACCGATCTGTTCAACAGCAGGACTTTGTCATTCATGGCTATCTTGTTAATTGCTTATGATAAGAGTCAAAATAATTGCAGTTTCCTCAGTTTAGCAGTCAGCTCTGTGCACACGTGCTTCCCCAGTGTCCATAGAGTTCCCGTTAGAGCTGGGATTGAACCCAGGGCCTCCTGCACGACAGGCAACTGCTCTACCACTGAGTTGCACCTCCACCAGACTAGAGTCACCCAGTTGCCTGTCCTGCACATCTGTGATGTTTTCATACCATGGAGCCATGAGTGACAAAATGCTGCCCCTAGCAGCTGCCCAATGGAGCGGCTCCTTGCTGAAGAGTGAGTGCAGAGCAGCAGTGCCCCTGGTGGCTTCAAAGGCCACCGGGAAGAGCCTGCCCCAATCAGGGAGTAGAGGGTGCACTGGGCCTGGGGAGCTCGTTTTTCCTGAAGCAGACACCCAGCTCGGGCTCCCTGCGCAGGGTCTGTTGCTCCCCAGCAGCTGTACGCCTCCTGATCCTTATTGCGCTGAGGCAGGGGTCTGCAAAGGAGACTGATGTATACTGACAGGCTATTTGCTAAATGTTTTCTTGTCACTACATTCTAATTATCAGGAACGAGTTACAGTATAAAACACATACTCTTCTTAGCTGGGAACCTTATAGCACTGAAGAGGAAAATATTCAGAGTTGCCTCCCAAAATGTATCCACACTTCAGGAAAAAAGAAATGTCTATCAGTATTTTAATAGTAAACTTAGGACAACATCATGGGATTAAAATGTTGACACCATGTAAGAGACGCTCACCATGGAAGCCATGGGCTGGCAGACATTCCTCAGCAGGGCCACCACTGTGGGATGACCTCGGGCCTGAGGCTGCTGCCCTGGCACCTACCATGTCTTCTTGAAGGGCTGGTGGCACAGTGGCTTCCTGCAGTTTACAGCATCCTCCAGGTCCCTTATTGGAGGGCAAAATCATCTGATGGAAAAAAGTCCTGCTACGTTTCTTTTTCTGAAGTGTGCATACAGTTCATGGCATGCTTTGTATGCACTATTGATACTTAGATCTTTAACAGATGAGTAGTATTTTGATGGTTGAAAAGCAGCCATTATGAATAATAAGTGACTAATATATATATATATATATATATATATATATATATATTTTTTTTTTTTTCTTTTTTGTCTTTTTGAGACAGGGTCTTGTTATGCAGTTGAGGCTGGCCTTGAGCTCACTTTTGTAGCCCAGGCTGATCTCGAACTCGCACCAATCCTCCTGCCTCAGCCTCCCAAGTGCTGGGATTACAGGCGTGCCCCACCACGCCTGGCTATTATATTTGATTCATGAGTAAAGAAAATTTTATTATGTGTTGGAAAGTTTAGAAATCACAATGTATCATCCATATTTTATAAATGCCAAGGTTGAGATTCAAGGTGTTACATAACTTAGCTTTATTCCTAGTGTATTAATGATTGCTGCATCAGAAACCAGATTTTCTGATTCTTAGAGCTTATTTATTAAAGTAAAACAATTAAGACATTTTAATTTTAAAATACCTGCCGTTTCGGACACATATAATATAAAATCAATAGTAGAATAAAAATAAAGACATTTTTATTTTTATATAGTAAGAAATCATTCTAGGGTTTGAGCTATATACATATATATGTATCATACATAAATACATATATACATTTTTTACATATTAATTATGCAGATGATGAGAAGACAGGTTGACTCTGCCCAAGCCGTGTGCAGCGGTACACACCAGCAATCTCAGGGCACTGGGAGGCTGAGGCAGGAGGATGGGAAGTTCTGTTCTACCCCAGCCTGAGCAGTCAAACAATGTAGATACTGGATCAGAAGAAAACGTAACGGGGCTGGACATGTAACTTGGTGTAAAGGCTCTGAGTTTTACTCCTCGTACTGACAAAAATAAATTTAAATTTTATAGTCGGACACAAATTAATAGTGGCGAGCATTCTGTAATATTTTCAATGATCACCTAATACCTAAGTAAAGGGTACCTTGCATTTTACAATAGCTTTGAAAACACGTAAGTTTCTCTTTTCCTTTTTTTGTAGATGAGGAGCTGTTCTCAGGAATGTACATAGACTTCATGGGGACAGACGCTGCCATTTTTCGAAGCTTAACCAAGAGGAATGCAGTCCGAACCGACCAACACAACTCCAAGTGGCTAAGTGGTAGGCAAACCTTTGGGCCAGGTTTTCCTCGGCATGTTGCTGGAAGCTAACTTTTACTTCTGTAAGGAGAACTACAAAAGACAGTTAAAAATAAAATACGAGGCATGCCATGAACAATGGCGAGTTTGGATTCAAACATTTAAAGTATTCAAGATAAACATAAAATTACACGCTGTTCATATTTCAGTTCTTTACTGTGTACTTCATCATAGAACTGTCATAGGAATCTAAATAAATAAAGGCGGGGGAAGGACCGGCCCATCAAGCCTGCAGTCCCTCAGCGGCTCCTCCAGTTGCTGAAGGCCCACATGTTATGATTAAATTTTCATTCTTGCTTCATTTCATCTGCTTGGATATTTTAGTGATGCCAAATTTAAAAATCAGCTTCACTCTATGACATTTAGATTAATGAATGGATTACACGCAAGGCCTCTTCCTATTTGTTTTGTACTTGAATTTTAAAATGATAAAACTTGTGTCTATTATTTTTTTTTCAAAGTTGGACTGCTATTTAATGAAAATCCTATACATATGTAGGATTATAGGTGTGCTATAACCCTAAGAGTCTCATTGTTGAGTGGTTTCCAGTTCTTGGGGTCATGTGGAATTCACATAAGAAAGATGCTGATTTTCTGAGTGACCCCTATCAGACCGATGGTCGGAGGAGGAGGAAGCCAGTGGAGACTCCATCTTTCACCCCCGGGAATGTTTCTGGCTGTCTCTGACTGCGGGCATTCATTGCAGATGTGTAGCAAAGCCCAAGTTCCTGTGGTCAGGCATCTTATTTTAAGACTAGAGCCGCACAAGAAAGCACTGATTGTCCATTTACTTCCCCAAATTATTCCTGCACTCCATCTGGAAATAGAGCATTCTGAGAGTTGTTTTGTTCTGGAAATGAGGAAGCCCCTGTGTCCTCCAATGGTTGCCATTTGCCTTGGGAGGTTTTGCCTTCATTTCATTACTTTCTTTCCTTTTGGATTTTTTACCTCAGCCCCCCTTCTCTGTTTCAGCGAGTCTGGGTTCACGTGCACTAGATTGAAAACCACACTTTGGAAACCACGCATCTTTTCCATAAGGCAGCTGTCAGCTGCTGTGAGAAATCGCTGGTACAAAAGCGTTTCAGTCTTTACAAACTCCTCAGTGCACAAATAATTGCCATACTTTCTGTGTCTCTAAAATGCACCGCGGGTACAGGAAAACAGTGTGAGCTGTCAAATTACAGCTCCATTCTGCGGCACTTGACATTTCTAATGTGTTGTGCTGAAAGGAAGGCAGTAGCTGATTGCTGAAATTTACTTTCCCGAGCGTCCACTGTTCTTCACGACCAGGTGGGGGAGGGGACACCTGGAGTCATCCAGGAAGCCCAAGGCACGCAGGTGCGCAGGGCTCTAGATGGTCTTCACGCTGTATTCCAGAGCCCATGTTCGTGGACGCGCACGTCATCCCGGATGGCACCGACCCCAACGATGCCAAGGTGTACTTCTTCTTCAAAGAGAAGATGACGGACAGCAACAGAAGCACCAAGCAGATCCACTCCATGGTGGCCAGGATATGCCCTGTAAGTCCTGCGCTTGTGCCGCTGGGAAGCCGGCGCCTCGCGCCCCACCCGCCACTGATTCTCGGTGGTGTCTCTTCATGCTTCCATGAGAGTTACAAATACGTACATAAATGACTGAGGAAAATTCCTAAGAAATAATGTGTTTGTTTGCATCAGTCCATTGAGATAAGCACACCGTATGTAGTAAAAAGCTTCCTTCGGGGAAATTGGTTGTGGTTTTACACAGATAAACAATTTTGACTAATTTTTACATGGCCGTTTAATTCCTCGGAATTTAAACAAATACCTAAATTGTCTATTACTGAAAGAAATTCAGCAATTCTTATAAATAGAATACAGGCAAATTTCAGTGAAAGATAATACTGTGGAACTACCGAAGATAGGAAGAATTAAGAAATGGTTTCAAAATACAGTTGTAAACAGTAACTGAAATGATTTGTATAAATCATAAATAGGGCCAAATACCATATTCTTGAAAGGGTACAATTTTGTATTTCCTTGAATTTCCAAATATCTGCTTATATCACATTGTATAGAAAGTTATTAGAATATCAATGATGGCCAGAAAATATCATTTCCAAGCTAAGTCAAAGATATTTGATACTCAGAAAGCCAGTGATGATAAGCTCAAGTACCTATGTTACAGAGTAATAGTATCACAAAGCTTTTCTGCTGCAGGGCTAAGAATGTAAGTTAACAGACCAAAAATTGGAGAAAAAGAAGGGCTATAAGGATAGCCAATATTTTGGCCCTAGCCCTTCAAGGTCAATAAAGACCCAGGATATAAAGCAACCTGTGCTGTAATATCCTATAACTCAGAGGTGTCCCAGATTTCCTGGTCAAGGAGATTATGGAACCTCAGAGAAAAGGGATGAATGAACTGTGGTGCGTCTAAGGAGAGTCACCCAGAGAAAAACATTCTCTCTGGCTTTCACAGAAAGCAAAATGGCCAAGCAATGGCCGTGACTTGTCCCGAAGGCTGACACTAACAACAGTTCTACAAAGTACTGCCTATGGTCCCAAACTTAATCCTGAGGGGATTTGACCCTGGAAGATACAAAAAAAAAAATGTTTTGTTATACAGGTCTTGCTTCAACTTGCCCTTGACCACCCAGCAGGAAAAAAAAAAAATGCTTAAATACAATGCATGAAGCACAGAGCTAGATTGGTGAGACGAGCTTTAGGAGGCTTAGATTCAATAGCTTCCAACATCACAAGCTTCACTTGTGGCCCACTGCAATTGCAGAACATTTGACTGTGTATGTACCTGCTTCCTCTTAGTCCAAAGAGAAGTATATTTTTTTCCTTTTCTTTTCTAAGCAACATCAATAGGGAGGTGGGTCATGCCCACACACTGTACTCTGTAGAACGATTGTGAGGACATTATGCAATATGTCAACTTCCAAAGAAAAGAAAGGGGGGAAAAAAAAAGATAATAATGTTGATTTAGAAGGGTTAATGTTTAATTGTTTGATCAATCTTATATACCTATATGTATTAATCTAAACTGATCTGATGATGAAAATATG
>PVJA010000027.1:241910-294030 GCA_004027025.1 Myocastor coypus | reverse complement strand
ACATCAATAGGGAGGTGGGTCAAGCCCATACACTGTGCTCTGTAGAACTATTGTGAGGACAATATGCAATGCCTCAACTTTTAAAAAAAAGAAAGGGGAAAAGAAAAAAAAAAAGTAATGTGGATTTAGAAAGGTTAATGTTTAATTATTTGATCAATCTTATATACCTATATCTATTAATCTAAACTGATATGATGATGAAAATATGTAATATAACCATTGTTAAATTTAAACAATAAAAATATTAAATCATGAAAAAAATAAAAATAAAAGTTTACTTCTCCAATATATTTAGATGCATCTGGGATTTAACTATTTTCTATCTGAAACCTAACTCTTAATATTTGATTATTTTTTGTACCTGTGGCCTTTTTCCTACACGCACAAGCACACAATGCATCTGACTGTTACTTTACCTTGGTCCCAAGTAGGCATTTTCCTCACCATCATGCTGACTAGAACTCTTGCATCTATGGTCCTCTTTAGTTCAAGCATATTTTCCTCTATGGTTAGTGTGATAAGATATTTTATCAAAAAGATATGTTAAATTGTTTCAAATGTCTATTTGGTTTTGGTTTTGGTTTTTTGAGCCAGGTTCTCATGAGGTGGTCCAGGTCCTCCTGGAACTCTTGATGATCCTCCTGCCTCAGCCTCTCAGGGGCTGAGATTATAGTTATGGGCCTCCCTCCATGCCTGGCTTCAAAGTATTATTCTATATCATTTGAAATGATTGTACTGATTTCCTTTTTAATTATGTGTACTGTATAATTATGTTATATAATTTAATGCTAACATCGTGAAACCCATTATTTTCTAGTGTTAATAATCCTTCATTCCTTATTAAACTCAAGTGAATAATGATTTATTATTCCCCTTTATATATTCCTGAATTTCATTTTGGGTTTTTACATCTGTATTCATGAGTATAACTGACTGATGTAATGTGCCTTTCCAGTTTCTCCTGTCACGGTTCATGTTAGTGCTACTCTATACTCACGAAACAACTTAGAAATAGACCCTGAACAATTTGAGCAAGACTGACCATTGTTTTTGAATACTTAATAGAATGCCAAGAAAACTATTATAGCTTTGCATTTCGTAGAGTTTTGCTTAATTTGTAAGGATTAAGCTTGCCCAGGGAGAGCCTCTCACAGGTGTATCTTAGCCCTCACTGCTTTTCCAGTCATTTCCTTGGCTTCCAGGGATATTGACCATTCTTCATGCATGCACTGGCCAATTCAACATGTTCCTTAGGAGCTGCCTATCTATATCCTTTTTTAAATAGGCTATTTTTCTTATTATTAAGTTATAAGTATTCTTAATATTCTAGATACCAGTTCCTCATCAAATATATAAATGTCACTCATATTGTCAGAGCAAAAATTTTCTCCTCCTTCACCTCATCTTTCATTATCTCAGAGGTGTTCTTTGAAGTACTGCAGCTTTTAATTTTGTTATTACTCAATTTATGTCTTTCTCTTTTCATGTCTCAGAATCCGTGTCCCAGGAGAAGGTCTGAAGTAGTACTCAGGCGTGGTCTCCTAATAGCTTTACAGCTTTAGCTCCAGCAGGAATGACATAAGAGACATGACATGGACAGCTACAGCCTTCAGCTATAGGGAAGAGGAGAAGAAATCAAGCTGTTAGCTAAGAGAATGAGCCACTGTAACTGTTAAAGATAAAAAGGCAGACTGTTGGGAGCTGCAGGAAGCCAGGAAATTGATCAAGTGTGTGTAGGTGGGACTGGCTCTCAGTGCCTAACGCAACCAAGCTATGCCAGTGCTGAGAAAAACATCCTGTCTGGTTCAGGCCAGCTATTTGTCACTAAGCAACCTTGGGTCATGTGATACAAACTTCGCAAAAGTATAAATAAAGGTTCGTTTTTGTGTGCATTGTGTTAGTGTTGCCCATCAGGCAGACTGGCGGCCACCTAGAGCAGCCTTTCATTCTCTTGTCCATCTTTCTCATTGCTACCACCATGTCTCCCTGGGGTAGAACCGTTCATAGTAAGATCAGCGGATCCCTGCAGCAGACGTGTGGGTAAACTGGATGAGACAAACACAAGCAATGATTACTCAAGGAGAAACAAAACCCAAACCAAAACAAAAAGCCCTAAATTTTTGAGTTAAGATTTATTTAAACATTTTTTTTTTTTCTTTCAGCCAGATGTGGTAGTATATGCCTGAAATCCTAGCACCAGAAGGCTGAAAGGTCAAGCCCAGCCTGGGATTAGTGATAACTTATGACAACTTAAGCGATGGCTACCTGAGTGGCTTAGTGAGAACTTACCTCAAAATAAAAACATAAAGAAAAATTTGATGGCTTTACTTTAGTGTGAATATCCTGGGCTCAATTCAAATTACTGAAAATCTTTTTCTTTAAAAATCATTTTAGCCGGGTGTGGTGACACATGCCTGTAATCCCAGCACTTGGGAGGCTGAGGCAGGAGGATCGGTGCGAGTTCGAGACCAGCCTGGGCTACAAAAGTGAGCTCAAGGCCAGCCTGAGCTGTATAGCGAGACCCTGTCTCAAAAAGACAAAAAAAAAAAAATCATTTTATAACTTTGGTTAAATAAAAAACTATTAATTTAGGTTACTGATGCATACACATCTGCGGACTAAACATGCCATGTAAATGTGCAAGGTTTGTAAAACTGAAGCTATAAAAACTTGAATCAGGGCCAGCCAAATAACTCAGGGGATTAAAGCACCTGCCAGCAGGCACAGGGACCAGGGCTTTGAGCCCGGAACTGATGTGCTGGCCCCACCCCCGGGGTGTGCTGATACAGCAATTGAGACTGGTTGTGGTGGCACAAACCTGTAATCTCAACTCTTGGGAGGCTGTAAACAGGTGGATCACTTTGAGTTTGATCTAGTAGTGAGACCCTTAACACCCTGTGGACTCTTCCCTAAAATACAAAAAAAAATTGATTCATGCATAGTGATCAGTAAGCACTATTTTGTATGCATCATATCTGGACTTTAACCCATAAAAATGTAGAACTTTTGGCATTTCTGTCATCTGTATAAAGTGCTACCAATGAGGTAGCAAAAGCTTGCCATTTGCACAGCCTTGCCATTTAAAGAACTTTCTATATCTGTCAGTTTTAATCTAAATGAATGTTTTCTTATTGTATTGATAAGATATTGTACATCAGGTAATAAAACTATTTGTGATTATTAACAGTTTCCAATGCTTACAAACATTCTAAAGCCACTCTTTGACTTTTGTCAATAAACTTCAGAGACCTGTTAAATGTAAAATTATGTTTAAGGCTATATGACTGGGTCACAGATTCTAAATTTTGCCTCAGAAGTTAAAGTGAAGTTGAAGTGCAACTATGTCACTGTCATGCATGTCCTTGCTGACTTCTTTGTATGTTAAAAATACTGATGTCATCCCACTGCACAAGTCCAGAACACAAGGCTTAGGAAGCCAGCTTACCACATTAGTGTCTTCCAAACTCAAACTGTTCCTAATAGTAGACACTTCAGGGTCTCTGTTTATGTGTCCCTCATTGTACTATAACAACAAGATGAACCGAACATGGTTCCAGGAAGCGTCATCTCCACGACGAGCCACACAGTGGAAAACCTCTGTGACGAAAGGGAGCATATTCTACTTAAAAGGACTCAGATTCCAACAAAACTAGATTTTTTTTTTTTTTATGTTCTTAGACTATTTTGTTAACTGGTTTTGGTTTTCCCTTTTATCTTTATTTTACATCTTCTTTGTGAAACTGTAACTGTTGCTCATAACATGCTCTGGGGGTAGAACTTCCCAGAAATCTGAGCGGGATTTTAACAGGGTGGGTTATTCCCAAGCAGGAATGTTGTTAGGACCCCAACTCCCATATCCAAAGGAGAGCACCATTATTATTGCCTCACTACTTCTGCTTTGAGACTTGTGTAGCTGACATTCTTGGAGTTCAACAAGATTTGGGGGCCAAGGCTAAGACAAACAAATGGGCTAAGAGGACAGCCAGTAGTTTGGCCCTTGCCTTCTGAGGTCAGCCAGAACCCAGGGGGCTACAGGACCTCTCTGAAAGGGGCCTGCAATGCTAGGGTCCCTCATCCTCCTCTCAAGGAACTTTCAGAACTCTGGGGCCAGAGGCCAGCCCAGGCAGTATACACTCCACAAGGGGGGGGGGGCAGTGCTTGGAGAGGGCGGCGTCCCGAAGCTTCTTCTAGAAGCTAAGTAGTCAACAGAGCCCCAACATAACCCAGAGGATGACAGTGAGGGCACCTAAAGGTTCCTCACATGGCCCCAGAAGGAGCCCCTGAAGGGCCCTGACTGATCTGCACAGTAAACTGGAGTTTAATTTTGATGACGTACTTGGTCTTAAACCCTCAACATGAAAGTCTAACCTAAGCAGAGAGGAAAATAGTCAATAATTGCATAAAAAATTAGAGGAGGATCTTTGTCCGTTTTTCCTTAAAATTAAATAAAAGATAAAGGTATCTTGGGGAAACAGCATAGATTCAGGCCACAATAAAGACAGAGAAAAAACTCCTGTCCCTTAAGCTGTTGCTAGAAGCACCATTTGTGGAGTGTGTGTGTGTGTGTTTTCCAGAAATAATCAAGGACTCTTCACTCAGCTTACAAATACCCAGCAGATAACTAAAAGTAGAACAAACCCTGTTCATTGTTTTGTAAAATGCTGGGTCAAATTCTTCTTGGCTCTACATAGTAAACACATTAGTCAAGGAACAAGGTTTATTAGCCTCAGATTTATCTAGTCAGTCTCATCTTCCCTTGAAGGCAGAGGATGCTAAGATAAAAGGAACTAATTTTTGAGGTGCACAGGGCATCCAGTTAGCAGCACGCACAACATTGTTGTCTTAGTGGGTGACTACAGCACATTTCCACACACTGGGAAGTACATACTGAAAAGCACTGCTTATAGCTCTGGCAGTGATGAGGTCCTCGTTTTAGGTACTGGCCATCTGGTGCCTAGTAAAGACCCTCTTGCTCTCAGATGTTGGGTTACAGCTGCATCTTCACATGGTAGAAGGAGCAAAGATGTTCTCTTGGTCTCTCTAAGTCTCCACTTTTTTTCCCAATGTATTCGGTACAGTCTCGCCACACAATTTGGACTTGTAGTGACTGTCTTAGATACTCTTCTCTCATTGCAGGGACAAATACCTGACACTCAAAATGACAGAAGGAAAGGTTTATTTAGCTAACAGTTACTGGACATTTCAGTCCATATTCAGTTTGCTCCAAGGCAGAGGGGCACATGGCAGAGGGCAACCTTTCATGGTGGCAGCTAAGAGCAAAAAAAGCCTAAGAGCAAGGAGAGCCAGCAGTTCAAGCAGCTAACTTCTCTTCCTTCCTTACATTGAAATGCAGAGGGAAAGGGGAGGGGCCAGAATCCCATGGTACCCTTCAAGTGCTCTTTTCCAGTGACCTAAAGATTCCTATGATGCTTAACAGATCTACTACTTCCAAATAATGCCACCCTAGGGAGGGACCAAGCCCCGACACATCTGAAGGATACTTAAGATTCAAACCGCTTATACTACATGTGAAATGAAATATCATCACTGGAAGGTAAACTCTGATGTGTTAGCTACCTGTGTTATAAAAGCTAGGAAAGCCACTGAAAATTTAAAAAGAGTTCTAACTGTGTCAGTAAGGGACATGAAATGTAATCATAGAATCTCTGTGAATACAGGATTCCATAAGAAGAAAAAATAAAAGTACAGGAGGACCAGATTGAAAACAGGTTTAAAAAAGCGAAATTCAAATCACTTGCCCCAGGGGAGGTGCAGCACCCACTTCCACAATCATCAACAAATTCCAGAAGCTTCTCCATGACTGAACAAGGTTTTGGGGGGACACCTATACACAAACCATAACAGTGACATTCCTGCTTTTAGCATTGATGAAATGAGAACTTTTCTCTATTACAAACTCCCACCATGACAGCCACCTTACCACAGGCCCAAAACAAGAGATCCAAAGATCACAACACAGGATTTCTCCCTACCTTATGCCTCATGTAGCTTTGTTTCTTACTTAACTTTGTTATGTACCTGAGCATTACAGATGACCCAATAGGTCCACACCACTCCACAATTTGTTTAAAAAAAAAAAAAAAAACGGTTTTTATTTTTCTGGTAGAAATAGACCAATTCAGTACAATGGCACATGAAAAACTAGATTTGCAAGTTTTTCAGGAGGTCAAAAGTGAATCATCAGAATACTCATGCATGGATGACGAAGATGATCCACTATACTAAAATACATGCTTTCATAGCAGCATAGTGCTATGGGTAGAGGAGGAGGATGATCATGTGATCCAAAAGTCCTGTGACAGTGAAAAGGAGCAAGAATCAACTGATATGAGTAGAAAGAATACAAATCTTCTTGACTCAAATGATGGAGAAAACAGCGATGTGAGTATATAATTGACTAGCCACCCCACCAAATGGACTAATCCAATGTTAGATAGGTCCAAAAATATAGTGAGGGCCTTGGCAGAGGTGAAAGGCATTGGACAGAATGCCAGCACTGCCATTTAATGTTGGAAATTGTAGCTGATGAAATGCCACACGATGCTATGAAATCCACGAGGGCTGAAATGCAAGTAAAACATTCTGTATGCACCAGTAGTCATATTTTAAAAATGTATTTATTATGATCCCTCACTAGCTGAACTGAAAGCATTCATAGTTCTCCTATACTGAGCAGGATTTCTCATGGTGATTGCAGGAATGTAAAAGGCTTATGAAAAAACAATGGGTCCAAACTGGCATAAACACATTTATCTTGGAACTCAGCCATCGGGGCCTTATTCATACAATAATAAACCAAATGATATTGTGAATAGACCTCACTCCCAGCTCCTTAATTTGAACATGGCATTGACAATTCCTAATCTTTCAAATTCATGTTACATTTGCTAACAGAGCACGAGCTCACCGGCAGAGAAATTGTACCTAAGAACAAGGTGGAAATTCCAAATGAAATGTTGCAGTGTTCAACACAGAAAATGGGATAGTATATTTGTATGATAAAAAAAATACAACATTGGCCTTGTGTATGGCAAAGAAAAACTAGTCCTGCTGATGTCAGCTTTTCATGGAAATGTCCATATTTCATGGAAATATTGATTGTTTATTTATTTTTATGGCCGGCTCAGCCTGCCCTGATAGCAGGGCTAGTGCAGCATGTGGTGCCAGGGATCGAACTGCGGTCCTTGCAGCCGCCCAAGCTTTCCTAAGCAGGCACTTTAGACCACTGGGCCATCCTGATGGGCCTTTCATGGAAATATTGATAGGAAAATCTTGACAAAGCACTTCAGACAATGAAAACACAGTGATCACTACAAGTCCAACCTACATGGTGAGAACCTGTAGATCCTATAGACCCTGTCCTAAATACAGAAAGGAAAAAAAAAAAAAAAGGGAAAATCTCAACAAAATGGAAACCTGCGATGGAAAATTTGTACACAAAACCAAAGGCGGAGTACATATTAGTTGTGGGTTGCATGCAACTATGATGTCACTTGAAACACAGTGCCAACCCATGTTTGTGTTTTACTGAAGCCTAAGCATGTGTGGCATTAATATTCTGATAGCTTATAAAGAAAATAACAAGTGCAAAATATCATGGAGAAATTTTCTTAGAGAACTCGGGCTGGATCTTATCAGAGATCATTTACAGCAGAGGAAAAACAAAATTTTCTCCCTAGGCAACTATGCAAAAAAAAAAAAAAAAAAATTGTGGAGCACACTGGTGAGCTGACAGGTGAGCAGGAGGTGCAGCATCATAGACTTCCTAGGACAACAGGAAAACAAAAAAGTGCCACTGTATGCTGCAAGGAAGTTCAGGAAAACAAAACCTATCAGTGCAAGGAATATTTGCGTATATGACATGCTGTGGCCATGTGAGGACTGCCTTGGGTGTGAAAGTTGAAACAAACACTATGTATGTGATAGACTTTTGTTTGTGTTTACATTGTAAACACAAAAGCTATTACTAGTGGTAGTAGTAGTAGTATTAATATTAGTATTGGTACCAGGGATCAAACCCAGGACCTTACACTTGCCAGGCAGGCACTTGAGTTGCTGAGCTATCTTCCTAGACCAAGGTTTTCATTTTTGATGTTGTTTTAGGGTTTATAAGCAGGTAAACAGCTGATGTGAGAATATGTGCTGTCTATTCTGAGCACTCATTACATATTTGAGATTTTATTTCATTAATATCCTATTTCCCTGCTAAATGTATGTCATATCATGTAGTAGGATGCTCCTAACAAAACAGGAACAAAAGAGAGGTGACAAGACTGCCATATAGGAAAGGAAAACCAGGCACATATACTGTCAGTGTGAGATGTGTGTGTGAAACATGCAGTTGTCATGTGTGAAAACTGCCTTGGATGTGCCCTTTGAAGCAAAGCTTATTTTTGTGGTAGAGTGCCATTGGTGTTTTCACTGTAGTTCATATAGTGATTTATTTAAACCTTGTAGGTTCCATAAGCAAGTACACAGATGACGTGAAAATGTTGATGCCTATTCTAAATGCATAATATATATTAAGAATTTAATACTTTATTTATTGATACTTCGTAATATAATCAGAACCTCCTGACAAAACAGCAGGACCACTGAGATGTCCAGGGTGCACTACAGAAAGTCCAGGACAGAAGAACACACGTGCTATCTGTGCAAGTGATGCATGTGTGTGGAGCATACATGTAGAACATGTGTGTGAAGCATGCTGGTGCCATGTGGGCAGGCTCCTTGAGCAGTGATGACTGAGTAAAGCTTTTTTTTGTGACATGCTACTAGTGTTTTCCTGTAGCTCACATAAGAATTTATTTGTGTTGCTCTATTTTAGACTTAGGACGCCAAAACAATAGTTAATGTTAAAATTTTTAATGTTTTTATAAACTCAGTAAATATTAAAATTGGATACTTTATATTTGTGATTTTCCCTGTTAAGTACTCATTATTTATTATAATACAACTCATAAAATTAAAGTCACTAATTCATCAATAGAAATATGCTAATGAGTAAACATAGTTCTGACCAACCTACGTTTCTGCCCTTGGGTAACAACATTAATCTTATGCCCCTTACAGAAGTTATTTCTCTTTTTTTCCTTCTTTCTTTCTTTTTTTTTTTTTTTTTTTGTTGTTGTCTTTTTGAGACAGGGTCTCAATGTGCAGTTCAAGCTGGCCTTGAGCTCACTTTGGTTCCCCAGGATGGTCTTGAACTCACATCGATCCTCCTGTCTCAGCCTCCCAAGTGCTGGGATTACAGGTGTGAGCCACCACGCTTGGCTTACAGAAGTTATTTCACTGTGCTCTGTCTTGACAGTTTCTGAGGTAAAGTGTGATGTAATTCTTATCTTTGTTTCTCTGTAGGTAATATATTCTATTTTTCTGACTATCATCAGGATGTTTCCATTGTCTTTTGTTTTCAGAAATTTGAATATTACAATACAGAAGCATGGTTTCTCTTTTTGTCTGTATCTCTGTGTTCTCTGAGCTTCTTAAAAATGATTTGAGCTTTTAAATTAATTTTAAAGTATTTCCTGCCAATACTTCTCATATATTTTTTTCTCCTTTTTTTTCTTCTTCTTGGTATCCAAACAATATACATGGGATATTACTCAGCACTGTCCACTGCTCGTGGACGCACTGTTCTTTCTTGGGATTGCTGTTCATTTGCTTTTCTGGGTTTTATGTGGTTTTGTTTCATACTTGCTTTCTCTTTGTGTTTCTGTGGATTTGCTTGAAGTTCACCTTGCTTCTCCAGAATATATTGACTAGTCTACATTCAGCCTGTTGATGGCATTTTTTACCTCTATGATTACATTTTTCATTTCTAAATTTCCGCTGAATTGTTTCATATAGTTTCCATCCCTGCTAAGATTATCAATCTGACTTTGCATGTTTCCAGCTTTTCCTTTAGAGCCTGTAGCATATTAATGATCATTATCTTAAATTTTCTGTCAGATAGTTTCATCCTCCTGTGCTTTTTCATAAAATTCATAATTTTTTGTTTCAAAAAAACAGACATGAAGCAGCAGTAACTGCTATGAAAAACCTTCATGCTTGGAAATGAGGATACCCTTTTTTTCTGCTAGGACTTTAACATTTGTGTCCCATTAATACCGTCAGGAGTTGGCTGTATCTGAGACGTTATGCTGGTATGTGTAGCCTAACGATGCACCATACTTGAAGTTCTAGTGTTACCTGGTATTTAGAATGGGAGACCACTCTTCTAGAGCTTTTATTACTTTGTCTCATGAGGACTGATGGTTTATGGCTTTTCTGGCATGGGTAGTAGGAATGAGGCAGAACAAGAGAGAGGTTGCCTGCACTCCCAGGGAGATCTCTCAAGAATCTCCTTAGCCCTGTCTGTGAGTACCTGGTGTGGGCCATTCTTGGTTTGATTAACCGCATAAGTATAAATCATCTGCACCATCTAAAATCTACAAACTGAGGTGTGCCGATTTCACAAGATGCCTGTTGTCTCGTAGAATTTCTCTTACTCTTTGAAGTAGTTTACTGTTTTGTAAGTCTTTCCAGTTACAGTGTCTAACATCGGTAGACAGAGATAGTTCTGTCTCCATTAAATAAATCACTGACTTTAAGATTGAAGTATATATATTTAATTATGGTAGGGTATATTCGTCTTCTTTTTCCCCAAGATGTTAAGTTCAAATAGGTACTGGATGCTTTCAAATATTTATTGGTGTCTATGGCATTGGTCATAATTGTCCTTCACATAATTGTGATCGATTTAATATAGATTTCTTTCTAATAAATTATTATATTTATAGCATAGAATTTCCTTTAACTGTAATAGTGATTTATTCATGCCATTTGAGGAAGTCAAGATTTTTTTTTAAATTTCAATTTTCTGATGCATAAATAACATCACAAATTATACTTTGCAGAATAATTTCATGGGGGATTAACTCTCAAAATCCTTTCTTATACATAAAAAAGTTGCTTCCCTCTCCAACTAGTATCTTGGCTAGCTGTATCATTTTCAATTGAAGATAACTTCCCCATGATCCTTCAGGAGGTGTCTCCTTAGCATATCACAGTATTACCCTCATTCCTGGGCTACGGACCCACGTCTCATCTCTCTTATCTTCCCAAAAATGCAGAACAAAATATTTAGTAATGCATAAATATCACCTCTAAGTTATTGCAGATGGATCAGGCCATAATCTCCCAAACAAGTGTATGGACAAAGATTTAAATGAAGGAGTCAAGTGATATGATTTTAGGGCTCCAGGAGGATCAAAACCCTTTAACAGAACTTGACATTCTCTGGGGGCTAAGGCGAAGAACTTCTTTATGCAGCTTGTATTTATTTAGTTATCAAACAAAAGAGGGGAATACTGAAAAAAAATGCATAAACCTGGGCAGAGCCCGGGGAATCCCACAAGGACTTCTCCAAGCAACATGTTACGTTAATTTATGAGAACTTCATAATCTCCAGGAAGGCCTTCAGTAGGCATAAGATCCTTGTAGCTGCAGTCTTTATCTGGTTAACTGAAGTTGGAATCAGGTGTCTTAGCTGTGGCCTTGTCTTGTCCTTTGTAGTATCACAGTGTCACCCACCACTACAGGCCTCAGTGGGGCCAGTGATTCACAGAGATCCACCTACTATGACTCCAACGCCAATCTCTAGACAATCTCCAGGAAAGCCACTGGTTACTTCAGATCCTGCTCACAGCCACCTCATCATGGTCCCCATCAATTGGGAGTGTAACGAGAGAATTTTCATTTAACAACACCCTGGTCACCCATTTTAGCTCTGAAAAGATTTTTTTTTTTTTTACTTCCCACTGTAGTATACAAAATAGTCATCTAAAGATATCACATGCTCATCTCTGGGGAAGTGAATATGTTCTATATGGTAAGGGAGACCTTGAAGATGTTATTAAGTTACAAACCTTGCGTGGAAAGTTTCTTGTTTTATCCAGATGAGCTTGCATAATCGCGGGGCTCCCTAGGAAGAAAGAAATCGGGTCAAAGGCAGAAAAGTGGGAGCAGTGGGAGACCAGGTGACACCACGAGAGAGCCTGGGAGCAGAGATGCCAGAAGACGCCACTCTGCTGACCTTGAAGTTGGAGAAGGAGGTCGAGAGCCACGGTGTGGGCCTGACCCTGAGAGGCTGGGAAAGGCAAGGAAGCAGCTCCTCGTGGCAGCTCCCAGGAGGGCGAGTCCTGCTGTCAACTTCATTTTCAGACTTTGGAGCTCTGTGGCTACAGACAATAAACCTACATATTGTAAGACACTGTGCCTGCAGGACTGCATTACGTCGGCAATAGGAACCAAGGTGCCTCCTCCATGTTTCTCTGTTCATTTGTTCAAAGTCCTGCCACACACACTGGGGCTCTCTGGATGGACAAGCACATCTCTTTACTGTCCCATCACATGTTCCCTCTTTTTATGTTCATTACCTACAGTCAGGCAATTACTTTAATGATTTTTTTTTCTATATTTAAGACAGAGTCTACAGGGGCTCACTACATAGATCGCACTCATAGTGATTCTCCTGTTTTCAGCCTCCCAAGTGCTGGGATTACGAGCCCATGCCACAGCACCCAGTCTCAGTCACCATCTCAGCACGCCCCGCAGGTGGGGCCAGCATGTCCCCTGATTTTTAAAAAGATCAGCCAAGCATATTTTCAATCTCTCAGCATTTCTTGATCCACAGGTTATTCCTAGATTCCTGTTCATGGTCTGTGGGTGCAGTATCTCCTCAAATGTCTCTGGGATGTTAATTTAGACTCCTGATCAGGTTCTTCTGAGAATACTGCTTTTCTATTCTCCTTGGTCCCTCTGTCTTGCTCACCGGTTTATACACACGAATAAAAGACAAAACTGATACCGACCAGCAGCTGGCAGCTTCCTCCTCTTCATGTTCCCAGGACTGTTTACCTGGCGGGCCTCGCCCTTCCAGGGAAGGCTGGCTGGCGTTCTGAGTGGGATGCTGAGTCACAGCGACTGGCACCTGTCGCTGGAGCCAGTCCTCCCCACCTGCACCCAAACACCAAGCTCGCATGGGCTTCTCTTGGTGAGCACAACCCTCCCGCTCGAGCGCTCCTTAGTTCCTTAAATGTTGCCTCAGTCAGCTCGGGATGTTGTACTAGGACAGCATAGCCTCGACAGCTCCTACGCAACAGCCTTTGGGCCTTACAGTTTTGCAGGCTGGAAGTCCAAAATCAGAACGACCACAGGGCCCGACCACAGGGTTCCTCTCTTCCTGGCTGATAGGAAAGCTCTGCTTGCTGTGTTTGCCTGCAGCGGAGCAGGGCAGTGTCCACAGGAGTGTCCCAGCTTCTTCACCAGGGGACAAATCCTGTTGACGCAGGCCCCACCCTCCAGACCCAGCCAGATGCCATAGTCTCCTTTTCCTTAAGCTATCACCTTGGAGCTAGCTTTCCACAGATGAGAGGAGCACATAAACGCCTGGCCCCTGGCACAACAGCACCACTTATTCTTGCTGGCCCATGTCTCCCATGTGGAGGAGCTGGAATTTGAGGCAGGCAGAGAACTATTCCTCCACCCTAAGAGCAACCCTTCCCTCCATACCTGGAGTAAATCTCCTGCCCTACTCCTGTCCTCCTTTGGCCCTAGTTTGCAGCCTTCTGAACTGCTTGGAAAGGGTAGTGCCTCTTCCCCAGTCCCTCTTCCCTGCCACACACCATCTCCCCTGAGCATGTACCAGGCCGCAGTTGTCTCTGTTTGGGCTTATGAATCAGCGCTATGTTCTGGATGTCGATGAAAGGCCAAGCCCATTGCTCTCCTGGGTGCCCTCCTTTTCACATTTGCCTGAGATTATTTTACTTGGCTATTTCCCAGAAGTCTGGAGAGGGAAAGGAAGAAAAGAATTGTTTAGTCTGCTGACATCTGCTGAAGCACATGTCCTCTGATCTGTCTGTCTGATCTGTCTGTCTGTCTGTCTGCCTGCCTGCCTGCCTGCCTGTCTTTCCCATGCACACGTCTCAGTCATCACCATACTCTTGGTGACACCCCTGTATCTGAAAAGACTCCTTTTACCTCACAAGGATAGAGCCACTCACAAGTTGCCTGCCTTAGCTAGGCTATGGCGCTCCAGCCCGACAGCATCATCTATTACCCCTGACTGTCTATTTTCATGAAAAATAGAATTGTAGACTCTGGAGAGTGGTGAACCAGGATTACCTTTGGCTGTGGGTGAAAGCATCTAATACAACAGTGGCTTAAGCAGGAGAGCAGTTACTCAGTGGGGCAAGTCTGTTGTCCTGCAGGAGGCCATACCATGTCAGAAGGGCAGGACCCAATTACGTGGACTTGGCCATGTGCTTCATTTCTGCCAGTACCGTGTGGTTTAAGATGACTGCTGTAGCTCCAGCCATTGTGTCCACATTTCAGCCAGCATGAAGAAAAAGACAAAGTCCTTTTAAAGTTATTTCCTCATATGGAAGTTGTTCATGACACTACCATTCCTCAGTCACTCCCATTGGACAAAATTGGTCCGGATAGCTATGTTCCATGCTCACCATCAAAGGCCCCATTGTTAAGGAAGGGAAATGTCTGGACGAGCCCCTGAGAGGCACCATATCTTCTTTGCAATTTTGCTCCTCCCAGTCTGAAGACAAGAATTCTGGAGCCCATGGCTTTGAACCGATCGCCTCATGGACCATTACCCAGACCTGGGCAAGAGATCTTGCCCCAAATTTTTCTGTAGTAGAAAAGAAGCTATAAGAAGTGGGGCAGTCTGGGAACATCTGTGTTCTCAACACCACGGAAGTGAGACTGTCAGCTTGAATCAGCCACAGAGTGGCAGAGGGTCGGCACAGCAGAGGACAAGCAATTCCTATCCTGAGCCCTCGTGCAGCCTGCCCCTCTTCCAGCGGCCTCTCCTGCCAGGTCCCCTGGGTCTGGCCCTCAGCTTCAGTTCAGCCAGAGCACATGGTGCCAACAAAGCCTCTCAAGAAAGAAAACAATTCACAAATGTCCTTCCCTGTCCCTCCAATATAAACATTTTTTAAAAGTATTTTTTCCCACATTTTAGCCTCTTGCTTTGATAAGGCCCATTACTGCTGCTGGCTGGGCTGGAGCAATCTGCACATCCCTGGGGAGGGCCTGCCCCGACAGAAAGGATTCTAGACAAATGAGCTGCAGAAATGTGTGCTTGGTGGCAAGCTGAGAAGCTGGGCCTACCTCCCAGCTCTATGTGCCGCAGCTGCTATGGGGACAGCACCTGCATCCCTGGCAGGTGGGCCATGTGCTGGCCCAGGGACCAGTGCCTGCTGACCGGCAGGCAGTGACCACTGGGCCTGGCTTCAGATGGGCAAGTTGGGCTCAACAGAGAGCCTGGAGTCTTCTGCACACTGACCCATGCCACACTCCCCAGCGGACCTGCCTTTCTAGGCCTCTGTCCCTGGGCGTCACACTATGGCCCTTGGCCTGATGTGTGAGCCCAGCTCCATGTACGTAGCATCTCAATGCCCCATGACTTTGTCCCTGGTCTCCAGCCTGGCCTCTGTGGCAAGGGTCCCCTTATCCCAACCTTCTTTAAAGGCAGCAGGGATAGCTCTCTCAGGAAATGCCTCCCCCCAGAGGACTCTCTCAGGATCAAAAGGCTAAGAGCCACAAAGCTGGAGCCAAGCCTGTCTCTTGGGCCTACTAGTCCCATGCCATTCTGTGCCTTCCCCAATAGCTTCACACAGGATACTCCTAAGGGTTCCTCGCAGCAACCCCTATAACCCACTCTGACAGGAGGAAGGCCAGTTCTTGACACGTGTGTGCTCTCCACTGGGGTGAGTACTGGAGTCACTCACCCATATGCTACTTCTCCTGGTAGCTGCATTTTTCAAAGTTGGCAGCAATGGGCTCTGCCACCACAGGGCTTTTCTTGCAAGGGCACTGGTATCCTATGAAGAGGACTGGGATAGGGTCCCTCCTCTCTAGACGGAAAGGTAGGCCACTCTGAGATAAGTGACACTATGCAACTTCTGTAACTAGGTCACAGGGTGAGTGAGTTTCTGCCTGGTGCTCTTGGGACACTGCCCTGGAGACTCAGCCCTTGTCACACCTCAACCTCCAGCTCAAGGCAGCCTGAATATGCAGCCACCCAGAGGCAGGAGGTGGGCTAACTCCTGGGCAGTGATAGCTCTGTCACCTAGAAGACACAATGGCCCACTCTCCCTGGGATGTAGGATAGTGTTTCTCCCAGAAAGTCATTGGTGGCATCAGGGCTTCCAAGGAGGTGTTCAAGGCTCAAGGTGCTCAAGGAACTGAATCTATCACCTCACCTTGTCCCACCCAGTGCAACTTTCACAGCCCACCAGCCAGCGCTCATGGGGCAGCTGGAATCCTCCACTGGTCATCCCGTGCCACCTGCCTGGGTCCAGATCCCATCACTTGTCTCCTGGATCCACACTCTGTCTGGTCTGCCCCACACCACTTTCCATACATCTGAAGAATTTGCATGGGCCACCATCTCTGTTAGAACCCCCGGGGGCTCTCTGTTTTCCTGTAGGATATGCTTTTCTGACTGCAAATTCTCTCTGTATTGTCCCCTCTCCTACCCCTTTTCCTCCACACAGGTCTCCTGCTGTCCCCACCACAACAAGCAAGACCTAATATCTGAGTTCTCTTCCAATGGCAAGCAGAAACACCAAAATGACACTGAGGATTTGGAGACAGATTTAATTATGTCAATGGGCACTGATGAGGCTCATTCCTAGAAGATCAGGCCCAGATGTATGGTGGTCTAGGACTTATGGGGGATAAGCAAGCAAGAAGTACAGGGGAGAATAGCTTGTCAACTGAAGACTGGTTTATACAACGTGCATCCCAGTGACCAGCCGTGCATCCGAGTAACAGCCGTGCATCATAGTGAGCAGCCGTGCATCACAGTGAGCAGTCGTGCATCACAGTGAGCAGCCGTGCATCATAGTGATCAGCCATGCATCATAGTGAGCAGCCATGCATCACAGTGACCAGCTGTGCCTCTCAGTGAGCAGCCATGTCTAAGAGACAGTAGTAACCACAACTGGAACAGGAACTGTTACCTGGCCACCTAAGAAAATGAATTAAACTGGCTGGGGCCAAGGGGTGTTCTGTTACTTTCCCCCATCTTTCAGTATCCCCAGAAAATCTTTGCTGGACATATTATACGTGATCTTCTGAGGCAAGGCCCAACTAAAAGCAGTGACATTAGGGTTATCAGTGATCCTAGGATGGGCTCTAGCCAAGCTCCCCAAGTTGTCTTATTACAGAGCTTTTTATACACTGCTTTTTAGGAAAAGACAGTTTAGGCACGTCTGTTCTGTAACTACTCTGACAAGATAGTGGAGGAGTACATCTGACCTAGGAGAGTATCCATTGCGCCTTGGACATTCATCAAATCTTGGTCAAGTGTTTGATGAATTGTTGTGTTCTCTTGGTCAATGGTCCATACAGTTTAAAGCCAAAAAATAGCTAGCAGTGGGCAGAGAAGCAAGAACTGGGGTAAGCAGCCTGAAAAGTACAGAAATCCAGGGGAATTAGTATGGAGTGATCCTGTGAACAGTGTCCTCAGGTTTCAGTCATGTGCACATTGTCTCTTCACAGTGAGCCTCACAGATGGTGTCCAGGAAAATTTTTCAGTGGCTCTAAGGCTGGATTTTTGAAACTTATAGAGGTAGTTTATATGTACTGGGTTATATATGTGTGCAGGAATGTCTACCAATATAGTACATCTTTTAACTGGTTACAAGTTGTGTGTAGTTTTTACTTAATCTAGTTTTTTAGTTACTTGTGCTACAGATGCAGGCCCAATGCCACTGCCAGTGACAAAGGGTAGGCCACAGCTACGGATGGTTTTCTTACAGGAGGACCCTACAAACTTTTCTTCTGAGTAGGAATAAGCAGTGGGAGGTTGTGGCTGGTGATCCAGATGCTGGGGCCTGAGGTGGCTGTAGGGGCGCGGATGCCAGAGCAGCAGCTTGAGCTTGCAGAACAAATGGTGGGGGCAGGTCTGTCTCTGACTTCCCAGGATACTGGGTTTATAGTCCACTGGATCTCCAGAGGGGGCTCAGGCCTCCAGGATGGGTTATTCTGCATCACTGGTGGCAGGTTTCCAAATGGCAACACAAAGTTCTTTGCTGTGTAGATCATCCCCGCAGGAGAGCTTTTGCCAAAATAGCTTTGTCCAAGGTGGCTACGGCATGTCTAGCCTGTCAGACTTCATTCTTAACAGAGCTGCTTTTCCCCGTAAGCGGGCTGTACTCAGCATCTGTCAGGGGCCTATTTTTTACAACAGTTTGTCCCAGTGCAACATGTGGTACCTGGATGGTTAGGGCTACATATAAGCTTGGACAGTGGCTATTTGAGCATGTTCCCAGTATTTGCTGCCTATTTTAGCAGAACTTTTGTGCCATTCCAGTAGGTAGCTTGGTTGTCACCCACCCAAAGCGCAGTGAAGAAGAAAAAAGTTTTTGAATCTTTGACAGAGTGGGTACAGGTCGCTGGGCTTTAGAGTCCAAAACTTACGTCTTCCTACTCAAAGCCAAAGAGGAGCTGGGCTGGCTGACAGGAACCTATCCGAGGCAGAAGAAGGTGTTTTTCAGGTCTAGGCAGGTGTACCAGCAGCCTGTGAGTGGCAGAAGACTAAACCAACATGTGCAGAGGGCAGCTGTGGGAGCACTGGCAGCTTGAAGGCCTTGAGCTGGCATTGAGCAGGCAGGAGTGGTGTACTGTTTGATACCGGTGGGGTTGCCTTGGGTCAGAGCTCAACCACTAAAGGGAATCAAGTCCCACAAAATTTCAGGTTTATGATCCTCAGACATTCCAGGCTGCTGTGGGCACTATTATTCCTCCTGAGGTTCAGTCAGTGTCAATATCAAGTCTGGGACAGTGGACCTGAGTTTGAATAAGGTTTCTCACATTCCAGGAGAAGTTTACGATACTCGAGTGTGTATAGAAATCCATGCTTGATGAAGGGTCCATCGCAAGGTCTGCTTTGGCAGAACTTCTTCTCAGTAGGGGTGCCACTGGGGAACTGCAGTAACTGCAGGCGTGTTTATTGGCTTCTTGCCTCCCCTTTGAGATCTTCCAGGAGAGTGGTGTGGTACTGATCCAAGGTTTCATGGTCCTCTGTCACATTACTGTCACAGTCTGGACATGCTCAGGGGAAGACTGTATCCACTGAAGTGCCGGGATCAACCACAGAGATGGGGACTTTTGACTTTAAACAGACTAGGCACCGTCTAAAATGCGGTGATATTCTTTAGAATTAAACAGAGTCAGAAAGAGCTTTCTGATGGTGGAACAGGAGGCTGTCGTGCAGGAGACAGACCCAGCAGAGGTGGTGTCCCAGCTGGCTGAGCAGCCTGGGGTTGATAAAGGTCAGGAGGAGGCAAGTCAGACTTGGGGTTCTTGGGAAAAACAGGATGAAGCTTTTCTGGCTCGGGATGAGTCTGAGAGCCTCTAAGATGGCTTTGTGGATTGGTCTGGATAACTAGGATGGCTTTCTTGTTATGAAGAACACAGGTACAGAGCCAAGGTGAGAGAGTTTATAACTCTTATGGTAATTGAGTCCAAGAGCCAAATACCTGTCTGTGTTTTCCGTGACATCTGACAGTAATGGAGATTGAGGTGAGGTAGCATGGTTGATGGCCAGCTCTGAAGGAGAGTCTTCAGTGAATACCTCTGGCAGAATAAGTTGTAGAACTTTACGATTGTGGTTACCTGTCTCAGGTGGATGCTAGAATCAACTTTTTCTTGAGGAACAGCCAAAGGGAAGCTTGCACACAAGGAGGAGATGGCTGGCATGGTGAGATTTCCTCCCCAGGTATGAGTTTGAGCCTGGCAAAAAGGCTGAGAGGCAAGACTCCCAGTTTCCCTGGTGACTTTTTGAAAGCAGAGAGTTCTGTTCCACTGTCTACCAGGAAAGTCATAGGTTCGCCCCCAACTTTTGCAATGACCATGGGTTCTCAGGGGCCAACTTTGCTAGAGCTTGGTCTGTCCTATATCCCCAGGTCTGAAAGGGTTCAGTTGTTAGGGCTGACAGCCCAATTTTCCTTAGTGAAAGTGTGGGACTCAGAAGGAATCGCCAACAGTCATTTGGGGTGGATGTTAGACAGTGACTCTGACCAGGAGGGCTGTGTTTCAAGGTGACTGCTGTGGTTGAATGCAGGCAATGAACTAGAACTTGTTCAAGTGACTAGAAGTAGGTGGGTAGGGAGCAAAGAGGGAAGCTGTAGGTGCTGGCAGGAGTCACGGCAGCTGGCAAGGGTGCCAGGTGGAGTTCTCAGGCACAACGAGCTTCTTTTTTCTTTTTTTCCTTCTTTTTTCTCTGAGATTCAGGGAGAGGTTTCATTTTTAACTCCATCAAAGCCCCTTTTCCTATGGGTTCTAACTTATTAGTTCCAATTCTATCTCCCTACAGGGTATATCATGTACCTTTGAATAATGACACAAGAGACAAAGCACAGTTGACCCTCAAAGAGAGACCCCTCAGCTTCCCACATGGCCATGCCCCTTACAGGGACTTAGACACAACTGAAGTAAGTTGCAAGACCTCTGTCATGCCATACGTTGATCACCACAGAACCGCAGGCAAGGGCCCAACCAGCCACTGCGACCACAACTTCCCAGACCTGGTGCACAGATGGAGCGGCCTATTGCTTGTGCTATCTGTTCTGCTCACATGTTCATTCAGCAGCGCTCAGAGGTTAAATATTCCAAACCCCCTTTCCTTGTGGGCACTCCTGACTAAGGAGAGTAAACCAAAGATCTTCCTCTGAAACTGAGCAGTACTGAGCACACACTGACTAACTGGAGTACCCTGGGGTCTTCCTGTTATCAGACAGACATAGACAGACAGACAGACTGACTGACTGACTGACTGACTGACTATCCTCTTCCCTTTGGGGTTGGACATGAGCCACTTGAGTAGGAATCTTCCTTCAGACCTCTGAGAGGCCTTGAGAAATCTTAAGTCTTCCCATCTGGACCTGGAAAGGTTCTTGCTCCATCTGTGGGGACCACAACCAGTGACCAAAGAGATTATCACAGTCTTCTCAGACAATGTACAAGATGGTGGCAGCAAGCAGGAAAAACTGAAACATTACCCAGGATTTAGAGGCAAAATTGCTTACAGTAAGAGTCACTGATGGGGATCATTCCCACTATACCAGGCCTGACCTCTAGGGGGCTAGGGCTCACATTGGATAAGAAAGCAGGAGGTACAGAGACAGAATGGCGTGTCCACTGGGGGCTGGTTTATATGATGTGCGCCACAGGGACCAGCGATGCACCACCGTGAGCAGTCATTTCTAGGAAACAGGAGCAACCAGAATTGAAGCAGGAACTGTTACCTGGGCAACTCAGAAACTACATTAACTGGCCTGAGGGCGCAGTGGGAGGGCATTTTCTGTCCTACTCTCTGCCTGGAAAACTACAGGCAAGGTTTGCTAACTCACTTTCTCAGGCCTGTTTTTAAGTCACTTACTCAAGAATGCCCTGTCCCTGTTAACCTGTTTAGACTACAGCTCAGTGTCCTCCCCTTGGGCTTCACTTCCAGTCACCATTCTTTTCTGTGTGTCATGACTGCCCCGGACACACACACAGTCCAAGTTGAGCACCCCAAATCCAGAAACCCAAAATGTATAATGTTCTAACATCAAAAATTATTTGGCCACAAGGTGCCATGAGTGGAAAATTCCACATCATGAAATAGATGAGGACAACCTTATTAAAAATTGTTATCATAGTACCTTCAGTTTACTCATGTAAGGTATCTATAAGATACAAGCTTTGTTTTTAAGACTCAGTTCCCTTCTTTATTTGTATGTAAATATTCAACAACCCCCCAAAATCTGAAGATACTTTTGTTCCCAGGCATTTCAGCTAAGGAACACTCAACCTGGAAGTGTTTATTGCTCATCCCCAACTAAAATGCGGGCTTGGAAGTGAAAGCAGGGTCTCTTGTCATCTGTCCCACCTGCCGCCTCGTTCTTGGATTCCTGCAGACATCTGCATGCAGAAATGTTCCTTCACCTGGGTAGAAGACCAGACAGAGGGGCTAGACAGAGACCAAGGATGGCATGAGAATGTAGGACCCAACAGTAGGCAGCTGGGAGAACCCACAGAGGAGATGGCAGCCTCACTCAGCCCTGGACCACTTCCTGTCTGCTTCAGTGATCTGAGCAAAGCTGAGGACAGCCAGGGCCTCTGAATCAGCCTCCCCACTGGCAGCACCAAGTAAAGTCCCTAGCTTGGGGGAAGGCTGAGTGTGAGGGGACCACCGAGGCTTCCAGGCATCTCCAGCACAGAGAGAAACAAGCACTGAGGTGTGGGTCCAGGGCACAGGGATCAAGCCCAGAGCCAGGTCCTTGGCTGCTCCCTGGGACCTGCCTGGGCAGGGCAGGTGTGCAGAGCACACAGGTCCTGGGCCACAGGACACGCCCTCCCGGTGGCTGGTGCTTCTCTGCCCCACAGGGACGCCGCCCTGGCACACCTGCCCCTCAAAGTGAGCCAGCTGTGATTCACCAGCCCTATTGTCCTACACTGAGCACAGAAGCAGGGTAGCACAGGTTTCCCTGCCCTCGGATGTCCTCTGAGAACAGAGCTGGGAGGCCTGGGCCTAGGCCAGAGCAGTGGGTGTCAAGGAAGCTGCAGGCCGACCTTAGCACGTGCGTGGGCAGAATGGCTCTGGGAACCAGAGAGGATTATTCGGTGGTTGGCAGACTAACTGCAGAGATCTCAGGGATGCAGAAGTCAGCCCCCACCAGAGCAGCCCCAGGCTCTTAGAGGGAGTTGGCTTCCCCAGGAGCTCAGGGGTGGGCCGGGTACAGCGGGGCCCATGACCCATCTATCTGCAGGCCTTGCTCCTTCAGTATGGTCCTCTCCGTGGAGGCAGGGAGAGGTGCACATTCTCTTGACGACATGCAGGACTCTGGTAGAGGTGAGGCTGAGCTTGCTACATACTATGTCTAGGGTGGATGCCCAGCAGAGTGGATCAAAGGTGGCACTGCTGCGTGGGCCATGGGCGAAAGTAAGTCCCTGGCAGGGCTTCCTACAGGCTGCCCATGAGTGCTGCCCTGGGCACAGGGCTGCTCTGTAGAAGAGGCCTGAGGACCTGGCATGACGCACTCCTGAGTTTGGAGCTCTGACCCAGAGTCAACCCTATAGGACTGTGGCCTGGGACAAAGGAGGGCCGGGAGTGGCCTGGTAGCCATGGAAGCCTCAGCTCTGGGAGGAGGTGTGGCCAGAGGCCAACCACGTTCTCGGTTTAATAGCACCTGGGGCAGGAAAGCGGCCCCCAAGCATCCCTGGGATAGCATGCTAGACACAGCCACATAGGAGGGTGGGCTGGCTGACCTCCCCTGGCCTGGCCACCTCCCTTGCCCTCTAATGTCATCCACTCAGCCCGCATCGTGCTATCTGGCCCAGCCATCTCTTCCCCCCGACACCTGGCTATGGCCTGGGTGCCATGGGCACGCAAGCGTAGAGCACTGGGTGTGTCAGAACCCAGACGGGGAGGGGATGCTCTGGAAAACAACGCCAATTACGGCCCCACCCGCCCGAGCACTTGGCACTACGCAGTGGGAACCAGTTGGGGCAAAGGCCTTGGGGCAGGCAAATTACGGGGTAGTCATGGAGCAGACATGCGCAGGGCAGACACCTTATTAGGTTTAATTATGGGCTCGGGCCCACCGGGGCTGAGCAGAACCTGAGGGAAACTTGGTCCTTGGTCGGGGGTGGGGTGGGAGCAGCTCTGAGAGAGGCCAGGAGGTAAGCTTGTGGGGCACCTCCCAAAATGATGAGGACCCCACCCCCAGCCACAAGCTCTGCCCTTTCCAGGTGAAAGGCATCCCTCTGGTGTTTATAATGGGCCAGGACCAGCAGCCTCGGGATGGAGGGAGTACTGATCATGATGCGGACAATGCTACAGAAAGGATGGGTTTTACGCCCTACACAGATCAGTTTGCTTAGGGAAAAAGCCTTTTCCACCAAGCTATATCCCCAGCCTTCTTATTTTATGTTTTATTTTGAAACGGGTTCTTACTAATTTGCTAAATTGCCCAGGTTGGGCACCAACTCCTAGCCCTCCTGCCTCGGCCTCCCAGAGTACTAAGATCACAGGCATGCCCTAGGTGGAGAAACTGAGGCTCAGGAAGGTTAAGTGACTTCCTCCCATCTACCAGAGCCCCGCCCCACAAAAGCCAGTAATGCGAAAAGCAGTCAAAGCCCTAAGGAGAATCCAAGGAACCTCCTGGAGCAGCCAGCTTGTGGGGATGGGGCTGGCAGCAGGAGGCTGCTGGTCAGGAGGACCCTGGAGGAGCGCTGCGGCCTGCCTGGGCTCAGGACCTGTACCGGCCGGCCACAGGGTGCTTCCCTGGGGAGCAGAGGGCGCCACTGCCCCAGCTCAGCCGGTCCGTGGTCAGGGTGCGGCTGGGCAGATGCAGGTCCTCCTGCCAGGGCTAGCCGCCCTCTGGGCCTCAGGCACCTGCCTTGCCTGCACTACCCCAGTCAGTTTCAGCCACGTGGGAAGCGACCTCGAGGTCGCTGCCTGTGGTGACCTGCACTGGACCTGCACTGGGGTAGGGCGCAGCACTGGGCCTCTAGGGGAGAGAGGGCCCCCGACTCCCTATGGGTGTCTCCACCCAGCCGCCGGCCTCGCCTGCTTTGGCCCTGAGCCTCTGTGCGGAGGCGGAGCACACCCTGTCACCTTTGTCTCTCTATCTCCAGAAGCCCTCAGATCTTCCCCGCTGCCTAGGACCCACAGGAGGCACTCGGCCACCGTGGGCCCCTGCCTGTGTCTCCAGTACCACCAAGCTAACCTGCCTTTGCCTTCAGGGGAGTCTCACATGAAGTTCCCCAGATTAGACCCAGGAGACTCACTGGAAGTGTCTGGCTCCTTTTAGTCCTTTCTTTTTTCATAAAGTGAAAAGAAAGAAGGGGGCAGCCTGGGTTTCCAGGGTTGATCTTCAGGTGACATCAGGCCTGGCCATGACACCAGCCCCTGGGAGCCCACTGGGACACCCACGGCTCCCCTAGACTCCCTATCATTGCATCACGAGCCCCGCAGAAGCTGCGGATGCCAGTGAGGCTGGGAGCACTCCTGGCTAGGGCTTGGCTCCGCTCTGGTCTCCTCCAGAGGCTCCGCTCAGCAGCAGGAGGGCTTCTCCACTAAAAGCTGCACTAGAGCAGCCTCAGCTCCCTTCCTCTGCGGTTCCTGGGCCTCCTGGTCACCCAAATGCCCCCTCACCGATAATGAGACTAAGTGTGTGAGTAATGGTGGGATCAGACCCCACCTCTGCTGAGGCTGGCTGTTCCTCCTCTGCGAACACTAGGGGTTCACAACCCAGGTGGCATCACAGCTGTGCTTCCCTGCAGTGTCCTGCATTCACAGGGACACAGTAACGTACCCTCCAGCCTCCCTTCACCATCAAGTACACAGCAGAAAGGCCATGCAGCAGCAGGGTGGCTTCCACACAGGTGACATGGCCCTAGGGCCAGGGCCTCAGTTTGCATCAGTACTGATGGCACAGACCCCCTTTCACAGTCCATGCCAGTGTAAGCCAGGTCACCCAGCACCCAAAAGGCTGCAGAAGCTGCACTGCCCCGCCCCAATACTGGGCAGAATGTTCCGTGTCCCTTCCTGGCCCTGCCCCATCACTCCCTTCTCCAAGTTCCTGTGCACTGCTAATGACTCCCCAGCACCTGCCCCGCCCAGCCTGCCCCACCCTCTCACCTGCTCCGCCCCCAGCACCTGTCCCACTCCATTATTCGCCCTGCCCCCAGCGCCTGCCCCACCCTCTCACCTGCTCCGCCCCCAGCGCCTGCCCCACCCTCTCACCTGCCCTGCCCCCAGCGCCTGCCCCACCCCCAGCGCCCACCTTTATTTATGACTTTTGCTTTGGAGCAGCTGCAGTTCTCTCGCTGCAAAGCCCTCTCCATCCCTTGAGGACCAACCCACTCCATTTCCTGTCACCATGACAAGGTACCTGAGACTGGGTGATTTATGAAGAACAGAGGCTTACATGCTTCTGCAGGCTGAGGAGTCCTAGACCAAGGCACGAGCCCATGGGGAGGATTCTCGTGCTGTATTGTCACGTGACAGAGGGCACCACATGGCAAAACCGGCAGCATGCCAGCCCCAGGCTGTCTTGAACAACCACGAGTGCCGCCTTGGAACCCACCCTTATGACCTCATCTGATCCTGGTTCCCTCCCAAAGACCCCACCTCCGAATTCATTAACATCTGGATGCAAGGTTTATATTTCCACACAGGCATTCTGAGGACAAGCATGCAAACCACAGCAGAGAGCCTGCCGACACTCATTCACGGCCTGTGTAGCCCTCCCAGCCTCCCTCCCACGGTGCCTGCCGCAGGCCCAGGCACACACACAGGATAGCATGAGTCAGACCCCGGCTCTGCTCCTAATGAGCTCTGGAGCCCGGGCCAAGGGAGCGTGCGAGCCTAGGTTTCCCACAAGTAACACCAGGCTACCCACGCGCTCCTTCCTCATTCATGCCTGAGCAGGGAGTACACACTGCACAGTTGCTAGGGTACCAGACGCGCTGCAGGCAGCACAGGGGACACCTCTGCGTGCACTGAGCCCTCCAGTGACAACTGACACACACAGAAAGACACAAAGGCCAGACCACGAGGAAAGAAAAAAGTTCAAGGGCTTCGGGCCAAAGGGTCAGGAGCCTCTTGGACTCTAAACTAGAGCTCCTCCTCCATCCATGGGACAGATAGAAAGGTCAGGGGGCTGGTGGTGGTGGAGGTGGCTGGGATAGACCTGATGTCAAGAGACACAGGGCTTCCCAAGCCAGGGTGCAGGGAGTAGGGGGTTCAGAGAGACAGGATGGGTTTGGTGGAAATTAACAGAGGTGACTATTTTTGTATACGGCTATGGTTCTGTAGACTTAAGACTCAGCCAGGAAGATGAACATCTGGGGACCCAGGGCCTCTGGCTCGTGGGGACCCTTTGTAGCTCCCTGTGTACCACAGCAAGGGACAGAATTCCCTAAAGCCCTGACCTTTTATTCCATTTCTACTCAGTTGGAAGATGGTAGAGGTCTTCAAGGGCTATGTTTCATGCATAAAATTCAAAGCTTACTTAGCACTTAAAAATTTTATAAAGTTGCAAATGTAAAATCCTCACTCTTCCTTAAGTTTTTATACTAATGTTCGTATTTTATAAAGAATCATAACAAACTGTAAGCATCCCTTCCAGGGGAAGAGGGAATTCATGCTTCACCTGCGTATTCATTGACTGAGCCTCATTTGCATATTTAACCCGTAATTGCATTTTAAGCTCTCCGATAGTCTCAGCGGCAGAAAGAATAGGGAAAGAGAAATGAAAAGGAAAATCTTTTAAATGCTCACTATAAATTTAGCACATTAAAGGTCTGTAAATGTCCTAATATTTTATAAGAATTTAGATTTTAAATTAAATTTCAAATCCGAGTTACTTAAATGTAAGTAAATGTTCATTACTAGCCAGGCCCATGAGTCTAACGGGCTATCTTAAACATGACAAATGCTGACAAGACCCACGGTGCATTTTAACACTGCTGAAAGTATGGCTTTGGTTCTCATTCATGTTTGGATGCATGGCTTTGCAATGCCATTATCCAAGACAGCATTACGGTCACCTTTCCAGCCGTCCAGAGTTACATTCCTGGCTGGAAGCACATATAATTTCGAGTCGCCCATGCCTGGCACCCAGCCAGGAGGCTGAGCCTGTGTCACAGCCGCTCCGCCAACTCCTGCCACATGACAAGAGAGGGACAGTCTTCCTTGCAGCAAGAGACAGGACTTACGTCACCTGGGACTGGTACCCAGGGATCCAAAAAGGGAGCCTGTCCTCCTCTCATCATATGGCCGTGAAGTGATTCTGAGTTGCCATTATGAAATGAAACTGCAGGACAGTTACACTGTGGACGCTGACCCTTAAAGCAATGCGAACCAAAACCATAGTGAGCTACTACCTCCATCCAGGGCAATGGCAGTTACCAATCAAAGACCAATGCTGGAGAGGCTGTGAGTGGAATGCAGAGAGGGCAGGGAAGGCATCCAGTGGGACCACAAACAGTCAAACAGAATCACCGTAGGACCAGTCATTCTGCTGTTGGGTTTATAATGCAAGAGAAATGAAAACTTCTCTTCAGAGATATCCAGAGCAGCACAATTAATTAGTAATAGCCATAGGGGAAAGGCAACACCCATCAGTTATTCCATTTTTAAAAAATTATAGTCATATGACATTATTATTCAGCTGTAAGAGAGAGAGTGAAGCTCCCATACTGATATCCTACAACAGGGATGGGACCTGGAAGTATTAGGCCACACAAACAAAGCAGACATGGCTGGCCCAGTAGCTCAGTGGATTAAAGCACCTGCAAGCAGGTGCAGAGGCTGGGGGTTTGATCCCTGGGCCTGCCATGCTAGCCTCGCCCCTGGGACATACTGAGAAAGCAACTGAAACTGGGCATGGTGGCATGTGCCTGTCATCCCAGCTCTTGGGAAGCTGTAAACAGGCAGATCACTTCAAGTATGATCTAGTAGTGTGACCCTGAACACCCTGTAGACCCTTCCCTTCAAAAAATTAAAATAAAAACAAAAGCAAATGCTAAAGGGCACACATTGTGCATTTCAAGGTACGGCAAACCAGAAGAAGAAGCAAAGCTGTAGAGACAAAAGGGAAGTTAGCGGTTGGCTACTTAAGGGCTGAGGAGTCAGGTGACACCTGAAGTCTTTCTGAAGAACACTCTGAGATTAGCAGTAGTGATGGCTATGACTGTCTGGAAATATACTAACATCGACAGAGGAATGTAAACTAAATGGGTGAGCTTGGGTGAGGTGTTGGCTCAACCGAGCTATAGAAGAAAATGTACCTGGAGAAGACTTCTTCCACCCCATCACCACTGCCTGTATCCCCAGGGCTACATCTTGTTTACAAAAAATAAACAAAGCATAGACCAATGAATAGATCGATGAATGATAAATACATGAAAAATAATCTTTTAGTGTATTCTACTTTCTTACACAAGCAGTAGCATCATTTGTGTGTTATTCAGCAACTCCTTTTTTTGTTTTTTAAAAATAATAATAATAATAATGTACCTGCCTAAACAGGATAGTGCTAATCTATAATGCCAGCACTTATGAGGGTCTCCACGAATTTGAGGCCAGCCTGGGCTCCGTAGTAGTTCAAGGCAAGCTTGGACCACATAAGCAAGACCCTGTCTCAAATAAACAAACAAATGCACCTAGCTGCTGTTCCCGTCTCTCGTGCTGGTTTTTTCTCTTTTTCTCTTTTTGGTTACAGGGGAAGTAGATGTGCAAGCCTGGTGCCTGCTAAACTTGAGCTCTGCCCTGAACCTACCCCAGTCCACTTACTGTCCTTTCCACGGATGTGCAGTACTGTTCTGTGGGGACAACAGGCATCACAAAATGCACCCCAGGTGGACAGATACGAAGTCTCTCATGCCATCCTCAAAGTGATCTTGCACCCACTTAGATGAGCTTGTTGCCACTCTGGGCTGAGCCTGCAGGGTCACTGACCTGGCCAAAGACAGCCATTGTTGTTCATCTCTTGGGTAACCTTCCAGATCTGGAGGCAAACAGACAGATAAAGCCTTGTGTTGACCACCTTTCTAATGCTGGGACAAAGTACCTGATACCATGACTTGAAAGAAGAAAGGCATATTGCACTCATCGTTCCAGAGGTTGCAGGCCACAGCTGACCAGCTGCAGGGCAGAATCACTATGGAGAAAGGGACGCTACCTACCTCAAGGCTTCCAGGAGGCAGACAGCGGGGATGCATGGAGGAGAGGAGCCAGAGAGCAGGGGCCAGCAGCTGCACAGCTTTCCAGGTCAGGCTCCTGACCCAAGAGGACACTCCGAAAGCATGCCTCTCCTGTTCCCTGGGCCATTCTCAAGCTGGCCACCATCCTTTTACTCAGAACTGGTCTCCTTCCTTGTCTCTTGCTTCCCTGCTTGAGCCTGACCCCCACCTTCCTGCCAGCCCCAGGGGGGCTCCCTGCAGCTTCCTGGCTGCTGGGACCTTGATGGCCACTTTCTGATGCACGCATTGAGGTTTGCTCCTCATTCCCTGAAGGCCTCAGCTCGAACACTCCTCCTCACAGAAGCCTTCCCTGAACTCCTGCGTCAGCACAGCCCCATCACTCTGTAGAGATCCATTGATCTTACTGTGAACGGCTTAACCCGGGGAGACACGGCGGTAGGAATGAGAAAGATAGACAAGACGAAAAGTTGGGCTAGGTGGTCATCAGTCTGCCTGGTGGGCAAGACTAACTCAACACACACAGAAACGATCCTTTATTTATATTTCCACAAAGTTTGCATCCCATAACACAAGGCTACCCAGCAACCAATAGCTGGCTGAACCAGACAGGATGTTTTTTTTTTTTTTTCAACAGGATGTTTTTCTTAGCACTGAGGTAGCTTTCTGCTCCAGGCAGAGAGGCCCAGTCCCACCTACACAGACTTGATCAAATTCCTGGCTTCCTGATGGCTCCCAAAATATCCCCCTTTTTTATATTGTTCTGTCAAAGATGGATGTTTCATTGCAGTTGGAGAGCTGTATTTGGAGAAATCTTGAAAGGATCTTTTTATATTTGATGTCAATCCAATGATTGTAGGTACCTGAATTCAATGTACCCAACCCTATATAGTCCAACAGTCCACAATAGTAGTATGTTTTAGCATAGCTGGTAATTATTAGTTGTAGTTCACTTGAGCCTTTTACAGCTTAGCATATTAGCATGACATTACTTTTATACCTCACGTGCACTTTTCTGCTGGATGGTTAAGACCAAGTTAAAGCAAGACCTACATAAATACAACCATAATTTTTGTTATCTGATAAGGTCAGCCCAATCTCAGGATTTGTCTTTGGAACCATGTATAGCACTTTGTAGAACTTCTGTCAGTGTCAACCTTCTGGATGAGTCACAGCCATTGCTTGACCAATTTGCTCTCTCTGAGAGCCTGAGAGATTATTTTTCTCAAGGTGACTCTCCTCAGGCACACTATACGTCTGCCAGTCACTTTCTTCTGTGGCTCCATGATCTCCTTATCACAGCAGAGGTTCTCTTATGTCCTGAGTCTTTACTGACCTTGAGGGGCGAGGGCCAAAATATTGGCTATCCTTTTAGCCCACCTATTTCTCCAATTTTTAGTCTGCAAACCTTAGTTGTTAAACATCCAGAACAAAAGCTTAATGACATTACTTTGTAACAGAGGCAGTAACTTAACATTATTATCTATCTGAATATTAGGGCCCGGCAGGATGGCTCAGTGGTCTAAAGCGCCTGCTTAGGAAAGCTTGGGCAGCTGCAGGGACCGTGGTTCAATCCCTGGCACCACATGCTGCGCCAGCCCTGCTCTCAGGGCAGGCTGAGCCGCCCATAAAAATAAATAAATAAACAAACAAAAGTTCTGAAACAAGAAAAAAATAAGATAAAAATAAAATTCTTTAGCCAGGCGTGGTGGCTCATGCCTGTAATCCCAGCACTTGGGAGACTGAGACAGGAGGATTGGTGTGAGTTCCAGACCAGCCTGGGCCACAAAAGTGAAGTCAAGGCCAGCCTGAACTGCATAGTGAGACCCTGTCTCAAACACACACACACACACACACACACACACACACACACACACACACTATATATATATATATATGAATATTAAACACCTAACAAACAATAATTATATAATTTTACACAAAACTTTTGAAATCAATTCATACACAACATTATAGCAGGCCATTCTTATGACATTTTGTGACATGCATACATTTCTGTTTTAATGTAACATAATCCTTTTAACCAATCACCAATCTTCTTTAATATATATGAATTTTTCACCTAATTATCCTTAAATGAGACATATATCACAAGGCTTGTTCTTCCTTTCCCCCAAATTTTTTTTAATTTGAATTTGAAAGTCTTATTATAATAAGCAATCTTTAACATTGTAAAGACCTGTACACTTGGAATCATGGTTATATTTAGGACACTGTGAGATTAACAATAATGAGTTATCATATACATAGGTAAACCTTTGTTTTTTAATTTAGTTGAATACAAAAATCATTTTTTAAGAGAAAAACCCCACTGTACATTTTTATTGAAAGACTTTTATCTTTAAACCAATGACTGATCTATTGTTTCCTAAGAGACTATGGAGGTTATTGGGACTTCTTCATTAGTGAACAAAAGGTTGGCCACACCTCTTATTTAGCAATAGGACTCTCAATAATTTTTAAACCTTTTTTTTTTGTAAGAGCTGAATCAATTTAAACCTTTTGATAAACTGTGTATAAATCAATTTTGATATGAGTTAAACCAGCTGGTAACTTTAAACAGAGCATGCTTTTAAGCCTGTATATCCCATGTTGTACGGACCAAAACGGAAAAAAAAAAAGGTAAAACAACAACAAAAGAGGGAACAGCTGTTCACAGAATGACACATACAGAGACAACAGCACCGTACACACAAATGGCCATTTTTACAAAATTATGAGTGCACTTGACTATACCTGTGACTATATTAACTCTATTGCAAAAAAATTTTTTTATAATGGTAACTAGACTAGTCAGATTTTGTTATCAATAAACAGAGATCTCTTATCAGAAATTTTTGAAAAAGTTAAATCTATCATCTCCAAGTAACATCTATGCCACATATTTAATAAAATGTAGTTTATATATTTTACCATCTATTTAGACCTTAGATGTTTATTTTGTCAGTTCCTTTGATAGGACCCAGGATGGATCTGGCCTCCTTGTTAACTTTTTTCTCAGATTTGGCACCAAGGTGAAGCCTGACAGCACGGTCTTGTACCCAAATAGGTCGTTTAGCATTCTCCAGAAAAAAAACAAGCATACCCTCTCCCCCAGCTTAGCAGTGGACTGGGTTCCTCCCACTTACGGAATTCCTTTTTTGTTGCTGTATGTCTATCTTTGTAGAACTTAAAATAGTCTTATACTTGAATAACATTTCTTAATTTATTTTTGAAGGCCAATCATTAAACTATTATTTTGTTAGCTTGTCTGTCACTAACAATCTTTTTAGTAGCTTACAACAAACCTGCTGTACAATCTTGGAAAGGTTTATTAGGGAGTTTCCTCCAGGCTCTAAAGGTAGAGCTCTTAGTTTGCTACATAGTTACAATGCAAGGGTCAGTTTATTGTTTGTGCCAGCAAAGTTATCCTTTCCAATTAGCAAATCTTTTGTAATTGTTAAATTGTAAAACACATTTCCGGTCTGTTTCCTGCTATCTGTATGTTCTTTCCACAATAGTCTCCTGGATTTAAACCTGTTTTAGTTATTTTAATTTAACTTACTTAGGGACATAGTCTATTGTACCATTTCTACTAAACTCAAAGTGAAGGGAGGTTTTAAGGTTTTAAAAGATAAGGATTTAAGAAAACCTACAACTCAGTTTAAATCTATGACTCAAGTGAAATTTTCCTGAGCTGTCTTGGTCAGGATTGTGGCTTGTGACTCCATAAAACCCACTGCGTGTTTTCATTTTCTCTAGACATTAACTATAAACACTATCTTGAGCCTAACAAATTTGCGATGCCAGCAACAGGAATAGCCAACGCCAAGGCCACAGGCTACCATACTCATGACCCCCCTACATAGCACCAGGCACACAGGACTGTAGTTGGTAATACGCATCAACCTCTGTGGCTGGAAGAGGCAAACAGATTGGCAGGTGGCTGGGGAATCCCAGCTGGGTTTGCCAAAGACTAGAGCACAGAAGCCTTCCGAAGCCCAGATTGTGCCCCCAGCCCTGGCAGCACTGTGCTGCTTGTAATCAACGGTTCATGATTTAAAATAATGTTTTCTCCTCTAATTGTGCAAAGCTGGAGGGCTTAAGCTCTACCTGCTGTGAATTTACTGTACCCACCTTGTCCTGTTTGGGACTTGATTTTAAAACAGTTCTCCACACTAAGTCCTTTATAATAATCTTAGAAAGTAGCACAAATGCAAACCCCCAAAACACAACTAACATGTTTATATGCATCTATATACACATCAATATTTACGGTTCTTGAAACTGTTTGTCCCACCATTAATGCAGCCGAGTCTGCTACGCTTTTTTAAATCCTCTTTCTCTCTGTGCTTTGTTACCTCTCTGGCCCTAGTGAGCCCCTCCTGGCCTTAGTGAGCCCCTCCTGGCCTTAGTGAGCCCCTCCTAGCCCTGCTGAGCCCCTCCTGGCCCTGCTGAGCCCCTTCTGGCCCTGGTGAGCCCCTTTCCCAAGTTTGACACCTAGTAGGCCAGTGCCAATGCACACCAGTATGGACTACTGCTGGCTCTAACCATTCCACTTCCCCACGTTGTGCATGCTTTTGGGAAGTAGTTCCTCCGCCCACACTTACCTCGTACTAGGGTCCCTGTTCGGGTGCCAAATGTAGGGATCCAAAATGTAGGGATCCACTGATCTTACTGTGAATGGTTCAACCCCAGGGAGAAAAAGCTGTAGGAATGAGAAAGATAGACAAGACAAAAAGTTGGGCTAGGTGATCATCAGTCTGTCTGATGGGCAAGACTAACCCAACACAGAAACGATCCTTTATTTATATTTCCACAAAGTTTGTATCCCATAACGAAAGGCTACCCAGCAACCAATAGCTGGCCTAAAACAAGCAGGATGTTTTTCTCAACAGGACTGGGGTAGCTTTCTGCACCAGGCAGAGAGGCCCAGTCCCACCTACACACACTTGATCAAAGTCCTGGCTTTCTGCGGCTACCAACATTACTCAGCACGCACACACACACACACACACACACACACGCACACACACACACACACACACATGTCACCTCCTGGATGTCCCAGCTCAGAGGCTGTCCAGAGTCCTCCCAGCACCCTCTGTCTCAGCACCTCCTAAACCCCTTGCTCCTCATCTTCCAGACTGGGCTCAACTCTGTGCTGCTTTGGGCCCCGGCTGCAGCCACTTGTGCTCCCACAGCCCGAAGAGGAAGCTCTGAGAGGACGGCCTGGCAGTGCTTTCCAGGCCAGGTGCTGGCTGCTTTGGCCTAGAAGGTGAGGCTGATACAAAGATGTGTTTCCATATATTTTGCTCTTTGTCCATGGATCAGTTCAGCCTCTTGGTTTACGTGGCATGAAATCAGGAGGCCAATTTCTTTGTGCATCCCTGGAAAGTACACTTTTCCCACCCTTCAGATGGCCCTGGTGCCCCAGAGGGTTCACCCTCAATTCTAGAATGGTACTTTAGTCACAGCAATAAGTTTAGGGCTGTGTCATTTTCCCCAGTAGCTGGTTGTAAAGAAACCAAACTGGATGTGATTTTTCCACTGAAGAAGACAAACGATGATGGAGAAAGAAGTGGAGTCTTGCTGGAATAATCCTGAGAAAATAATGAGCAGATAAAGAGGCATCAAGACTTGGGAAGCAAGTTGCGTCCATCTGCAATAAATACCGATGAGAAAAAACAGTGACTATAGGAAAGCTAAAAAACAAATCATTTCTTTTCTCACAGACCTTATCTCTCTCAAGGCAATACCTTTTAGAAATTTTGATTTCAAAAGGTAATTGAGACTTAATTATGAGGGAAAGTATGTAGAAAAGTCATCAATTTTATTAATTTGGATAACCTCTACCAGAGGTTACTCCTTGTGATAAAAGCCCCTTGTAAGTCAAAGTAGAAACCCTTTCGTACCGTCTGATAGCAGAGCATTCTTTACCTGACAGAAATCTTACAAATTTACTGAATGTGGGTGAACATTTATTTACACGTCTCACTGAATGGAAAAGTCATGCTAAAGAGAGACTGTGCTTTTAAGGAATAATTAAAAGTCACTAGCTAAATGACAGATCTCATTAAATAGTGGAAAATTCATACTGGAAAGAAACCAGTGAATATACACACTCTCATTGAATATTAGAATTTTGTACTGGAGAAACAGATTTTGTACTGGTAAAATTATCTTTCAAACTTTATCCTTTATTTTGCATTTGAGAGGCCATATACATAAGTTTTATAAATGTAGGAAATGTGGAAATATCTTTTAGCCAAAAGTAAATCCTCATTCATCAAAAAAACTATACCGGAGAGCAATCTCATGAATGTGAGAAAGCTTCCATTCCGATGTCACAGAGAAATTGTAGGGGGGGGGGCCTCTTTGCCTGTAAGGTATGTGGGAAAATCTTCAGCCACAAGTCCAATCTCACTAAACATGAGCATTTTCACAGTAGAGAGAAATCTTTTGAATGTAATGAATGTGGGAAAGCTTTTAGCTAAAACAGTATGACATTAAACACTAGAACACCCATACTAGAGAAAAGCTTTTTGAATGTAATGATTGTGGAAAATCCTTCAGCCAGAAAAAGAACCTCCTTACCCATCAGAAAATTCACACTGGAAAGAAGCCTTTTGAGTGTAAAGATTGTGGGAAAGCTTTCATTCAAAGTTGATTTTTTTTTTTTCTTTTTCTGGTGGAACTAGGGTTTGAACTCATGACCTTGCACTTGCCAGGCAGGCACTTGTGCCACAGAACTATCTCCCCAGCCCCCAAAAGCTTTCATTCAGAAGTCAAACCTCATCAGACATCAGAGAACTCACAGCAGAGAAAAGCCCTTCATATGTAAAGAGTATGGAAAAACCTGTAGTGGCAAATCAAATCTTACTGAGCATGAGAAGATTCATATTGGAGAGAAACCCTTTAAATGTAATGAATGTGTCCGAGCTGGGAGACAAGATACCCCATGAATTCCAGAATGTGAAGAGTGGGGCTGAGCCTCCAGAGGCACAAGACCCATGTGTTAGTGGCACGAGTAGGGAAGCAGAAGGCAGTGCCATTGGCGGCGATGAAGTAGCCTATAGCTCTTGGGGAAACAGTGGGCCCATTTGAGAGCAAAGGAGACACATGCTGTCCACTCTGAAAGTGGACAAATGAAGGGAACAAGGGTTTGCAGACAAGGTAGCAGCCTCCCTTAGTGGGCTAACATCCTTTAAAAAAAAAAAAAAAAGATAAAATAATCAAATGTCTAGGTTTGTCCCGTGTGATATTTTCTTCTTAGAAAAGACTTAGTAAGGATGAGTACTGAAAGCCATTAATATTGTTTGTTTGCCGTGTGGAACTGGGAAGTCCAATGTTACTGCTGACGTGAAGCAGAGCTGACCCAAACTGAGATACGCTGTTAACTGTAAAATACTGGAGTTTGAAGACTTGAAATAGATTGAAAAAGTGTAAATAGCTCATTTTGTAATGTTGCTTACTGTTCAAATGAGTATTTTGGGTGTATAGCTAAATAAAAGCTATTAAAGTGACAAAACAATAAATATAATGAATGTGGAACAGCTTTTGGCCAGAAGTACTTCATAAAGCATCAAAACTGGAGAGAAGCCCTATGAATGTAATGAATGTGGAAAAGCCTTTTCTCAACGAACATCACTTACTGTACATGTGAGGATTCTTTCAGGTGATAAACCTTATGAATGCAAAGTGTGTGGAAAGGCCTTCTCTCAGAGTTCTTCTCTCATGGTATGTGTGAGAAGCCATACAAGTGAGAAGCTCTATGGTCGTAATGAATGTGAGAAAGCTTTCTCACAGTTCTCAACTCTAGCCCTACATTTGAGAATACACACAGGTAAAAAGCAGTGAGTGTGGAAAAGCTTTCAGCTGAAGTCACATTACATTAGACATCAAAAAATCCATAGTCTCCAAGACCTGTAAGTAGCTTCAGAATGGGAAAATATGCACGAGGAATTTGTATCTCACAGGGCAACAGAAATATTTTGAAGTAGAGCATCCTGAGTGAAAAGAACTTTTAAACAGATGCTAAGACTTTAGAGGACACCAATAGTTCTTACTGAATAAAAAGACATTCATATGATAAAAAGACTGTGCCCGAACACAAAAGAACTAAGTCAAAAGTAACATTGACTTTAGATGCATTTCCCTAAAATTGGGAGCAGAAAGTAAAGCATTATTACTATGCTCAGCATAAATCTGATGATCTTTGCCAGGATAAGAAAAGTTACAAGTACTACAAAGGAAGAAACAAAACATATATGATCATATGCAAGTCGTCCTTTGTGATACTGATTCAGCAAAGCCCAAGAAATTCTAGAAAGACCTATGCATTTATTTGAATTTAGAATATGAAAGATGGCACTAGGAGAAGAATAAATAATTTTTAAAAAATTACTTGGAGGTAATTGTTATCTAAGAATGGGTCATGGATTGCACAGAAAAGTCAAAACCACTGTAATGAGGACAGAACTATTACAAGCTAGTGTGCTAAAAATGGTTTGACCTTGAGAGGAAGAAAGCATTTCTTGTGACAAACTCAAAAATACATACTTATGTGTATACTCAGGAAGTAGGAGGAGTTTCTCTGTGGCTCAATTTGTCGAAGTTAGATATTAGAAACAAGTCAAATATCTTTCTAGAACAAAAAACATAAGTTCTTATGATGGAATACTACACGTCCGTTAAAATGCAACAGATGAAATCCACCTGTACCTGTTCATGAAAATACATAAAAAATGTTGACAGGGAAAAAGTTGATGAATGATATATATATATATATATATATATATATATATATATATATTTATATATATATATATATATTACAGTGAACTTGAATTATAAACATTTGCCTGATGAAGTTCAATACTTTATATTGCTAATGGCTACACATACATATGTAAATGCTTTTGAAATCAATTGAAAGGATACAGATGCAACTCCTGATGGTGGCCTGTGAAGAATGAAGAAGGGATAGGACTGAGCATGGGGCTGGGTTGGGAGAGGATTCCTCTTTTTATATAAATATTCATTTCTCTGCAAGTAAATATATGAAGAAACTCACTAATTCTGCATTGTGATAAGGATATCTTGTCTTATTTTTTGTACTTTTCTGTATTTTTAAAGTTTCGTAAAATTAAAAGAATAGGGTGATGATAACCTGTACCTGTAGAAATTATGTTATAATAAATTCCCAAACACTAATCTTTCTACAGAAGTTATTTGTAAAAATTTCATCAACAATGAGTGGATGGACTTATTCTAGGTATTATGAAACCTATTTTAAAACCTAAAATGATGACCAAAAAAAAAAAAAAAGATGTGTTTCCCGTCTTTGTTTCAGGAGCACACACTGTGGGCCTGTATTTCCGCAACAACCTGGTTACAGGTGAAGAGGAGACAGCGGCTTTGTGACTGCAAGCCCCAAGAGACAGAGCTTAGAAGGGAGTGGCAGAGGGAGTCAAGCCTGTACTGCCCACCCTGGGGCCCAGGAGCCTGTCCTGGGGAGTCTCCTTCACACTTGGTCATGGCTAATGATCTACCAGTGCTCAGAGCCAGGCGCAGCGAGCTCAGGAAGGCCAGCGGGATGCACCTCAGGGCCCCGGGCAACGGCAGCAGTAGCACACAGCATCTTTGAAGGAGCCACCTCTGAACTTCACAAACTGTACCCTCTGCATAATGACCACCCTGCAGAGTGCTGGAAGAGGGGCACACAGGAAGAAGTCAGACCAGCACTGCTGGGGCGCTGTGGTCCTTGACACAGTCGTGGGGGCTGCTGCTGTGTTAGGGCATCGCAAGGCCTGTGACCACTGGGGCAGGGCTGGGCTTCAGGGAGTCATGCAGCATCAGGCTTCCACCTCCCCAGAGGTCTCCTCACCTCTGGCTGTGATCACACACCATCTAAATCTATAGCCCACACAAGAGTCTCAGCCTTCCTGGCTTCCTCAGCAAGCTCCTCAGGGCAAGCAGTTCCTGAATTCCGAGAATCAGCTAGAGCCTAGGAAAGCTCTAGAAAGGCCTTCTGGCCCGGTTTTCTCCCCTCCCTCAGCCTTTCTCCCATCCCCCACTCTGTCCCTGGAAGTCCCAGGGCACAAAGTACATCATCACTCCACTGTCTTCCCAGAGCCCAGCCCACAGTTCCTTCTGCATCTCTCTGCTCCTCTACCCCAAGAGCACCATCACAGCTCCCCACAGACCACCCTACCCTCATCCAAAGCCCACCATGCAGCCCCTGCAGCGTCCACACCCCATCAGCTCCACAAAGCCTCTTGCCAGCCCATAGCCCACAGGGACGTCTACCCTGTCACAGTGGCCCGGAAAGGGGCAGCGCCAGGTGCCCGGCTGGAGGCCCCACACGGACTTGCAGAGTACAGAGGTGCCAGGAAAGGCTGGGGCACAGCAACACATGAGGTCTGGGCTTCTGCGGAGGAGCAGATCTGAGTGAGGCAGCCTGTTCTCACTCCATAAGCGGGGCAGAGAAAGAGGGCGACTCGGAAAGAAGAGATAAAGACAGCAGAGCTCAATCAGTAAATCCACCTCCCACGCCTTTGGATCCCTGGGGCATGGAGGAAGGAAAATCCGCAATAAAATATTTGAAGCAAACACTTCCGATCCAGAGGCAGCCATCAACCAGAGGGGTCTACGGAACACGGAAGAAGTGGGGGCAACAGCACTTAGAAGGGTCAACAGGCAAGGGCGGGTAACCAGGCATGTGACCGGGACGGATGCAAAGGGCAAATGTGCACGATGGCCTCACAGGCTGAGAGCAGCAGTGCCTTGGCCCTCTCACCTACAGTAATGGGTCAAAGGGGACTGAGACGCGATGTTGACCTCAGCAAGCTCTCCTGGGCCAAATTATCAACCAGGTAGGAAGAGAAGAATAATGTATCAGACCACCAGGACTCCAGAAGGCATCACAGAGACCAAGCCACCTCCTACACTCCTTTCTGGGGCCATCCCTCAAGGATGCTTTCTGGCAACAAAGATGAGTCAAGAGGAAGATGAGGGTTTGGGCTCCTGAGTTCCCCACCAGCAGGGTGGGAAGGGGAGTCTGGGGGCCTGTGTGCAGGCTCTGGGCTGGGGGCACAGCCAGCTGGGGCAGGACTCAGGGATGGAGGAGCTGGGAGCAGGAAGGTGAGAAAATGCAGAGACAGGTGACTTACTCTGTAACCAGAAGAGGAGAGAGGATGAAAAGGTACAGGGAAGAAATTACAACAGAAGTTTCAACAGCAAGCTAAAGTGTATGAGTTTCAGCTACGGAGAGAATGAAAAACAGATTCACCCAATGTGTGCCTTTTTGTTTGTTTTTCCAAAAACAGGGTTTTGCTATGCTGCCCGATCTTCCTGCCGCTGCCTCCTGAGCAGCTGGGACTATGGGCCCTTTCCGCTGTACCTGGCTTTCAGTCAGCACCTGATGCTCTAGGAACGTCTTCCCTGAGCAATCCAAAGTGAGACTGCGGGCAAGGGGACAGCCCCTGGCCCTAGGCAGTGCGGGGATGCGTGTGGCCAGCCACGTGCCCTGAAATCTACCTTTACTAGACACAAAGTTGGCCAGAGCCCGCCCTGAGCACGCCAGAAAGAGAGGCTAGGAAAGGGGTCGGTACACAAAGTAGAGGTGGAGGGCAGACAGGGGAGTGAAAACATGTGGTATCCCTAAGGACAGCAAAGACCTGTGGGAGCTGGGCACTCCCAGGGCACAGGGTGGAGGCGTGGGAGAGGGGCAAGGCAAGGGGGTAATCACCACCCCTGTCTTTCCTATCAGGAAGCCAGTATATTTTATGTAATGCTCATAAAGTCCGAGGCAGGAGGACAAGCCTTTTATTGGGGCTTAAGAGAAGAATCAGTGAAGCACAGTATTAAAAAGGTAAAAAAAAAAAAAAAAAAAAAAAAAAAAAAATAGGCTGCGTCCTGCTGCAGTGGGATGGTCCTGGGGAGTAGGGGGCTAGAGGCAGGAGGGAAGGGGTTGAGAGAGACATTCTACTACTAGGTTTGTGGCCAGCATTTTTCCAAAGCCTAGAATTAACGGCTGGGGTTCTTACATTTAAAAAAGCAGCCCCCATAATCAAATTACGTTGTAAGTCCCTGAATGTTACTCCTCAATACTCCATAAAATATATAGATCTTGCCGTTGGACTTCATAAAGCATTTTCTCTATTAGTTTTGCAGCTACGGCCAGATGTGGTTGGCACTTGTGTTCTTTACCACACTGGATCCAGAAGAGCATAGCCTCTTCTAGGGCCTCCAGAGTCACAGTGCCAGGTAGGACAGGAGCAGTAGCTACTGCCTGTGTTCAGGCCCTCCCAGTACAAGGAGGTAACGCCCCCTCCCTGCACCCTGGGCTCTGTGCTCCCCTTTCTCGGCTCAGGGAACCCTGGTCCTGTTGCAGTCTTACCAGCGAGGAGCGTGGCCCCTTCTTTCTGGCTGGCCAGAGCAATTCTATTTCTGTCTCGTGTTTCTGGATGGCTCCTGTCCCAGCCCGAGCTTTGAGCCAAGTACCAGACGCCTTGGCCACACCCCTGCATTGGAACAGAGCTCAACGCACTGTGGGGAGCAGCCACCCGCTCCCACTTCCATCTGCACACTTCGAGGATGGCCTGCAGACTGGCCCCAACAGCCTGGGTGACAAGCAGGAGCCCCTGGGGGCCACGTGACATTGTCAAACGTTTCCCACCTGAGACAAACAGACGTCAGCACAGACCAGCCCAGGGCTACAGCACCCATTCTAATAAATCCTGCGTAAGTGCAGGTTTGCCGGCACAACTGAAACCCATTGGGCCTTTCTGTGTCACCTTGTCCTGCCCTTGGCGTTGACTGTCCCTGCATGGCTTCATGCTCTTCATCTGTGGGGTATTCATCAGCCTTCCCCACATCGTCTCATACTCGGTCTATAGGGCATTTGGCAACTAACATTATGCAAGCAAACTGCCCTACATGGGGTGGCTTGTATGTTCATTTCTCACTGTATAAGGTGGCAAGCTGCTGGCTCAAGGGGCCAGCAGATGCAGCCCTGGTATTCTCCGCCTCCTGGTCTGCAAAAGGCCTCCCTCCTGTTGTCCTCATATGACTGGGACATGAGTCCCATTCATGAGGATTATGAAACGCTAAAAAGATCCACCCTCTGACCCAGTTACACTCCCAGGCCCCACCTTCCAATATGAACACACTGGGGATTAGGTTTCAACATGTGCATGGGAGGGTGGCACAGATCAGCTATGGCGGGCGTGGCTGGCAACCTTTGGGATGGCCTGGAGGGAACACATTTCCTGGTGTGCAGGTGACCACGGGGTGGCCCATTCCTCTTGTGGACTCACCTGGGAAACTTCTGGGGCAAATCCCCTCACTGTCTCTAAGTGTCCCGTGGCAGATGGGAGGGTGGCAAACTGCACCAGCTTACTTTTGGCAAACTCTGCCTCCCCAGAGTTGGTGGATGAATTTTCTAGACAAAAGTTCCACCTCAGCAAGTGTGAAAATTTAGAACACAAACAAAAATAAGTAAACAAAAGCCTTCAGTGTTTTTCATTACCTAAATGTGGCAAAAGCCCAAGTTCCTGTCTCTCACCTTGTACCACGGGATCTTTTCTCTAAGCAAACTTATGTACAGCAGAATGAGGTAGCTATAGAGAGAAATGTGGGTACACAAAGCTACTCCACTTTGCATTGTATCCTGTGACCTGCTCTTTTCACTTGCTACCTTGGGCAGTGGCAAGGTTGTCATGTAGCTCATTGAATGGATCCCCTCCTCCTGGACACTTAGTAGCCTGAGACATTTTGGTGGTTGTCTTTTCACTTTCTCAGTACTTGGTATTTGTGGCCTGCACAGCAGTATAGGTAAAGGAGATATGAGCTGTCCAGCTGCTCCACGGCCTCCAGGACCAACCTGTCACCCTCACTGGCACTGGTCACACATGTCTCCGCCAGCCTGGCTCCCGCTGCAAAGGCTCCCCCATCCTGGACCTGGGTTAGGTCTGCAGCGGCATCCAGCTTTCTGGAGCCACCAGCTGATCGTCCCAGAGTAGAAGTCCCAGCAGGGAGCCTCGTGGGCGGTGGTGAGGAGAACACCGCCCAGCCCAGCCCAGGAAGGAGGCCACCCTCCATGGCCCTCAGAGAGTCCTGGTGAGCGTGCACACAGTGAGCAAGCAGAGGACATCCGGGGGGTCAGGAGGAGCCCTGCGCATCACAGCAAGCACGCAGCAGCTTTCTCGCAAACGCTGCCCCAGCCCATCAGCCGGCCCAGGCCTACTCGCAGGGGCCTGCCTTGACACCTGCCTCTCTCTGGAGGTGCAAGGGGAGCCTGCCCTGAGTGGGTTGCCTGGACGTGGTGACAGCTCTCACTTGTGTTCCCAGAAAGCCCATAAGCAACTGGGAGCCAACTGCTGGAAGGCTGGGAATGGAAGGGCAGCACTTGGGGATCGAGATGATCAGAAACAATGACAAGGCACAACAACAAGGCAACAAGGCCAGTGAGCTTGTGGAGAGAAGCCCTGCTCCCTCTTGAGGGAGCACAAGTAAGCACAGTCGTTCCGAAAAACATCATAGCAGGTCCTGACAAACTGAAAATGGGCCAACTGCACCACCCAGCGCCCCTCCTCCTGCACATACACAGAAGACGCAGTCAGTACATTGCAGTGCACTCCAGGGTTCATGGCAGCACTGCCCACATTAGCTAATACATGGGAGCCACTGGGTATCCATCAGGAAAAGATTGGGCATACACACCGTGGAATACTATCCAGCCATGAAAAGGATGGAACCCTTTCATGTTTAACAACATAGGTGGAACCTGAAGACAGTGTTAAGGGAAATAAGCAGACACACACAGATACCACATGCTTTCATACCTAAGTGGAGTCTGGGAAGTTGACACCAGCAGGAGGGTGTTTACCAGAGGCTGGTGGGGTGGATCAGCTGAGAGGTACTGGGCAATAGTTCCAGTTTGGCAGGCACACTGCCTCCTCATGTTCTGCTGCATAGTGGGGTGAGCAGTGCTAACAGTAATGTGATGGGTTTATTCTTGCACTAGAAGAAATGATTTCGAATGCTGTTACCCTAAAGCAATGGGGGAACACAGTGTACCCATAAACATAGTTGTGTAAATCAAAAGTTGAGAGGAAGCCATAGAGTTGGGGTCGAAAAACACTATGCTGAGCCCCTTGCCTTCTGCCTTGAGGTTACTGCCTAGGCTGCCCTCTGCTCTCCACAGTGGCCTGAGCTCAGCTCCTTTTGGATCAGCAGCTCATAGGTTTTCCTGGAGGCAGGAGTCCAATTGTGAACCACTTATGAGGGATCTAAATAGCAGGGTCCTTAGAAGACGTTAATCCCCCAAACACCGCCCGGTACCTCTCCCATCTGTGGGAAAACTGTCTTCAGGAAACTGGCCCCTTGGCACCAAGGAGGTCGGGGACCATTTCAGGTCACCATGCACAAGAGCGGGCTCGCTGAAGCCTGCACGTGTGCACTGCAGCTGGGGCTGCTGCTCTGCTGCTGCTCGGCATGGTCCGGGGCAAGCATGCATGTGATCCTGGGACATCCTGTGCCTGGGACAAACACGGGAGTGCTTGCGAGAGGGGAAAGGCAGTCAGAGGGAAGAGTGATGTCACCCTACTGGCTTCAAAGACAGGATGGGAACCATAAACCAAGACAAACAGGTGGCTTCCAAGAGACTCCAGAAGAGCAAGCCTTACTGTTAGCCCCACAGAACTTATTCTGGCCTTCTGATCTCTGGGCTGTAAGAAATAAATGTGTGTTGCTGTCACGCACTGTGGGTGGATGCAAGCTACAGAGCAACAGGAAACCAATCCAGGCCTGGACTTCCAGCGCCATCTTTTGCCCAACTTGCTTGTCCTATCTGCTGCTTCTCTGAAGCCATGGTCCCTGGCCCATGACAATGCAGACAGTGCCCCTGTGGGTGAAGCTGGGCATCCTTACTGGCTTATTAGGCTTTCCACTTAGAAGACCTTAGGCATGGGGCTAGCGGCCAAGAGCTGTGTCATTGTATATATGCAGTTTGACTGACAAGATCAACCACTCCTGTACCCAGAAAAAAATGATTCTGCCATGAACAGGTAAGGCCTCTCAACCCTGGACTTGGGCCTCTGAGCCGAAACAAATCTTTTCTTTCTGCCCTGGGCAGCGTGTGGCACTGTATCACTGCTGCAGAACATGGCCCAGGACTGCAGAACCCCTCCTCACTGAGGCAGGCACAGTGCGTAAGGGTCAGCCAGGCTCTGCCCCCTGGGATGCCAGGAGCCTGCCTTGCCTCCGCCAGATGCCAGCCTTTACCTGGCTGGCACACAGCCAGCCACAGCACAGCAGTGACCCCCCCAATGCAGACTATTCAGGTGGGCCTGAGAGTTCCCACCAGCTGCAGCTCTCTCCTTGAAGTGCTTTAATGGTTTCGCCACCTTTCGTGTGCTACATGGCATGTATGCAAAGTGTACTATTAAGTTGGTTTATAACACTGAAAAAAAAAAAAAAAAAGAAACCTATTGCTTGCTGAAGTGTGTTCTTCCCTCCACAGTACTGGGGCTAGAGGCCTCAGGAGCCCCCAGGTCCTGAAGTAGGAGCCACGAATGCAGAGCCCTCATCACCCAGAGCTAAGACTCTTCCAATCTGGGCCACAACATCTGCCTGACAGGCTGCTGTTTACTTCATGCTAAGAGTTTTCACCTCTCTACACCTTCCCAAGTGGATCCGACCTGCAGCTGCTGAATCTTGAGTAAGAATAGCAGCTGCATGTTGAGATGTGTCTGGGTCCACTATGATGCTCCAGTTGGTAGAAATGGGCATTCTCTAGGCTCTGAGCAGTGCCTCAGGAAGTGCTTATGGGGATTGCCGTAGTTTGGATCCCAAGTGTACTCCAAAGATCCCTGTGGTAAAAGCTTGCTGCCTGGTTCTATAGAAAGGTGGGGAGCCTGTGGAGCAGAAGATGTCTCTTCAGGCGGGGTGCCCAGGATGGAGGGACCTAATGTTCCTTGCCTCCTGTCCTCTGTGGCCCTGAGATAACAGCTCTGCTCTGCTCCCCTCCAGGCGCCACCTCAGTGTGGGTCAAAAGCAAAGGTCAGCTTCCCAGGCCTCTGAGCCTGGAGTGGCACATGGAATTTCTTCACAGGCAGGTGATTAAGTGTGCTTAAGAGTGGGACAGGTGACTCCCTGTCCTGCTTCCAGCCCTGTACCCTCAGATCACTGCAGCCTGGAGGCCTGTGGAGTCCAGGTGCGGTTTGTGTTCTCAGTTAATTCCATGACTTCCATCTTAGCTCCTTCCCCTCGCAAAGCCTTTCTGTAAGGCCTGCCCTCAAAAGAACCAGCTCTGGCAAGTAAAATAATGAATCATAAACTTTATTTCAAAATGTAAACGTCACTAAACATGCATACATGTTAAAACAATAAAATTTACAATTTCATTAATTTTTTTTTTCTTTTTGCATAGGACGTCATTACAATATAGAATCTATGCCTTACAAAATACATACAAAGTTTTCTTTCAGCAAGCCAAGGCCAGATTGGGAGCTGTACAACTGTAATACTTCACTGTAGTGATCCAGGAACGATGAAATGTGGCCTTTGGAAGAATGGTGGGGAGCTGGTAAGAAGAAAAGAAGTTCCTATAGAGAAGGAAAACACGAGCTTGATGGAAATGGTCTTGGACCCTTGGATTCTGCCTTGGGATTTTGGCAAAGGACTCCAGGCAAGCCCCATCAATGGTTCTAGGTGGGAAGGGGTTACCTAGGTGTAACACCACACAACTGCAAACCCCCAGAATGGCTGCAAGCCCTGAACCCAACAGTGCAGTCCCCCAACACAGCCTGTGCTGACCCTGCCATGACCCAGAGCCATGTACCTGCAGGCTCTCTGGGGCAAGGAAGAGGGTAATGGGCCTTGGGAGCAGGACTCCCCATGGTATCAGGGGCACATTGGAAGGTGGTGCCCTTCTCCATGGGGGGTGTGTCAACCCCAGGGAGAAATCCTCCCAGAACAGGCCATGGGCTACACCAGGCAGACCACATGACCTGCAGTGGCCTTCTTGAAGACACTCAGCTTGCGCACCAGGCTCCAAATCCACATGCACAGCAGCCTGTCCACAGGTCCCTGAAGGAGACCTCAGGAGACCAGGGCTGCAGAACCTGGGCACTGTGTGCGAGCTGCCCCACCAAAGGGCAACACAGGCCCAGGGCTGCTCATCTCCCATCCTCTTCGTTTTTAAATAAAAGTAGTAAAGTTTTAAAGCTGTATGAGAAGAGGCTGGGCAGGACCAGGTAGCTGCTCTGCAAGTCCAGCAGCCCCGTGGGGGTCAGCAGAAATCAAGGGTGGCCTCCCTCCGGGTGGATTCCACTCTTCTCAGTGAGGAGGGCTAGGCCAGCTGACTAGGGGAGGGTAGGCCGCTCCCTCTACGGTGCTGGGCCTTCCTCAGTGGTAAGCTGGACTGTACATCCAAATGCAGGTACAGATTCTCTGGAATGTGTCCAGGACACATTCTGGGAGGTTTCCAAGTCAGGAAAGTCAGTCAGAAGAGCTGCACCTTCCCGGGCCATCCAGATTTCAAAACCCTTCAGGCAGCATCTGGATTTGAGCTTTGGAAGATAGGGTCACCAGGAATCACATGTGGAAAAATCGGGCAGCAAAAGATGTAGGTGACCTACAAAGCACTTCTTACTGGTCAGACTGACACTACCAGCCCTCAAACCTTCCAGCACTGTGCCTTGGACTCAATGACCTTTGAAAAATGGGTTAGAAAAACTAAGTGACACCTGTCAGAAGTTAAAATGATTAGGCTGCCTTGTAAACAAAGCTACAACCAGCACAAGGCCATGCTCAGATCCCGTCTGCCTGGCTCAGATCCTGTCTGCCTGGTGGGCAACACCCCGCCTGCCCAGCAGGAAACCCTGGCTTGGGTCCCAGAAAGTGTGACAACCCTGTGCAGTCCACCTTAGCACCTGTGGCTGCTGAGCTAGCTGCTGGGTCTTCTGGACATGCTGGGCTAGGAGGCAGAAGTCTTCACGGACACAGTGGCTCTGCCACATATCCCCTGGGACCAATCTGTGACCAGCTCTCTCCGCTTGTCCCCACCCTGATCCACCCGTCACTGGGTCACTGACTTGAGCTGCTGTTCCCGGCTCCCTGAGGCCTGGGATCAGCAGAGTTTAATGTGTGCACCAAGAGGCTGCACCACAGTGGTCCTGCCCCCATCCCCACCTCTATACAGGGACTCTAGTGACTTGGGGAGTGGCATGGGGGTCTTGTACCTCAAGTCTTGTGGATGGGAGGTGTGGCAGAGTGCAGTTAGGGCACCTCTAGCACCACATTCCCACCAAGGGCATCACTACATAGCACCCATCAGGAGGACTGTGCGCCCTGTTTCTGTATGTATGGCTGCAGGCCTCAGGAGGCATTGAGGGTTGACAACTGCTCCCCTAATATGGCTGACATGAAGCGGGGCTTTATTTCTGGGTGATAGCCCCTCGATGGCTGATCCAGAATCACTCAACCCCTTTGCGGCGGGTCTCTCCCTCCACTTAGGCACTCTTCACTTCGAGATTTCTGTCTCTCTCACCCATTAGAAATAAAGTCTGCCCCCAAATAAAGGGTTGACTTTTCACTACCATTTTCAGGAGCCCTGTGGGACCCTTAATCCCACTTCCATCTATCAGACTCAAACCAGCAAGCCTGGCCATAAATCACAAAAAAATGAAAACCCTGAAACAGACCCAGGCTGAGAAGACACCACATCCCAGAAGGCAACCCTCATTTCATGATGTGAAGAAAATCTAGAGAACCCTTTTAGAACTGAGCCTGAGATTCGTGGGTTCATTCCCCCACCCCACCCTGTGATGAGATGAATTCAAACCTCAGATGAGCCTGGAGGGTCCAGCCAGGCTGGGGGGGGGCACACTCCCTCCAGGTACCCTGTCCCCACTTCCCAGGCCAGACCCAGGCTGAAGGACCACACCCTGCCATTAAAAAGAACTGCTTTGGGAGTGAAGACACACTGGTCTGCCACCAACAGCCAATGCCTGCATACTTCTGTTTTAAGGCAATGTTACCCTTCCATCCATCAGACGGAACAGCCCTGGGTCATTTAGAGGAAAAATTAAATTAAGTGCTTTCTTTGGAAACAGCCTACGCCCACTTGCCCGCCCCACCCCCCTTCCCTCTCTAAAACAAACCAGCTCTCTCTTTTATTCCAAGATGACTGGGTTTAGAGTCCTTCCCCCCACTTCCTATGTGGAGACAGATGTGGAGTTTGAAAACCTCCTTGTGACACTGTGGGCAGATCACAGGGAGACACAGGGCTCCCTCTCCTGCCTTCAGAACCATGGGTATGGGTGCACCAAAGGACTTTGGAATAAAATTCCTGAACCTGGAATGTAAGTTCCTGAGACATGAAATGTGTTCAGAGTGTGGCTTTCTCTGCTTCACACAGCAACAGCTTTGGGCGGGACCCCACTTTGGAACGGGCGTGAAGACCATCACACCCCAAGCACCCAGGGCTCTCTTCACACAAGGTCCCTTCCACATATTCCAGTCTCAGTCTCTCAGTCTCTCTCTCTCTCTCTCTCTCTCTCTCTCTCTCTCTCTGACTAAATGCAAGCTGGGTCATCAGAGCACCCCATGGCACCAGGATGACCAGCTCGGCATCCAACCAGTCAGCCTCGCCCGCAACCATCCCACTCACATCAAAATAATGCCACAGTCCAACTCGGTACCCACCACTCCACGACGCAAAGCCACAGCAGGCCGTCAGCCACTGCCAGCAGATACACAGTAGTCACAACAGGCACCTAGAGTGCCACAGGTGGCATGGACAGATGGCTCATCTTCTGGAGCTGGCTCCACACAGCAGCCAAGGCTACCACCCTGGTTGGATGTGGGTCCCCAGGTTTTCTGTGCAGCACCCACATCATGAGAGCAATAGGGCGCAAGTGGAATGGCTACAACCAAGGCACTCTGGACCCAGGAAGCCTATCTATGGCCATCTGAGCCCCAAGGGTCATTCCTCCTCATCAGCATGAGAGGTCTCTGCAAGATACCCAGTCCTTCCCTATAACACATGCGTGTGCACACACACCCACACCCACACAGACACACACACAGAGTTCTGCAGCCTTGTGTTTGCAGGCCTTGACTCTCTGGAAGTACAGAAGGCTGTGCTGGGCCTCAGAGCTTGGGTGGGCACTCTAGGGTCCTCAGAGCTTCCTGGAGCACAGCCTCCCTGCCTCGGCCCAGGGTTTGACTTCAGTAACCCAGGCTGGGACTCAGGCCATGTTCTCCGGCTCTCTGCTTCTCTTCTCCTATCAGGAGAGGGGAGCTCAGGCAGGGTGGGCAGAAGCCAAGAGAACAGAGAGGAGTGATCCAGACAAGAGCGAGAAGGTAGAGACTTCTAAGTCCACACTATGGACACTGAGGGTCTGAGAAAAGCGTTCTCTACAACTGTCTGGCCAGAGTTCTCCGTGGACAAAACAGAATACACACTCTCCAATACGCTTTCCACGACAGCGCTGCACTGATCCTGTAAAAGCCCAAGTCCCAAGTCCTAGTCTCCTGCCGCAGAGTAGTCTCCGTGAAGCACTGACTGATGAGGCAGCACCATGACCTCACACAGCAGGACTTCCACAGCTGCCTGGCGTGGTAGAGATCAGGGAGGCCACAAAACACCAGCTTTCTGACATCTTTTCGAAGACAAAGATTTCCCAGGCCTGATTTTCTAGTCAGAAAGCACGGAACTGTGGAGGGTCCTGGGGTGTCATCGGCAGGGTGGCAAGGCCCTGGATAGGTGGTGCCCAGGCCCTGCCGCTCAGAGGTCTTTAGGTGCAATGGTCTCTGTTTCCAGGTCCCCCAGGCCAGCAGAGAGAACCTGTGGGGCAGGGAGTGAGACAGCAGGACCAGCCCAGCACAGCAGGGGCCTCCCCCAGCGGTCCTCCAGGTGGAGTCACAGCTTAAGGCATTCCTCTGTGTGGCCTGTCCCTCAGGCCTACTGTACTGAACCAGGCCCATGGGGCAAGGACAGAAGCTTGCAGGTGGGCAGGAGGAGAGCAGGCCTCACACTTGCATCAGTGACCACGTTTGCTCCCAGAGGCCAATGACTGAACCAGGCAGGGTAGGATGTCGGTCAGCCTGCTCTGTCCTCCTGTTCCCAAACCTGATGGAAAACTCCAGAGTGCAAATCTATGTCCAGAGTAAGGCGGCAGAAGAGGTGCCCTCGCTGGCCTCATGGACCACGTCCATCCCTGAGTGAAGGGTTCAACACCACTGAATCTCAACATTGTGGGCATCACTATTTGTGCAACTTGTGGGTGGTAGGGTTTTTTTTTTTCCTTTTTTTTTTTTTTTT
>PVJA010000027.1:197287-241810 GCA_004027025.1 Myocastor coypus | reverse complement strand
GGCTGCAGAACAGCAGTGCGCTCAGGGCGAGCTGGCAGGGCTGATGGTTGGGCTGCTGGCATCGGAACGGCTGTAGTCGCTGAGCGAGCCGGTCCGAGAGCCCCCACTGCGCCGCTGCAGCATGCCAGGGTGGAAGTTGGCATGGCGCCGTGCATGCTTCGTCAGGTGGTCGCTGCGCATGAAGCGCTTCTCACAGATGGGGCAGCTGAACTTCTTCTCTCCTGTGTGTGTGCGGTAGTGCCGCGCCAGCTCGTCAGAGCGCGCGAACTTCTTGTTGCACTCCTGCCAGCTGCAGGCAAAGGGCCGCTCACCTGTGGGAAAGGAGACAAGGGTACCATCAGTCCCAGCTCTGTCCAGGGCACCCGGACTCCTGCGTCTGGCCCCTTCCTCCCTTGGGTCACCTGCTCACCATACCCTGGAGGCCCCTAGCACCTGCAGCCTTCGGCCACCCCACTTCTCACCCATCACACCCACTCCCTCTCTACCCTCTCCTGTAGCAATCCGTCAAGGCAGGTATGAGGTGGGCCCGGCTTCCCTCGCACCCTGAAGTGGAAAAAAATGATAGTTCCCAGGACCAGGTGAAGTGTCAGGGGCCAAGGCGTGGGTCAAGCAAAGCCTGCTGCCTCTGCCTTAGAAGGAATCAAGACAAATCCTCACCCTGTGCGCCCTGCCACAATCCCAACCCCCTCAGGCCTTCCTGTCTGTAACACAGGGGTATGTGACAAGAAAAATTTTCCAGGGTCTCAGAGTGGACTACTCGCCAGCCTGTGGCTCCTTTTCAACTGGAGTCCCAACACAAGCAGCCACCCAGGGCCAGCTAAGGAGACCACACCAGGCTCCAACAGACCAGCATGGTGATAGACAATGGTGGTGGCCTTGACAACTCAATGAAGGATGGAGAAAGAAGGCAAGACACTAGGGGTGGTTGGAAGGTACGGTGGCCTACAGAAAGGACCCTAGCACCTCCTTCCAGCCCTTATTCAGACGTCAAGAGAGACTACCATTCACCCAAGCAAGTTCTAAACCCCAAAAAGTGACAGCAACTGCCCCACAATAGCCAGTGGGGGATGTATACCCCAGAATTCAGTGACTGCCCAGCCTGGCCTTCTCCCACCTCTGACATGGTTCCCCCTAAAGCAGACCACCAATCCTTCCTCTGGCCTGGCTATGCCATTGACCCTCAATCCACCTACCTTGAATACCACCAGACATTCAAGGATGGCTAGATGGCCAGGGAAAATCAGCAGCATACAAGGACAAACAAAGCAACGGAGCTACCAGCTCCAGAGAAGAGTGAAACCAGGAAGAGGATGTTGACCTAAAAATTCTAGGAATGTCCCCGGAGAATCCGAGACACAATTTGATGCATAAAGCAAACAGAAGAAAGTTCAGAGGAGTAACAAGTAGCACTCAGAAAATGAAAATACTGTTGCCCACACAAAGTTACATGTAAAAAGCTGCAAATATATGTAAGGAATATTAGGAAAAAGAATAGCCTCCCATCCCTGCCCCAGGAGCTATGCAAACACTGCAGAATTCTGTTTCCCATCTCGGAAGCAAGGAGTCACAGGTGGCCCCGTATTTGGCAGCCTCATTAATTCCTGCCGTAGAAGGAAAGGTAATGGTGTCATAGGGCTTTAAAACCCAAGTAACCATCACCATTTCTCACATCTATTGACAGCTGGCAGATGGCAGTTAATAGATAGGACAGGCTGAAAGTCGAAAACCAGAGGGAATGAACCAGGGAATTCAACATCTAACAGGAGGGGTAGAGTACGAAACCAGAGAAAATTAAGCAAAGGATATGAAATTGCCAAAGAACTAACAGAACAGTATCTATCAGACTAAAAATTAAGACACAAAATAAGCTTAAAATAAAAAGCAACTAACACAATCGGGGTAAGGAAAGGTAGGCTCTGATGTAGGGATTTTTGCCAAGATAAAACACAGAATAAAACCAGTGAGTCTAAATCTTCACAGAAGGAGGAGAGAAACCAATGCCAGGTTATCCGTCAGTGATTGAGCCAGATTTCTCCTAATTCCCACTGTATGTTTGAAGGCAGGGCAACAGGGGCAGCTCTGCTTATATTTCATATATTTCAGAAGGAAAGAAAGGAGAGAGGGCCGGGCATGGTGGCACAAGCCTGTAATCCCAGCACTCGGGAGGCTGAGGCAGGAGGATCGGTATGACTTCAATACCAACCTGGGCTATAAAAGTGAGCTCAAGGCCAGCCTGAACTGCACAGCGAGACCCTGTCTCAAAAAGAAAAAAAAAGGAGAGAGGGAGAGAAGGAAGGAGCGAGGGAGGGAGTAAGGGAAGGAAGGACAGAGGGAGGGAGGGAAGAGGAAGGGGAAGAAAGGAAAAAAACTGTGAAGCCAGAGCCATGAGTGAAAAGTAGAGGGAAGCTGGCTGAGGTGGTACACACCTGGAATCCTAGCACTCAAGAGACAGAGACAGGAGGAGCATGGAGAGTGAGGCTAGCCTGGGCTACAGTGAGACTGTCTTGAAGAGGAGGGAGGGTGAGAAGGAGAAAGACAAAAAGAGAGGTGGGTGGGCAAGAGGCAGGGAGGCAGGGAGGGAGGGAGGGAGGAGAAATCTTAAGGGAAAGCAGAAGCCTGGAGGACCACCAAAGGGGTGACCAGGCCTCACCTCATGGAGATAATACTCCCAAGCAAAGTGCCTCTGTGCACATCAGGGTACGATCAAGAGGCTAGATAAACTTTGGGACATAAGAAACACTATGCCTTGTTTAAAAGAAAAAAAAAAAAAAGAGGCAGTTTAAGAAACTCCAGGAAAAAATAAAGGAACACAAGAAAACTGAGGTCCAAATTAAAAGCAAACTATAAAGGCAGGTGAGTATGTGCAAAAGCTCCAAGCCAAGCCCTGCTGACCGGGCTTTCGTGCTATATTATTTGTCCTGCATAACCAATGCCATGAGGTAGCAGAAGGGAATGGACTCCAGCAGAGACTCTGGTGCATGGACACAGACTTTACAGTCCTTAAACCTTGACACAGGACGTCAGGGTTCAAAAGCAACCCCACAAACTCAGTGTGGTGCTGCACACCTGTAATCCCAGCACCTAGGAGGCAGAGGGAAGACCACTCTGACTTCAAGGCCAGCCTGGGCTACACAATGAGCTCAAGACCAGTTTGAACTGCACACTGAGACCTTGTCTCCAATCCATCTCACATATTCCTTTGTGATATAGATTTCAGGGAAAGGTAGAGAGATCTGTGTGCAGTCAAAGCAAATAATGGAGAGAAACAAAGATAGGAAAATACACTAGGGCCAGCCAGATAGCTCAGCAGATTAAAGTGCCTGCTTAGGCAGACGCAGGGGGCCAGGTTCAGTCCCCCACATGCCATGCCAGACCTGCCCCTGTGGCACACCGAGACAGCAGCTGAGACTGGGTACAGTGGCAAGTGCCTGTAATCCCATCACTTGAGAGGCTGAAAACAAGAGGATAACTACGGGTCCGACCTCTGTAGTGAGACCCTGTACTAAATATAAAAAAGACAATACACAACATTAATCAATTCAAGAAGAGAAAGTGGGATGGGATAAGAGTGGGGCAAACCCTTCAGTTTCATGGCAGGGAAATAACACACTAAACTGATAAAGTATAGCCATAAAATAATACAGTTCTTTTACAGCAGTAAGCACCAAGATAACTAAGACCAGAAAGAGAAACTTTGGTTTCTGGAGAGTGAACTTGAACTGGGAAGAGGATACTTTTCTTGTTAAGCTTTTTTGTTTTAGGAAATTTTTTCCTAACAATCTAAATAAATGTTTAAGTACAATTTTAAAATATCTACTCCAACATTTCCTTAATCACTTTCAAAGAAGTATGTACTGAGAAAACTGCTAACTGGTCCTAGGAAAATTCTTTTCTAACTGCCTCATGCTGACCACACTCAGATTAACAATGCACAGCAGTGACTATAGGCCCAGCATTAAACCCCTCCAGGGCAGACCCTGCCTCCCCTGGACACAGGCTGCACGGCCTCAGACAGACGGCCCACAGCCTGCTGCTGGGGCACAGGAAGACCCCAACCCTTGGAAGCTGGGAATGCGGCCTTGCACAGAAGGTGTGTGGTGGACCTTGAGATGAGGTTGCGAGTGTGAGGGGAAGGGACAGGAGCACAGGAGACCAAGTGAACGTGGAGGCGGAGACCAAAGTGACACAGGGGTCAGTCAGCCAAAAGCAGAGCGACGCCATCTCCGAGAGGCTGAGGAACCTCCCTCACAGGCAAGGAGCAGCTACCCAACCAACACCTTGATTCCAGACTCTGACTTCCAGTATTTTACGGGTAAGTTTATGTTGTTTCTAAGTTTTCCAGTTTGTAAAAATGCGTTACAGTAGCCACTGGAAATGCAGATGCTGGAGAAGCCAGAGAGGTACACACACACACATGGTATATGCCTGGCATTAGCCAGATATTCACTCCTGAAACAGGATCTGTTATCTCTGCTCTTATCTGGTTATCACTTCCAGCTGGGTTTTCTTGACGGGGGTATAAGGCTCAGATTCACCCTTATGTAAAAGGCCTGGGCCTGTATCACAGGCTTTGTCCTTTCCAGGGTCTTTCTGCTTGCAACCCTGTGAGGCCCAGGGCATGAGCACAGTTACACACAGGCATACCCATCAGTGATGCGCAGAACTGCAGCATTCACCGGGACGGGCTGCTGGCATCATGCAGCCGAGAGAGGAGGAGAAAGGAGGTCACTGTCTGGTCAACAAGAAGCTCTCTGATTCTTTGGCCCTCTCGTACTGAGCTCGGTACCTGGCCCTCAAGACAGGAGCAGGACCTAGCCAGAAGCAAGCCTCCCTGTTCTGGTCCCCATTTCTCATTCAGCCTATTTCAGGAGAGGTAATGCCCAATAAACTGCTCTATAGAAGGAAATCATAGGTCAGGTGTGGTGGTGCATACCTATAATCTTGGCACCAGCATTCAAGACACTGAGGCAGGAGGATTGATGTGAGTTTGAAGCCAGCACACCCCCCCTTAGTGGTGGCATTCCAGTGGCACCCAAGAGACAAGAGGTGGGGAAGATAGCAGAAAACTGCATTCCAGCATAATTTCACTGTCAGCGAGGTCTCCAGAGAGCATTTGCTTATATGGGTTACGTCCACTCAGATTTACATTACCAATGAAAAACATCTTAAACCAAAGCACACACTCAAGTAGCTGTTGGAGCGACGATGCCACTGCACATGATGCACATGATGCACTATCTGGAGTATTCCACTGCACTCTTTGGGAGAAAAATGGGTAAAGGTCATCATCATAAAAACAGCTTTGAGCTCGAGGCCCCCTGAAAGGTACCTGCTGGTGTCATTCTCTGTCCTCAGTGACTGACCTCAGGGTGGTGTGGCTGAGATGAGCAAGCCCAGGGCTAGGACAAGACGAGGGTGCGGCACCCAGGCGTGGCCCTCAGGCATAGGGCCCTCCTGCCCTCTGCAAAGGGAGCCAGTGCCCTCCTTGCTCCACTCCACTCTGTCACCTGCCACCTCCCACACTTGGCCACAGACCGCTCTTTCCCACAGAGCTCAGTCTAGCCCCGAAGTGGCGGGGGAAGGGGGCCCTCCTACAGCACCTGGGTGACTTCAGAACCCAGCAGACACAGAGCCCCCATGTGACTGCTTGGGCTGGGCAGTCAGGTGCTCTGGGCAGGATGGGAATCAGACGTAGTGAAGAGCAAGTGAGAGACAGGAATAGGAATAGGATGTTGGGGGACACCTAGAGAATGGAAGCCAGACAGACCCCACCAGGAGACCCCGGGGACCTGTGATAGTGGGCAGCGGCTTTAAGGCCAGGTGAAAGTAGAGGGGGACACTCAGTGCCAGGGTGCACCCACCAAGTGTCTGTGCGGGCAAGGAGGTGGGGCCCAGGAAGTGCATGCAAGGTGTGCGGTACATAGGTGGAGGAGAGGAACGGTGCAGGGCACGCGGGGTGTGCAGGAGGGAGGGTTCAGTGCGGGGCCAGGCGCGGGCGAGGCCGAAGGAGGTTACATAAATGTTCCTTGGCGCCGCCGCGAGGCTGCTCCGAGTCCAGCAGGGCCGAGTACAATTGCCTCATCTTATCAGGAACTCGGCGTCCCCACCACTCTTGCCCAAGCCACAGCGGGAACAGTGTGTTCCGCGGCACAGTAGGAGGGGCCCTGGCCAGGGGGCTCCCCACCACCACGATCTGCGCCCATCCTTCCTGAAGCAGCCGTAGAGGCGCAGCGGCGCTCAAAGCACTCTTGGGGCGCCCTGCCCTCCTGCGCGACCGGCAGGATTCCATTATCTACCAGCACCCACTGGGCTGCCAAAACTGCCAGCCAGCCTACCCAGAGGCCAGAGCCCCTGGGCTGTAAGAGCACTGCACAAACCACCCTGCACCCTCCTTTCTGCTGTCTCCTGTGTGTAGCCTGTGGGGAGCACTCGTTTTTCACTGCTGCTCCAACACTTAGCACAAAGCCTGCGCTGCGAGCAAGCCAAGACTGCTTGCTGCCACCCCCTCCCACTTGGTCCCAGTGAGGGGATGGGGACCTAGCGTGTCTCCTGTCCGGCATGAGGGAGGAAACTACCTCTGACCAGAGGGTCCTGGGGGAGGCAGCTAGGTCCACGGAGGCCAAGGCCATGGGGATGGGGGTTCCTGGATCACAGGGCAGATCTCTCTTTGTAGGCACAAAGGCTACACGTGGGCCTGTGTTGGGGGTACTGGACAGGTACCACCAAAGGCCTGCAGAGAAGCTGCTTCTCCAGATTTCCAGTCCCTGGTATCTACATCCAAGAGCACACTGACCTGTGGGCCCTGGCTTGGGGTTGCTTCCAGCTCCCTACCCAAGACTGCAGAATTCTTCATTCCAGGAAGGCCTGTTTGCCCTCCTGCTCTGGGGCAGCTCAGCAGACAGCCAAACACTGGTGCTAATCCACTGTCTGCCTCGGAGGGTAGGCAGTCACATACCTCTGCCAAGGTGGGGAGGGCTGCCCTCACCTGTAGGAGGTCACTACAGATGCCAGTGGCTCCTGAAAGCCACACAGAAGGAGCCACACAGACCTACGCTACAGACAACCCTTCTCCCAGGTGGGACACACTTAACCACCCACCAAACAGATGAGGGGAGAGAGGCCCAGCTGCTGAGGTGCCACTCAGCTGGCTGGTGGCAGAGCCAGAACGGGGGCCACTTCATCACTAGAATTTACGCCGCAGCCAAGGAAATACCTGGGCACTGAAGTGACCTGCCCCACACCCACTGTGCGTGTTTCTCAGTTACTGGGAGCTCAGGGAGGCTGTCTGGCACCTGCTCTACTACTTCCGCTACGCAATACCCACCTGTGGGCATGAGCCCTGCAGGTACAGACACTGTGAGGACACCTGTTCGAAGAAGCTACCTGCCTCCTGCCCCTGCTTCAAGGCGCTCTGACCAAGCACTGCTGGTGTGGGTTTGCCACTGGCTCTGATCACACACTCTTCCTACACACAGGTGCTCACGCAAGAGCGGCAGGACTTGGAGGGACACAGGCCTGGCTGGGGACCTTCAGGCACAGCCTCTGAACTGACCTTGCCCAGTGTGTGTCTTGGACTTTCTGCAATGGATGCAAGGATATTTTTTAAAGTATGTGTTTTGTTTTGCTTGTGCTTTGGTACAAAATAACTTAAAAATCTCATCTTAAAAATCAGACAGAAACATAGACAAAATACTCAGGAAAGCTCTGCAAATGAAGAATGGCACTGGGGGATGGGGAACCAGAGGACTCCAGACCTTCAACTTAACAGTGCCAGCCAGTGCAGTGGAGGAGGAATAAAGGAACAGGACCCAAACGGGAGAAAGTGGTGTGTCACCCTCCACCCTGTGGGCATCAGCAAAGGACAAGTATACAGCATTCATGGGGAGGGTTGGAGCCATACGATGACCTTGACACCAACAGAAATGCAAAGTGGGATCAAAACATAACACAGTATCCCATAAATATGTAAATATTTATATATCTGCTAAGATTTCTTGAAAAATTAAAAATTCTAAATCCATCAAAGATTTAAATGTGAAAAGTGAAGCTACAGGTGTTTAGGAGTAAACTGTTCTGTAATACTGGAAGTTCTTGCTACATTAACCAAACTGTACAAGCTATAAGACATAAATTTGACTATGCAAAAGTATAAAATAATTGTTGACAAAGACATAGAAAAAGGCAAAAGATAACTGGCAAACACCACCAACAAAACATATATCTAATGCTCTTATCACAAAAAGCCAAGCTCCAACAAAGAAGAAATTCAAGAAATGAGAAGACAATACAAAACAGAACGGGCAAAGGCAGTTCATAAATGGGGGAAAAGGAAAGGTTCCCAAACACTGGAAAACATGTTCCCCTCTCTAACCAGAACCTAAAGGAAATCAATTCTACTGAAACGCAGCTTTGGATATAGCAGACTGCTAAAGCTGATGCCCCATTTTGCTGACGGAAGGACAGGAGGACACACTGTTACACATTCCTTGCAGGGTGACTGGTGACACGTATCACAATTACCAATGAGTATGTCCTTTGACCCTGCAACTAAACTTTTGGTACCTTATTCTACAAATACACCTATGCACCTGCAAAGCAGGATATATGCCTAATTCTTCAATGCAGCAGAAGCTTGGAAAAACAGCTCCTATGTACACTGGGGAACACCCATGTGAGAGGATTCTATGGAAAACAAGTAGAAGTTCCTCCTGAACTAATGGGATGGCCGCTTAAGCTGTGCTGTCAGGTAGAGAAAACCACATCAAGCTGGGTGTGGTGGTGCATGCCTGTAATGCTAGTACTCAGGTGGCTGATGCAGGAGGATCACCATAAGTTCAAGCGCAGCCTGCACTACACAGTGAGATCCTGTCTCAAAAAAAAAAAAAAAACAGGTCCAGCGCAGATGGCAGACGACCAGAAGGTACAGAGATGTGTGCTCTTGCCTGTGTATGCAGAAGATCCTGCAGAACGCCTGGGAAAGCAGGGAACATGTCACATAGGAAAGACCACAAGGAGACAAGGAATGCTGTAAGAATTCTTCACAGGAACCTACTTAAACTTTTGCAGTTTTGAGGCACACAAATGTATTTCTGTGTATTTGTACATTAAATTAAAACCAAAAATTGCTCAGCAAAATAGAAAATGTTAATCATAATTGGTACCAATTCTAAAATTAGACATTAGGACTGAGAGTGCCAGGCAGTAGTAGAGCATGGGTATCTTACACAAGGCACTGAGCTAGCAAGAAAGGAAGGGGGACTTCTGTAGCAGGAAACAAATTGCTTGTTCTTGAGAACTTTCCCATCAAGAATTTAGTAGAAGCAGGTATACTTCTATCATTTTGATGTTTTTGTTAATGTTTCCAAACAATGTACTTTGAAATCAGAATCACTTCTTATTGTTTTCATATACTTCTGATGCTTTTCATCACATTAGTGATCAGAAATGAGGTGTAATTCCCCAAGCCCCTGCCCGCAAGAGCTAAGTAGGATCTTACTGTAAGTTGAAGGGAGTTCTGAAGAATGAACTGCTGTTGGGTCTGATTGACTGTCGATAGATTGTGGTGTGGCGTATCTGGAGGCTATTGAATGCAACTTACAATGCTTAATAAAAATCTTTATTCTTTTAGTATAAAAAAAAAAAGGAAGGGGGAGGGGCAAGAGGGAAGGGAAAGGAAAAGAATGGACTAGAATGGAATGGAATTAAAAATTACACACTAAACCCTCTTTGGGGCCAGGCCCTATTCAGGCTTACACGCAGCCTTCCATCTGGCACAATGCCACCCCAAGAGCTATCCTTAAAACAAGGGTCACCAGAGTAGATGTTCTTCAGACCATGGCTGGAGAAGTACTCAAACGTACTGTATGAGAAACAGCAACCAGCAACCAAGTCCACTCTTCTGTTCTAGGAGACATACCCGGGACAGGGTTCCAGGGCTCTGGTGCCCCTCCACCACCCAGTCAACTATTCTACTGAAGGATCTTCCCTGAAAAAGTTTTAGCCAGCTGATTTAGAGCAAGTCAGACTTCAAAGAAAGAGAAAATATTCTGAAAGAATTGAACAGCAGCAGAACCAGGGCTATGATTATGTGTTCGAGGCCCCCTCCTTCTTGCAGAGCACCACGCTCCTGACATCAACACCTCCTCAGTATGCTGCTGAAAACCAACGGGGGTGGGGTAGGGGCTGGGACTTGGCACACCTGCAGGCAGCCCAGGGACCAAGTTCATCCAGCTGCCAGTACAAAGGTCCCAAGTCCAAGACAAGAGAACCCATCTCTCTGCAGGTGCTGGGGCAAAGTCACCAGGGGACGGCACACTTCTGGGAAAGGGACCTCTCTTGAACTAAAAACAGAAAAGGAAGCAAGGAGGGAGGGCAGGAAGTACGTGGGGTGGGGGAGCAGGCAAGGAGTGGAAAAGCCTCTTTGTTCCTACCTCTGGTAGGCTGCACTGGGCTGTGACGTCTGGGGTGGCACCAGCCATGAGCACTGGGGGAGGGGCACGCTCGGCAGAAAGCACACCCAACTGCTCAACACAGACAAATCCTCTGCTAACCAGATGCTGCTCACATATCCCTGCTTAAGAAGTGACACCTTCAAAGGCCAGTCGAGGGTCCCTGGCAGAAGGTAAAGCAAGGTAGGCGTGGGAGCAAAGGGTTCCCCTCCTCCTGCCATCTTCCAGCGTGCCTGTCCCCCCACCTGCATGACCACACACACCCTCTGGGCTCTCTGGGCAACTGAGGCAGGGCCCTGCTCTGTCTCCCTGACAACTGTTACCCCACTTCCTCTTCCTGTCTCCCCCTCCCCTGGCCTTTATTTCCTCTCTCTGTCCTCTCCCTGGGTTCCTCCCAGGTGGGTCATGCCCACAGGACCCTGGACCCAGCCTGTTGGTGTCATGGCAAGACCAAGCCACAGCACAGACAGCCACATGTACAGCTGTCCACTTGGTGTGGGCCGGCTCATATGACTGTCAACCTGAGAGACAAGTGTCAGTGAGATCCATAGTAAAGGCATCTAGTGACCCCACCAAGACCACACCCCAGCAAGGCAAGGCCTCTGGGCCTAGATTTCTCCTACAAAGAAGACATTTTCACAGGTTCTCCTCACACTAGAACAAGAACTGCTATGGCTTGCTGCGTCAGCTAGGGGGGCCAGCAGGTGGAAACAGAAGAGAAGTGGACCCTGCAGTGAGGCTCAGCACAGGCCACACTTCGGGTACCACCCCCTGGGATGCTGTCCTCTGCACCCTGGAACCTCCTGCTTCATAGCGAAGGATCAGCAGCTCTCCTGGGCCAGGCTGAAGCACTGGCCAATTTCTACTTCCCCTGCAGGCCTGCAAGGAGTGTGCTGCCTGTTATCAAGAGGATAACCCCAGAGAGCCTACACTGTCACCTTCAGGCAGAAGGCTGGTACCCACTCAGAAGCTGGGTAGCTCATTCCCAGAAGTCCTGCCTGTATGTGGGAAGCAGGCCCTACCTGAGCCCGCACTCCAAGCTGTAGCCTAAGGGCCCCCAGCCAGCAGGACAGCCACTACCTCCAGCTCCCAGCAGAACCTTCCCCCTGGCCTGTTCCAGGTGTATGCAGCAGGCCCTGTTCCACAGGAGGGAGAAAAAAAAAAAAAAAAAAAAAAAAGTGGAGGAAGCTTCCAGGTGAACAGAAAGGAAAACAAAACCTAAGAACTACTTCATTTGATAACGTAACAATCAGAATCATTATTCTGGCCGGGTGTGGTGGCTCATGCCTGTAATCCCAGCACTCGGGAGGCTGAGACAGGAGGATCATTGCGAGTTTGAGACCAGCCTGGGCTACAAAAGTGAGCTCAAGGCCAGCCTCAACTGCATAGTGAGACCCTGTCTCAAAAAGACAAACAAAAAAAAAAAAAAAAAAAAAAAGAATCATTATTCTGGCCAGGGTCCTGGACATTTGCCTTTTGAGGGAGCCAAAGGGGGGGAAAAAATAAGTCAATCTGTCTTTTAAGGGTTGGCGAGATGGCTCAGCAGTCTAAAGCACTTGCTTTGGCAAGCTTAGGCAACCACAGGGACCGAGGTTCGATCACCAGCACCACCTGCTATGCCAGCCCCACCTCCAGGGCAGGCTGAGCCAGCCATAAAAAAAATAGTAATAATAAAAATAAAAATAACTTTAAAAATCTGTCTTTTAGTAGAGCTGAATGGTGCTAGACAACTCTGCTCCTAACAGCTGGGCAGGTGCCAGGGATGGGCCCAACACCTCTCATCCAGGAGGCTAGGCCCACCAACTACAGGTACTTGCAGCAGTTACTGGAAATTTATAACCACAGTCTGGGGAAAACCACTGTGTTCATAAACGTCATGCACAGAAAGTCCTTTGAGGTAGGGGAACCCAAAGCCCTAGGCCCTGCCTCTCAATCCAGCCCTCAGGTTTTCCAGTGGCCTCTGAACCCAGTGCAAAGGCCACCTTTCCAGGGAGATGAAGCCCTGCCCCACCCAGGCCTGTCCTCAGCCTGCTCACAACCACCTCTGCTTATCAACAGCACACCTTCCTCCTACATCCTGCACAGCCCCTCCATCCTGTTTCCTCTGCCCTTTGCTGCCCTCTCCTGTGCTAAGACCCTAAGGGAGATGACTCACGAGATACCAACCAGGAAGAAAACATGGCTGCAGCACTCTGCCTTCCCCTCCTTCAGTTACCAGAAGCCCAAAGCTGAGCAACCTCTTGGACAGATTTCCAAGACTCATAGCTATCCAGGTCTGCTGCTATTAAGACAGGGTGGTGAAAGCAAGGTCAACTACTCAGACAGGAACGCTGTCCTGTGCCCTGTGCCCTGACCTGCAGGACCCCTCAGCACAGAAGCCGGTGGGTGAGAAGCCAGTGCTCTTTGATGTCACTCCAAGGTTACTGGAAGCAGGCTCCATCTGTTGAGCAGAGAGTAGGTCCTTGTAGCCTGACGGGCTGTCTCTAATGCCACAGTGCTCACACAGGCCACAGATGGAGGCCAATCACAGCCACGTTCATTCAGTTGGACAGCAACACAAATAGGCTACCAAGGCACTGAGCGCTTCTGTTGAAAGGCATGCATTAAACACATCAATTATAAACTACAGCCCAGGAGGGAACATAGGATTATGTGACTGTCTCTTCTGGCACACCTGTACTTTTTGGCTAACCTGCTTTGGCAGTACACAGAAGTGTAGTAATATGCTATGGCACAGTTGTGTTACACACACACAATCCAACCTTCAGCTCACAACCAAGACACTGCCATAGAACTCCACACCCCTGACTTCTGACAAGGAAGCAGCCCTCATTTACATGCACTGGCATCCCTGTCTGGAAGGGTCAGAGGAGCACACATTAGGAATTTTAGGAAGGTGTGTTCCCTCTTGCTAAGGGTTACAAAACACATCTGAAAATTTCCGTCTCGAAGGTCTCCTTTAAAACAGGAGGATCAGGGGCTGGGGAGATAGCTCCGAGGCACAAGTGCCTGCTGGGCAAGTGCAAGGTCGTGAGTTCGAACCCTGGTCCTACCAAAAAAAAAAAAAAAAAAAAACAGGAGGATCACTATGAATCTGAGCTGCACAGTGAGACCCTGTGCCAAATACACACACAAAATAAAATAAAATAAAATAAAATAAAATAAAATAAAATAAAACAGCTCCAATTTCTGCAGGAGACTGGGTACTCCCACAGACAAGGGCTGGGGGCCTACATGTGCGCACACGTGTATGTGTGTGCACCTGTCTATGTCTTATACCCCTGGTGGAACAAACGGATCCACTCACTTCTTACTCATCTTTTACCAACAAAATTAATAAAAAGCTGCCTGATGGGACAGTTTTGCCTATGTCACTGGTGGTTCACCTGCCCCCCAGTAAGACATGAATTGCAGCCCTGCTGTGAACACATTAGCCATATAATGGAGGAAGCCAGATCCAAAAAGTACAGCCTGCTCGACTCCATTCACAAGGCATTCTGCAAAAACCTAATCTACATGGACAGGAAACACCCGGCGGGCAGTGAGATCAGGGAGGACAAAAGGGTGGTGTGGTGCCGTGGCCAGTGTGATACAACCAAGACTGCACTTGTAAAAGCTCTGTGCCAGGCACAGTAAGTGGCTCACACCTCAAAGCCCAGCTACTCTGGGATAAAAGCAGCAAGATTATGTGAATTCAAGAGCTCAAAGCTACTCTGGGCAGTATCTCAGAAAAGAAAAAAGTTAGGGCTAGGGATACAGTACAGTGACAGGGTGCTTCTTTAGCCTTGGGATTGCATACCACAAAAAAAGAACTATTAACTCTTGGAATTAGATATCACAAATAATATACTTTTATTGTACAATTTATTTTTAATTTTTTTATTTTATTTTTTCTCTTGTTTCAGAACTTTTGTTTGTTTATTTTATTTTTATGGCTGGCTTAGCCTGCCCTGTGGGCAGGGCTGGCGTAGCATGTGGTGCCAGGGATTGAACCGCGGTCCCTGCAGCCACTCAAGCTTTCCTAAGCAGGCGCTTTAGACCACTGAGCCATCCTGCCAGGGCCCTGTACAATTTATTTTTAATCATCCAGGAAGCTGGGGGATCCCAGGATGGAACTCAAGAGAGTGACAAAAGCCTCTCACTGTGCATGGACAAATCACATGGTCTGTGGACAGGGGTGGGAGAGCAGCTGGCCTAAGAAGCTGGGGAAACGGCATTCATGGGAAACTACGAAACTGCAGCAAAGGGAACTGCACTCCACTGAGCAAGAGCACCCTACAAGAGCAGGTACCGCCCACACGTGCTGGGGCTCAGAGCTGCTCTCTCACTGTGGGGGATGTGGAGAGGGACAGGTCAGCTGCGGAGGCAAGAGGGTGCAGGGGGGGAGGAGCCCCAGGCTGCTCTCGGTGTGGCTTTGGCTTAGCTCAGCATGTACACAGTGTACACACGCTGCAGAAGGGAGAGCACACACAAGCCTGCCAGCTCCGAGGGGGCCAGAAGCAGTGGCACTCCCCAAGCAAGGCACACGTTCTGTTCTTGGCCTGTGCTGCCGACACCACTTTCCCGTGAGGGGACAAGACTCCATGGGGAACAGGTGATTCCAGGGCACAGCCTAGAGAGACCCGAATTGGGCCCTGAGTGTTCTGTAACACCAGGCAAGTCAGGAAACAGACAAAAAACCAAGATGACAGAGGCATGTCAAAGGGACATGGGAGCTGGCCTGAAGGAGTTCCTGAAGCTGGCCAGGGCCAGGACATCTAAGCACCATAAATGACCATGTAAGTCACATGAGACTCCTTTCTCCATAGAGACGAAGCAAGAAGGGCAGTGCACCTCTGGTGTATTTTTCAAGAAGCCACAAACCCAGTCCAATCATGAGAAAACATCAGGCAATTGCACAATGACAAGCAGTCTACAAAATACTTGCCCAGAAGCCTTCGAAACTCCCAAGGTCGGGCCGGCAAGACAGCTGAGCGGTCTAAAGCACCTGCTTAGGCGAGCTTAGGCAACCACAGGGACCATGGTTCAATCCCCAGAACCACACACTGCACTAGCCCCACCCCCAGGGCAGGCTGAACATAATATTAATTAATTAATTAATTAATTAAAAAGAGAAACTCCCCAGGTTATGAAAATGAGAAGAGACTAAGAAGCCAAGAGGCTAAGGAGACACAAGAGTTGCAGTGTAGATAGCCTAGCCTGCTCACTTTTGTGACCACCACAAGGGCCAAATGGCTTTACTTCTGAGTCAGAAACCAATACTGCTAAGACAGCCCAGGGCTAGTACACACTCAGCTGGTTAAGAAACAGCAACCTCTGTGGTGCCCCAAATGCCTTGAAAGCATCCCGGGAAGTCCCTTGCCAGGTGCAAACTTTCCTAAGCATCACCTCCCGCTGTGAAGACAGTGCACAGCTGAGCATCCACTGACCCGGCAGCCCTCCTCACTGTCCTATTTATCCAAAGAAAGGGATCCCACTTTGGAGCTGAGCTACTCAGGTAAACTGCTCTCTTCCCAACCCCTTGCAGCTAGGACTGAGTGTGAAAACCAGTTCTGACCCGCCCACAAACTTTGCAGAAGTACTCAATGCCTTTTCCTGACAATAGAGGGCTGTCCTCCCTTCCTGTCTGTCCCATCATGTTCTGATGCTGCTGGAGCAGGCCTCACAATGGTCAATGCTGCACAGAACAAGAACCAAAGCAAGAAAATGAGGGCCAGGGAGGTAGCTCGGGGGCACAGCACATGGCTGGCAAGCTCAAGGTCCCAAGTTGGATCCCCAGTACCAAAAAGAAAGCAAATGAGCATGGGTCTCTGGTAGCCTCCTCTGGCTGCTACACTTGTCCTGGACTGAAAGAAAGAAAGAAGCATGGAACCTTGGGGCCCTCTCCTTTCCCCACATAACTGTCCCCTTTTGAGCTGCCTTCTGTGCCTTCCAAAAGGTCTCCTGGGTGTAAACTGCTCAATTCCTAAAATCGTTAGGACTAAACGCTGGGAGGGAGGGGGACTTCTCTGACCCCTGCCTAGTTTTTATTTTCCCCATCATCTCCCTCAACCTCCTCTGCTACACCTAAAGCCAAACAGGAACTCTGGATAAAGGTGGGAGCTCACTCAGTGGTCCCACTAACATAAAGGGAAGATTAACAGCCACAGGGAAGGGGGAACAACAGTAACCTGGAAACTAGAAATAGAAAGATGGCAGAGAAAGTAAAAGCTGAGCCCTTCTGTCCCTGCACAACGTGCCTTCCCCACAGGCTTAGAAGCCTCTGGAGCCCCTGGCAGTGAAGGCAGGGTGCATCGAGGCCAGGGAGGGAAACCCTGAACATCAGACAGAAACAGTGCAAGCATGGGTGCCACCCCTTCAGCCACCAGCTTGTGCCTGTGACCACCAGACCCCACCTGGGCTGGAAAGTGAATGCAACACGGAAATGACAACCCACCAGCGAGGTTGGAGGAGAAGCCTGAGAAGACGCCAGATAGAACAGCAAAACGGAATGAAATAAAAACAAAGAAAAAATGAGAGAAGGGAAAGCAGTGCGCCCAGGCACCCAGGGCACCTCCACCCTAAAGGCCTGGGGTAAAGGTGCCAACCAGAAAACTCCTGAAGGGAGCAGTGCGGCAGGCACAGATGGCCAGGAATCATAAGGGCTGTGGCCTTTCCAGTGACATCAAGGGTGGAGGTGGACAGCCTGGTCTCTGAGGGCTCTGCTAAAAAACTGCCCCACCCATGAGCTGACACCAGGCCAAGCACAGCACCATCTTGGAAATCTGAACTCTAGCCTTGGCCTAAGGATCCCATCATCACAGGGATGAGAAGGGTGCCTGGTGGGTGGTGATGGGCGGCCACACCCTTGTCTGCTATCTTGGGAAGTCCAGAGATAACACATAAAGTTGAGGCCTCAGGAGCAAGCCACCGAGTTCAGGAAAGTAAATACCCAGAGAGGCAGGCAGCTGCAAGCTGGTGCGCTGCCAGGAGCGAAGACAGGGAGGAGGGGGTGTGGGGCAGCCGCAAGGGTTTCTGGCGCCATACTTAGGGCCACAATGCCATTCCCTTCAAACTTTAAAAATAATTTTTTTAATATTCAATTTGTGCACATGTGGTGCTGGGGAATCAAACCCAGGCCTTGTGCATTGAAGGTAAGAACACTACCACTGCCAAGCGTGATGGTATGTGCCTCTAATCCCAGAACTGGAGAGGCTGAGAAGGATCATTGTGAGTTCAAGAGCAGCCTTCACTAGAGTAAATCCAAGGCCAACCGGAGGTGCATAGTGAGACCTTGCCTCAAAAAGACAAAAAACAAAACAATACAAAAACAGCTGCTGTTCCTGAGGAGGTAAGGGTCCATCTAAAGGAAAAACTTACAAGGCAGCAGGCCTGCTTCTTCATGTACCTGTGCAACCTTCACAGAACTTTTAGTTATTTTTTATTTTACAAATGTACATCAAGACAGCTCAATGCTTCAGGCTGTTTCTTGGCTGCCTTTTTACTTACTGTACTATAGCTATAACGTATGGCTGAGGGACAGAGAAATGCGTCTCCATCATACCTGCTTTGGAGGATCACAAAGGTGGACACCAGGGCTCTACCTCTGCACTCCACTGCCAGCCCCCATCTTCCAATGGTGGCTCCAACTTTAGGTGAGGGGGCTTCACACTTAAAAATGAGTGGCACTGAGATACTTAGGAGTAAAATGACAAGCATTCAGGGCTGGGGATATAGCTCAGCAGCACAAGTGCCTGGCTAGTGAGCACAAGATCCTGATTTTGATTCCTAGTACCCATATACCCAAAAGACAATGTCCAGATTTCTATCAAAACAACTGAAAAGGGGGAGGGGAGGTAATGGTGCTGAGGGGAGGGCAGAAATCTGACAGCCAGAGGTAAGGGGGCGCTAAAGATGAGGCAGTTTGCTACACACTCCTGCCTACCTTGAGGTCTCTAAGAGGTTTTCCACTATAAACATTTAAAAGTAAACCAGGTCCTGTGCACAGAATATAATTCCAGTATATAATCTCTGGGGGGGCTGAAGCAGGAGGATTATAAAGTTGAGCCCAGCTTAAGCAGTTTAGCCAGATCCTGTCTCAAAAATTAAACAACATTTAGAATATCTTGGGGGTACAGCTCATCTAGGTTCAGTGCCTAGTATCACATAAACTTTAGAAAGAAATTACCATGCAGGCCACAGACTTGCAACTGCACCAGGAAGGCCCAGGCAAGGAGCCCCTGTATGGCACTACCTCTTTTCTCCCAAGGCCTAGCTCTGTGTTTGAAGCTGGGTCAGCCACTCCCTGGCCTGCCCTCCCAGGGTGGGTCTCACCCTGTGGCTGGGCCAAGTGTCTCAGGCCCACCATGGCTGCCCCACCACTCCTCTGTCTGGGAAAGACATAGTGGTGCTGGCTCCAGAACCACTCCACACAGGCACTATATCGCCTGGGCCCTCTGGGTTAAGGAGCCTTCCAGGGCCTGGCTGCCGCCCAGTGCCACCTCTGACCCCAGACTACAACTTGGTTTCTGGAGTCTGGGTGGCATGGTGCAGCCAGCAACTCCCAGGGGTCTGTGTGCCAGGCAGGGCCTAGGGGTGTGCTATTTTCCTGGAAGTGGTTTGGTTTCTGTTTCAAAGGAGAAACAAACTGAAAAAGGAGTCCTTCTCCAAGGCACGGAAGGCCTCCGGCACACTGGGGAGGGGCTCCTGCCTGCACGGAACTGCCTGCCCTCAGCACCCTGCCAGATCGCTGTGGGAACTCTGGTCACAGCCACCACAGCCCCCCTTCCAGGCAGCTATTCTTGGTCTGTGTCTCCCTTTTGGGGGGAGGATAAGGGTGGAAATGATCAGAAGCTAAAATTAGCAAACGGGCAAACAATTGAGGCCAGGAATCTTGAGGTCAGCTGAGGACAACAGTTTGTTCTCTGTGGCCCTGAGGTAGTGTAGCAATAAAGGGAATTGAAAATGAAAACAGATCTGGAAACAGACCAACCCCTGCTGGGACCAGGCCTGACACCTGGCCAGCCCCGGGGGTGGAGGCCAGATGGCGAAGGCACGGCTAGGCTCAAGAACCCTCCAGAGCACCCCACTTTACCAGAAAGCCTCCTGCAGCACTACAAAACACCCACAGCTCCTGTTACGGATTGAAGCAGACACCCTAAGCACTGACTGGCCATGACTTTTTCCCTGGGACCCCAGCACCTGCTTGTACAAGGCCAAGGTAACTGCATCCTATATCTAGATTACAAACCTCTATTCTTGCCAGACATTCAACTATTAACACAACCCAGTAAAACTTCACACAACAGACCAAGAAATCAGGCCTAAGAGAGCCTAGCAAATGGAGGAGTAACACCAACAACGACCACAGAGAGCAAGTCTGTCTCCCTCAAGTCCCACTAGGGCTATCCACCTGGGCTGGGTGCAGCACTCACACCCATAATAATCTCATAGATCATGAGTTAATCACAAACTGTAGAAGTCTGCCCCATGACTACATGAGGCTTTGCGGGGACAACAAGATACAAACCATAACAGGCTACTCTCAGTAGTCTCCAAGGCTGCCAGCTGACCTTGTGGCCCATGGATAAGGCAGCCACAAGGCCTAGTGCAGCTCACACCCACACCAGGCACGGGTGCAGCTTGTCCCTCCTCTCTAGTGCCACCAAGTTCATACACTGGAAGCAGGACCCACAACGCTGACAGCCCAGGAGCCTACAGCATAGACCAGAGTGCTTTTCTTTGTGCAGTTCCTCTGAAAATATCGAGGGCCAGCCAGGGGACCATGGGACTGAGGGGGGACCAGATATGTGGGTGTGGTGTGTCCCAGGCACACAGGAGCCAGCCTCAAGTCAGGTCTCTGCTGTGAAACTCCCCCTCCTCTGCGTTGAGAGATCTCCCAACCCAGGTGTTGGAGGCCAGACCAGACCAGACCGTAAACCCTCCAGACCTCCATTGTCCAAAGAAGTTCAAAACAGGAGAGGTTCAACTCCCCCCGCCCCGGGGGGGGGGGGGGGGTCGTCTGGTCCCATTGACAAAAAGCCTAATCTGCAACTTCTGGTCCCTGCAAAAGCCTCCTCGTGGTCAATGAGGACTCAGCATACCTGAGGACTCAGCATACCTTCCACCCTCCCAGCCAAGCAGCTAAGTATGCTCCTGTTCTGGCTTCTCAAAGGCACATTTCCCTGCTGGCTCCTGAGAACCCACAACAAAGGGGGCAGGCACTGCCCCATGGCCTGCTCCAGAAGAGCAAATCGCTGGGGACACCAAGAGCTACATGATCCAAGAGACAGGTGAGCAGAAGGTCACAACAGGCAGCCACCAGTGGTAGGGCTAGGGCCTGAGGTGCGGCTGCGAAACACTTGCCCATGATGAGTTTGAGTCCCAGTACTGCTGAAATAATAGTAATGTAATAACAATGGTGGTGATGTCAGCAATGACTCGGCAGGGTGGGGGTGAAGTTATTTGATTTCTCTCATTATATTTTCACTTCCTAGCTTCCCACTCCCAAAATCATCTTTAATTAACACGCTTAATTTTTAAAAGCGTTTTTTAGGCACTATGGCTTATACTCAGAGCCTTCACAGCCCCAATGCTTGCCAGACTCAAACTCGAGGTCCTCCTGCCTCAGCTGCCCAGAGTGCTGGGACTGCAACTCACACAGCTCAGCCTGGCCCTGGGCCCCCAAAGCAGCTCTGCACTCTGAAGACACAGGCTGAGCATTTTCTGACTCCTGACTCATGCTCTCAGGTCCTGACTCAGCTCAGGAGCTGCCAACACATCCAGGGACAGTGGCCTTAGGTCACCTCAAAAAGCAAGTGAATTCCTGGAGACCCAGTGGCATTCTCTACTTAAGGAGAAACGTGCCTGCTAGCATCCCTACCTTATGGTCACTATCACATGCCCACAGAAGGGCCATGGTGAGCAGGACTCCTCGTCTATTCAAACTGTTTAGCCTAATGAGGACCCCAGGCAGGGGAACCAGACCTGGGTTCTGGCCTTGCCAGGGGCTTTCTGCAGTTCTTGGGGCTACATCCCCTCTCCTAGCCTAGGTGACCCAAGGCTCCTCTAACAGGCATTCCCAGACCCAACGTTCCCTGAGGATCCCTCCACGTCTCAACACCGAGCCAGAGACCCAGAGGCTGTGCAAGCCCCAGGACAACTGAGAATGCCAAGGAAGCTAGACTGGAGACCACCTTATAGACCAGGCTTTTTCCTCCAAAGATCTGCCAAGTCAACAAGTGCAAGGGTCCAAGCCCTGGCCTCATTTCCTTTACCCTAAGCCCTAGGAGGCGTAATTCCCTACACCCCAAATTCTGAGCATCTGCTAAAAGTCCAAATATAGTATCCTTGCCCTAGAATCACACATTCTTCCTCCACCTTTTTCAATGAGATCTGCCTGCAGACACCCACCTGCCCAGCTGAGGGACATTCACTCTCTTTCAGCCCAGGCAGAGGAGAGAGTCCAGGCCTGATTTTACACAACAGGCTATGTGGCAAGTGGACATCTGGGGGCCCTGCATCCTTGAGAGCCGTTCTGCCTCTCCACTGTTTTGCCCAATCCTATCTGTCTAGGACTCAAGGTGCCCAATGTCCCACTACAGCTGGGGTGGACCCTTGGCTTCTTCCTGGTCTGTGCATACTGGGTTAAGAACAGAGGTTGAGCCTACAATCCCACCACAAAAGGCTGTGGCAGGATGGCCATGAACTCCAGGCCAGCCTGAGCTAGTGAGTTCAAAGCCTGCCTGAATTACATAGCAAGATGCTGTCTCAAAACAACAACAGAAAAACTGAGTTGAAATCTACCATGGTGGTACATGCCTGTAATGTCAACTACTCTGGAGGAGCCTCAGGTTGGAGGAGGACTGAGCAGTCTGTTTCGAAAAGAAAAACAACAAAATGGTCCTTTATATCTGTTTTTGTTGTGGGGGAAAAAATACATACATATATATATATATATATATATATATATATGTACATATATATATGTACATATATATACATATGTACACACGTATACATACATATGTGTATATATATATATGACAATAGACATACGGCTGTTTTAGTTCATTGACAAGAAAGGTTTGTACTAATTTTGTCTAGACAAGATATTATGTCTGCATCTTGTTCTCTGAATAACTAATAGAAGCACAACAATATGCAACATATTATTATAACTGTCCTACTAACCTGTTTTGAAACTGTTTCACAATTTTATCTTTTTCTCATTAAAATAAAAAGGAGGAGGAGGAGGAGGAGGAGGAAGAAAACAGTGGCTGAAGTTGTACCTCTAAGTCTTAGAATGGCTTAGAGTAAATTCTCCCTGGGGTCTCACTTGGTGGAGGAGAGCATCTCACTCTGTGAGACAGGCACAGAGCTCCAAGGATGCTCTGAGGACGGGGCGACTCCAGCAGCTCTCTCTGGATTTCTGGTTCAGACAAGGACACATGGCTACCATCTAACTTTGTGTGTGATTCAGGGACCTCTGAACTCAATCTGCCTTTCATGTATTCACACCCAAGCTCATCCTGGTAGGAGGGCATTGGATGCTGTGAGCCGCTCAAGAGTCCAGGCCTGGAAGCAACAGGTTTGAAGCAGAGCCAAGGACCAGCAGTCCCCAGCTGCTGCCTCCTGTCTTCCTGTGGCCTGGCCATGCCTACCATCAGGGATCCAGTGGACCTCCATCCTACAGCTCGATGCCTGCTTCCTCTAAAGTGCCCATGACGGGACTTAAGAGGATACTGCCCACCCACTGAGGCACAAGAAGTCCAGGCCCAGAATCAGCACAGCAGAGAACAACCTCCTGACTGCTCTCCCGGGTGGCTGCCACCTAAGGGGTCTACAGTACTGCTGCCAGGAGAAAGCTGTCAACTCCACTTCAGGGAAAAGTGTTGGTGTCATGACAACCTGCAGTCAGGACAACGAGAACTCAGCACCTGTCTCCCTTCCCTCAATGGTGACAACGCTCGCCCCCTCCCCCAAGGGCCTGGCCATCCCCGGATGGAATGAAAGTCACAGCCATAGTCCTTGAAACTCACAGGACAAAACAGTCCTTGTGAATAGGGGTGGACACCATACCCCACTGTGCAAAGCTGCCTGCTGTGGTCTGAATGTCTTCTAAGAACACAGGTGGAAATCCCCAGCCCAGTACAACACTATCCGGAGGTGGGGTCATGGAGAGGAACTCGGTCCTCTGGGCGTCCTTGGGGACACCTGCTACCTCTGCCATATAATGGCACTGCCTGTGCACCTGAAGCCCTCCCTGGAACTGGTATCTGCTAGCACTCTGGTCTTGAGCTCTCAGCCCTCCCAATGGTGAGAAATCAATAAACCTATGGTATCTTTCTGTTACTGTGGCCACAAGGGCTATGGGTTTGGGCCTCCGCACACGGCCTTGATGGTGCTGAGACCGAGGCCAGTGTGCCACCACAAGGGCTCCAGTGCTACGTGGTTCTCAGTTATCAAGGGGAGCAAAGCCAGGCAACAGTCTTGTCATGGAGGGGAAACTGAGGTGCTGCTTCACTTCTCTAAGCGTCTCTGTAGCAGGCAAATGGCCTGCAGTAACAGCATCACTTCCAGCAGAAATGCACGCTTCTCTAGACTTGCATGTGTGCATGTGTGCACACGTGTGGACTCCCATGTATAGAGTGTCTGCACCCAGAAGACACCGAGGTGGCCAACATGCCCAGCCCTTCGGGTTCTGCTGTCCCTTGGGTGCACAGTCAGGCAGAGACACGAGGGGGAGGAAGCACCTGGCTTTCGTGTGCCTCCTGCGGGACTCTTGCAGACATTACTCCCCTGTGGCCACCCTCAAGGGAGCCACAAGCACCATTCGGAGGGCCCACAGCAGACCCACCTCCAGCCACTCCCTTGGGGACAGGCCCTGCTCCCTGCCTGCTGTGGTGAGCCCCCAATTGCCCCAGTGAAGAAGTGTAAGCCCTGTTCCCCCCAGGTGGCCTCCTGGCAATAGCCGCTTTCTTGGGAGGTGGGCACCACACAGATATGTGGAGCACCTGCTGATTTCAGGACCACATCCAAACCCAGACCCTCCACTTGGCTCCACATTCTCAGGTGCTCCTGCTCGCTAAACTCAGCCTGTGTCTCCTACCACCACTTCGCAGACCTCACACAGTCCAGAACCAGAATCCTCCAGGCCAGCCCAGTCACACTCCCCAGCCACGCTCAGGACCGAGGTTGCTCCTTGCCCCAGGGTCCATCCTCCAGCTCCTGCCAAGCTGTTCACACAGCAGGATCAGAAGACCCACACAAGGAGCTCAGCAGGAGCCCTGGCCACACCACAGAGCACACAAGACACCCCTGTTTGGAAACCAAAAGCTTTCGAGGACAGGTAACATTTTCATTTCTTCTTCTAGTTGAGGTGCCTTTGAATGAGAAAACAAATACAGAAGTGAAGTGCTATACCAGCACAGGGGAATCTGCACTGAGGGGCACCTACCCTGCATTCCAGTGGGATTCTGGGAGGAATACAAGGAGGCCCTGAGGAGCTCTCTGGGCAGGATACCCAGGGGGAAGAAGCAGTGGGAGGAGCGGTAACACCAGGATCTGGCCTAGGGACTCCCACAGCCACTAGAGCAGCAGGGTCCTGAAAACCCCTACCCTGGGTTCTCACATCAAGGAATGGGTCAGATGCGAGGCATGGACTGGGCCGCCGTGGACTCTAAGGCCACAGTGAGGAAGATAACTTGACTTTGCGATTCAGAGAAAGCCAATGGGGTTAAACAAGGACAACCGGGACAAAACAAGCTGGAAGTTTCAGAAGATGGTCAGGGGTGTTGTGCATGCCTTAGGGGAGTTCTCTTCCAAGCACCAACCCCAGGCCACTGAGCAGCGCTGGGGGAGACACAGCCCGGGGCCCAGGCGCAGGCCCAATTCCAGTAGGCAGCACAGGGGTGTTCTCTCTCTGAGCACACATGCTCCTCCGTCGGGGCAGAGCACAGGGCCTGTCCACTCCCAACGGTGGCTGCCGTCTCCTTCCCTGCAGCAGGGCAGGCACAATGCACTGGCAGGTGGGGTGCAGCAGAGCCTGCCACAGCTTCACTTCCACAGATTGATAGCGAAAGTAAGACTTCATGTGAGGAACAGCGTCATGAAGACCTTGCACCAAGGTGACAGGAAGGGAGCTTGAGTGCAGCCACCTGGGTTGTGGCTGCAGGACAGACAAGGCCTAGCACTCCAGGGGTGTGGGTATCTGGAGACAGCAGAAGGCTGGTGGGGTGGGGCACTACTAGGGGTACAGAAAGATCAGAGAAACAGTTCACCTCCTTGCTTTGACTCCACTCCCCCACTCAGGGATCTCCTTTCTGTCTCAGGGTCTGTGCCAGTGATGTTTCCCATGGGACCTTCACTGCTCTCTTCCGCACAAGATAAGTGTCAGGCTGGGGTACACCCCAAGCCCAGCAATCTCAGCCCACAGCACTGTCCTTCTAAACGCCATACCCTCAAGGGGCAGAGGTGTCTGCCAAAGCTGGGCACTGCCCACCAGTGCAGCTTCACAAAGCCCAGTCCAGCCCAGCCCACTGCCAGTACTGGTCCCCCTGTGGACTCTGCCAACTTCCTCTTTCCCAGGTGCTACGACAACCTGAGATTACCCTATGTGGTCCTCGCACTGGCTTTGTCTCAATGGTGCCTCTGGCAAGCCCATCAGTCCAGACTCAAACACCACTGCTCAAGCCGGTGCCCTTGGAGAGGCCAGGAGCAGGCGCACTCCACAGCCCAGAAAGCCATGGCTCAAGCTTGGCCCCACGTGCCTGACCCAGCCCGAAAGCTACCTGCCACTCCAGGAATACCTGCAACAACCACGAAGGGCTGGGGCCTTGGCCTTCCCTTAATTTCTGGGGCACCCAGCCTCTGCGCCTTCCTCCTAGTTTGCTAACCCTCCCCCTCAAAAGGGGGAGAAGCAGGTGCTAGCCCGAGGACCAGCGGCCACAGCATGGGCTGCTCCCAGAGACAGCATCATGTCCCTTGCTGCTACGCAGGCCTTTTGGCACCATATGAGATTTGGTTAAAGGTTTTACCACTGGGGGAGAGCACTGTGTACCCCAGAAGCACAGCTCATTCTCCACACTCTGAAAACAAACCCTCACTGGTCATACTAGCTGGCCTCAGCTCCTGAGAAGTAGGTGATGCCTCCTGCCATGGGCCAGGCCTGGCTAGGACACCAGGAACTCAGTCTGGAGTGCAGGTTCCGGTGTTAACAGGAGGCAGTGGGGAAAGTATTGGTAGGAGGGTGGCCAGAGGCTAAGGGAACATCCCACAGGGCACTACAGGCTGTCTATGCACAAGTATTTTAGTTATTGGTTCCTGATTAGGCAAGAGCCAGAAACGATAACATACATTCTCACATGAAGGAGGGACATGAAAACACACAATCACCCTAAGACATGCAGGGTCGACTAAGCTCAAAGGGATGTGCCATGTAGGTAAAGGAACCTAACTGGGTCAGCCACATACCTGCCCCATCCCCAAGATGAGACAGCAGAAGCCTCAGCCAGCACCTTCCTTAGCCTATACAAGATCTTGGTCTGCCCACTTTGTAGATTGAGTCCAAGGGGTGCCCATCTTAGGTCTCTTGTAGGAGCCATGGTAACAGGACATGGGCCACCAATCATATCCCGAATTCAGGACAGAGGGACCTGATGGGAAATCCAGAGCCAGCCAGCACTCTCTGAGAAGAACAAAACCCTTCCAGATCATGTCACCTAACAGGACATCCAGTTCTAGTTACTATGGACCAGGGTGCTGCTTGCACAGGTGGGCACTGCCAAGGCCCCGCAGCACCCAGATCCCACCTCTGGGCCTCCTCCCTGGGGTGGGCAGTGCGGAGGCAGATCTCCTTCCCCCTGATGGAGGTCAGGGCTGGTTCCGAGCAGGGTGAGGTCCAGGGTGGTTCAAGGCAGAGCAAGGGGGCATGAGGGGAACATCCTCAGCCTTTGCCTCTCTACCAGGGCTGCAGTCAGGTCTTGGGCCCTGTGTAGAGTCCTGAAGGTGTCCATGCCGGTGATCCACCCAACCATGTGCACCAAGGCCTTGCCATTGCTTCTCCCAAGGTGGCACTGAGAGACAGGGGCTGTGTCACACCAAGGCTCACCGAAGACCGCATGAGCCAGGGAAGGAATATACACACTCATTGTGGCTCAAGGTGGCCCAACCAAGTGGGTACTATGGGTTGGATGAAGAAAACTCATGCCCTAGCCAAAGGTCCCAGCCCAACATGCAGTCTCTGTGGCCTGGCACACTCACAGGTACCCTGAGGCAAGCAGATGCAGGGAAAGAGACAGGAAGGCCACGCTCTTACTTACAGTCATTCAAACTATTCACCTCAGACCGCAAAGGAAGCATTTTGATGCCAAACACACTTACAGGAAAATGACAAGAAAGCAAGAAAGGAGTAAGAAACCATAGCTCACAGCTGAAACTCCAGCCTCAACGATGCTTCCCTTTCAGACACAACTCTCTTACTTGCAAACACAGAACTGCTGCCCCTAAAAACAGAATAAAAGAAAAAAATACGTGTGTGTGCGCGCGCGTGCACGTGCACGTGCACATGCATTTGCAGATGGCCTAAAGCTCCTCATGCAAACAAGTAGTGGCGTGCCTATGGAAGTCAGAGGAGCCTGGTCAAGTCACAAAATAGCAAACACCCAGATGAGCTTCCTGGGCTGTTAACGTCCAAGATGAGCTCTATAAGCAGAAGCGCATGGGCGCCACCCCAAAGGGCTTCTCTATGTGGTCCTGGGAGGTGAGCCTTTCTGTAAGCCAGGTGTCTGTTGTATATAGACTGAAGGAGGCCTGTCTGTAATGAAGCCTATCACAAGCTCTGAGCCTTGGGAGGAGAGGGGCTGTATCTGCAGCCCCTTGTCCCTGAAGGTACACTTTAGAAAATCTTGTGCAGAGCCCACTTGGGCTCTTTGGGTGGAGTCACATTCAGCAGGACTAGTACAGCCACCCATCACTGTCAAAATATCCAAAACTACTGATACAGGACAGAGACCCAGAGCCTACTTGGGCTTGTCTGGAATTGCTCTGGTGACCAAGGACCAAGTCTTTCACCTTGAAGTTTTAGTTCACCTGGTTCTGCTAATTGATCTGGCCAGGTACAACCTGCTTGCTGGAACCCGGGAAAGCTGTGTTACCTGGCAACCATCAAGGCTCACCTGAGATAAGGCTACTACTATTCCCTAGAGTCTGACCACAACTCCGTATCCAGCAACAGGGTCTCCATAGCAACAGGATGCTCCTGGAAACAGTCTGTACTGGTTCTGTAACTGGGGCTTGAGTCATCTTCCAGCATCCTTAAGACTAAGATATCAAACATGGAAGCTAAGACCACACTGCTATGAGGCTCATCTCACACACCATCCCACAGGACAGGCCTGGTGGGGAGGGCAGGCTATAGGGATCCTGAGATATGACCAAGAAGTTTCAAGAAAGCACTGCACAAAAGCCTACCCGTTTCTTTTTCTTTCTTACTTCTTTTTTGTTCCGTTTATTTTCAAAAGGCAAAGCAGCAAAAATGTCTATCTAGGTGCCCATGAGCAAAGCTGCAGAACACACACACACACACACACACACACACACACACACACACACATCCTGTACCCAAAGTCCTCCTGGGTGCTTCATCCATGCTCCTCTACTCTTCCAAAGTCACAGAGATCAGAAAGACCTGCTTTACAGATGAAACTGCAAGGAAGGTTCAGCCTGCTTTGACTCCGAAGGTAGGGTCCTCATCAATGTGCTATGATGCCTCTGCCTAAACAGCGAGGTGTAATCAAACAGAAAGGCCTTTCTCTGATAAAAAAAAAAAAAAAATTAAAACCTGGAGAGGCTCCTAAAGCACAGCATCTATACAGCCAAATGTCCACGCAGGTAGCTGTTGGACTCCAAGTCCAAATGCAAACCATTCAGCCTCATAGACCATGCTGAAATGCTGGGTACCCACAGGACCCCCAAATGTGTGCTTCACTTTCTGTTAATATGCTTCAATACATGTTGGTGTCTTGGAGGGGTTTTTCCTCTAGAACTAAATTCTTTGCATACGGATGAATCTGCATGTATTCTTAAATGAGACCATGGTAGTCAGGCAAGTTTCTGTGCCCAGAGAGGAACGGATGCCAAAGGCAAGGGGATACTACTAACACAGCTCTCTACCCAGGAGCTCGATGCCACTCTGCGGGACAGATGCCTGGCATGCAATGGGAAACACTGAGAAGTGTGGAGCCTAAAAAAGCAACACCAAACACTCATGCTAATATACATGCAGCAGACCTAAACATTTTCTTTAGTGCTTGGCTGCAGTGCCCCATGCTTGTAACCAATGAAGCAAGCACCTGGCTGGGAGATGCTTCCTCGCTGGTACACCTGGGGCTATCTGGGAGGGCAGGCCAGCCCCTGGCCATGGTTGTACTGTGCAAAGGACCAGAGAGCCCTGCGTAACCACAGCAAAGGTGGACCCTAGAAACAGGCCAAGGTGGCTTTGCAGAGTGGCTCACAGAATGCACCAGTCACCAGGGTGACCTGATTAGTTCCACTGGTGAATTCAACAAAGGCAGCTGCATTCTTGTATGTTTACCTAGCTCTATGCTGGGATGGGTGACTCTACACACAGCAGCTTATGGACTTACAGTTAGGCAGAGAAGGGAAGCCCAGCAAGAAGCAAGGATGAGAACTGCTGCTGAGTCTTCTCCCTTGGGGGCATTCCCACTGGGACACTCTACAGGTGGGCCGGTGGGCACAAACCACAGGCAATGAGTCCAGACTACCCATGCGAGCAGGTAAGGGTTTCACCAAAAAAGAAGGCCCACAACATCTGCGCAAGGGGAGAGTAGTAAGTCCACACAGCGACCTCTAGAAGAAGGCGGGGCTCGGGTGCAGAGCTCAGCTCTGGGTTCACAAGCTTACCTGACAGTTCCTCGAGGCTCCACTTTCGGGCGTCTGAACACTCTGAGAGGAGAGAAGCAGCTCCCCAAATTTTTCCATGGAATATCATCAGCCTCAAAGCCAATAAATTGCTGGTGTGGTGTTTATGGGAGCACTCCCAGTCCCTGGACCTCAGCCAGGGCTCCCAGGTCTGTGGCTGTGCCAGCTGTCAGGCACAGGGGGCCCTCCATGCTGCCCCCACCCTGTCTCTCCACCATTAAAGAAAAAGTCAATGACTCATTCAGATGTTCCTCCTATAAAGGGGTTATAAACATTTATTAAGAAATTATAGGAACCAGGTTAGGCATTTTGGTATCTTAGTCATACTAGCTAATTACAAAAAAAAAAAAAAAAAAAAAAAAAATCAAAATAGAAACCCAGCCCAGAAACTTGAGACAATGAGAACATCTCTAGCCACAAGCGCTTGGAGCCTTGGCTCTAACATGGTTGTCAAGGCAACCCAATGTTTACCTCCAGTTCTGCTGTGTGGGAGGGTGACTGTCACCCGGAACAGCCAACCAGGCCACCTCCTCCCAGCACCCCAGGGATAGGTGCCAGGGTGTCCCCTGAGGGCAGAAGAAGGAAGCCACTACCTCCCTGTGGTGTCTCCCAGCCTGAGCCTCCATAGCATGCAGGTGAAGGGCCTTCTGTCTCCTCTGGAGGCCTTCAGCCAGATTCCCTGAGGGCTTGTCCAGCAGGCAGGCTAAAAGCCCCTGCAGGCAGGGTAGAAACAGCTGGGATCCTGGCCTACAAGAAGAAAAACAGTAGGCCCAGGCTAAGCCTCAGTGGAGCAGGAGAGCTAAGGTCCCACCCCCTCCCAGGCTACTAGGCCGGGAAATGTGGAGGCAGAGTGAAAGATGGGGACCAAGCACCACTGGCTTGGCTCCAGGGCTACTCCCCATCCTGAAGCTGGTCTTGCTGCACACCACTCCTGCAGGGCAGCGGCACCTTGTAGCCTTGCAGCTCACTGAGGCACAGCGTGCAAGCAACCTGTGCCACCTGGCCAGATGTCGTGTCAACTGGCTTCAGTTCAAAGGGGCAACCAGCCTGAGCTCAGTCACAGGAATGATGGCCTGGGCACATGTACACATAGGGCCCATTCAGGCACCTGTACATGTGAACGCAAATACATATGTAGTTGTGCACATATGTGTCTTCTGAGGCCACATACCATGAGGAGCATGCAAGGAAAGTTAACCCCTTGGCTCCTAATTCAAGGTAAGCAGAAAGATCAAGGGAAGGAAAATAAAATTTGAAAGCTCTCTAAGGCTAAAGTGAAGGACTGTGAGAGTGATATAATCTGCCCAAGCCAAAGGCCCAGCCTATCATCAGGTGGCTTAAAACAGAACCAGGGAGCAGCCTGACTTCAACTTCTATCAAACCCTGGCACCTGGCAGAGGTCACGAAGAACAAGAGTTCTCTGCTGAGCAACAGGGAGCACTTGACCACCACGAAGGGTACGCTATGTAAAATGCTAAGACATTTCAGCCTTGACTAAAGGAGGCCTCTGGCAAAGCCCCTCACACGTGCCCATAGAACACCCTTGTGCTGTGTGCCAAGTGATATGTAAGTTTAGAAAAAAGGAACTGCTGTGAAGCAGGCAAGGGATGCTATGGGGAACACAACACACCTGTGGGGACTGGCCTCAGCACTCAGGGCCACAGGGCCAGGGGCCTGGGCATCCTCACGTGTGCCCATCTTCCATTGTGCCACTCATTCTAGGAGATAAAACCAGCAAGAGAAGCCACCAACAGAGGTGACCCAAGTCCCTGCCTGCCTTGGGCGGGTTACTCAGCACACCTGGTAAGAGAGGACAGGATGTCACCGATAACCAAGGCCCAGGACAGACACAACCATCAAGAGTATAAGGGCAAAGCATCAGGAAAGCAGATGGGCCAAACTGCAGACAAGGCAAGGGACAGCCTACCAAGGCTAATGCCTCCTCTACGCACCACACAAGATCCCCATGTCTGGCAACTACGCCACTACCTCGCTTTTGTTGACAGAAAATGTCAGGGGTTTGAATCTGGAAAGATAGCCTCTGTACTCCTGGAAGAAGCCAGGCTTTGTGTGGATCCCCACCTGACAGCCCTAGGCAGCAGCTGTCACCCTCCTGCTGACTCCAGGTAAACAACCTGCCACAACCAGGCCTCTGCTCCCCTCTTAAGAGGGCCCAGGAGCTCTAGACTCACATCTTTCCTCTGCCCTCTTTCTCAGTGGTTTTTTATACAACCCTCATCCCTGCTCCACCCTTAACTTTAACTTTTACTTCTAGCTCCAAACCAAATTCCCAATGTCCTTATACATTAAAAGAGAGTTTAGGACAAGTGAAAAGGTTTGGTATTCATTCCAAGGAATGGACAGGACAAGGTCACTCCTGGCTCCATCACCAGGCCTGCACATACTTGAGCATGGATCAAGAAGAATGACCCTCAGGCCTCCTCAAGCCCTCACAGCTCTGGAGAATAATAGAGGAGGGACCTGCTTCCCAAATCCACAGCTTAGATCCACACCAGCAGGGGTGCTGGCTTTTCAGAAGTGCAGCCAATGTGCACTAGGATATTATAAGCCAGGTAGGAGTTCATCCCATCGAAACAGAGGACCCCAAAACCTCAAGGTCAGCACTGCATTCATAACTCTCCCTAGCACAGATAGCAGGGCAGGATGAGTCTGCGAGGCAGAGCTGGGTGGGAATAAGGGAGCCTACATGGCCCTTTCTCCACGGCCAAGCAACTATCCAAGTGGCTCATGTTCAGAGGAGACATGACAAAGAGCTATTTTCAGACATTCCCAAGACAGGACCCAGGGCCAGTGCTGAGCCACGTGCTCTTTGGTAAGTGACCTGTGTAAATCTGGCCCTTGTGCCTACTACACCAGCCCTCTACCAGAGCTTTGCCCCTAGCTCAGCAAGGGACTTTTTAACTTTGGGTCTCCATGTCTCACAAAGCTCTTCCATGATGCACCCTGGCTGCTGACTCCAAGATAAGTATGTGCCCTGTGCCCAGGGACTGAGGGTCACCAGCTCACACGGAGGCCACGCCCCTATGGCAGCAGCACAGGGACATTTAATCTGAGGGAGGCATCAAGCCTCAGCACTTTTCCAAGCAGGTCACCTTGGGACACACTGGCCAACAGCCACAGTGTGTAGCCAAGTTCCTGGTTAGCAAGTGTTTTTGTGTGATGAACTTCAAAAAGGAGAACAATAAGCACCACTCTCCCCAAAAGAAAAACCTATAGACATATACCATCAGTTTGATTTGTCCAAAATACTGTTTTAAGAAGTTGGAACTTACAAAAGCAACTCTGGCCCTTGGTGCCATGCTCTGCCACACACACACACACACACACACACACACACACACACACACACACACATATACACAGCCCAGCACTGTACCAAGAGGGGAACAGAAACTGGGTAAAAGACACAACAAGAGCCAGGCAGGCCATTAGAAGAAGTGAGAGAAATGGTGTTGGAGGGGGTAAGATGGAGAAACAGCGCCCCTGGAGCAGGCTGAGGGCCCTCTGGTGACTTCACCAACAGTTGCTAGCAGCTGAAATATATACACACGCAAACATGTGTACCTATACGTAGCATGCATGTGGTCAAAAAAGCATTTTTTTTTTTTTGTCTTTTTGAGACAGGGTCTCTCTGTGCAGTTCAGGCTGGCCTTGAGCTCACTTTTGTAGCCTAGGCTGGTCTCCAACTCCCACTGATCCTCCTGCCTCAGCCTCCAAAGTGCTGGGACTATAGGCGTGCGCCACCACGCCTGGCTAAAAAAGCAGTTTCTTCTTGGGTAAGGACTTCTTTTGCACTCTGACAGGTGCCTGGTGTCCAACTCCTGCCAACTGGAACAAAAGTTGAAGCTTTCACCATACTGGTCCAGAGTAGCAACCAAAGCCTTCCAAACTCCGCACCACCCACCCTGGCTGGGACCAGCATGACAACTATCTCCACCACTCCAGTCCTGATTACACAGCACATTGCTTGCTTCGGAACCACCCAGCCAGAGTTTATTCCCACTCTAACAGGAGGCTAATTTCTCAAGAAAATGACCCCATTTGGGGCTGTGAAAAGAAAAATAAACATGCAAAGGTGTGCAGACCCAGGCTGATGCTTGAAGTATTTATTTATTTATTTTTCTGGAAAGCATAAGATTCACCAGGCATTCCAGGGAGCTGGTGAGAGCAGAAACTGCCCAGGCACAGGAGACAGGCAAAGCACAGGTGTGCAAAACTTACCAGGAATGCACAAAAGTCACCTTCGGAGCTGACTACAAATACCACCTAGAAACACCTTCACTCAGGGCAAAACTGGCTATCTTACTTGAAAAGGAAATGTTTCAGTCTCCCCCCAGTTATCCTCTGACTTCAAAGACTCCCAAGCTTCAATGACTGTCCAGCCAAGGAAGACAGAAAATTAAGCAAACACCATGCCAGTGCCTGGAAGTGGGTGACTGTCCACAGTAAGCAAATGCATGCCTGCCCCTGTGAAGCCACTGGCCGGGCACAGGCAAGGCCACATACTGGTCCTCCAGAAACCCAGGAGTATCAGTCTAAGGGCTAATTATCATCCAAACAAAAGGGGCATTACACAGTGGGGGCTCTGCAGCTACCGTCTCAACCCAGGCGACCATCAAAGACACAGGCCCACACCTGTGCACCCCAATCCAGGGTCACTGTGTCACACTGCTGTGGAGAAATAATGAGCTAAATCGAGATTGCAGAATGTTCTACAGAACAAACGGCCTCCATAGTGAGAGTATGGTAACACACGCCTGAGATGTATTCTAGGACAAAGAAAGTAAAGAGCTAGGAAAACCAAAAGTAATGCGGGGCTAACCAGAGCCTGGATCTCATATGGTACACGTGGGGAGCCATTCAAGTAAACAGAACAAGGACTGCACAATAAAAAAAGAGGTAAAGGAGGACAAAACATGGCAAAATATGAACTGACAAATCTAGAGAAGAGCACAAACACATTCAATGTACCACTTCCTTGTCACTTCAAAAATAACAAAAATTCATGGGGTAATAATGTGATGGCGACACCTTGCCATAGGCCTTGCTCACCTGTGTTACCTGGGACAGAGGTCCAGAGAAGAGTGGCAAGGGGTGTGAGAAGTCTATCCAAACTTGGGCGCGTAGCTGCAGCTGCCCAGGTTCAAACCTGCCTCCAGCCTTTCTGGCTGAGTGACCTTGGAAGATGTCTCCTTATATAAAAAGTAGTAGGGCTGAGAAAACAACTCAGCAGTCTAAGTGCCTGCCTGACAAGAGCAAGGTCCTGAGTTCAATCCCAGGTACCAATAAATAAATAAATAAAACCAATACTAACAGTACTGCCTATCTCCCAAAATTCTTATAAAAATGAAAGAACTTCATATGCAGCCAGCACAATGCCTGGTCCTCACAAGCAGCCTGGAAGTCTTAGGTATGACTACTAGAGCTTAGTGCCATCTGGAAGTCTCTAAGAATCTTTTTAACTGCCTTCTCAAAGCACAAACCAGACACACCTCACAGCCAGTTGCTGCCAGGGCTCTAACGCAAGCCTGGGAGAGTGCCAGAGGCCCTCCCAGAAAGGGAGGCCATTTGTGCTACTGTTGTGATCACTGGGATTTTTTTTTAAAAGACAATGGGTGAAAGACCCCTAACCACAAAACTGACTCCTTTAAGCAAACAGAACTACAACCTGCAAAAGAATTCCTAGCTAGGATTCTATTGGTACATTTCTTGAGTATCTGCGTGGATGCACAGGTATTAACGCATACAGATCCATTAAGGAGTCTGGACAGACACATGGGCACAGGGCAGCCGTGGTTAGCCAGGAAGAGGGCAGCCTGCCCATTCTGTGGGTGACTTCTGCCCTGTGTGAGGAGTTTCCCAACAAGGCCTACCGGCAGCTTGGAACCAGGCAGACACACAGAGGAGAAGCTGCGGGTTCCAAGACAAGTGCTGGGTATTAGTGAGCCTGGCTTTGCCCCAGGCAAGGGAGACCCCACCCAGACCCCCTCCACACTGGTGGGTCCCTTTCCCAGGCAGCTATAGCAGGGGCACATGTAAGGACTGCAACCAGCAGCACTTAGAAATAAACTCCCGGGCCAGAGTGTGTGCTGGGAGAGGAGGCCAAAAATCCTGCCCAGGACTCTTGCCCAGGACAGAATCCCTGATTCTGTGGATGAGGGTAAATGGAAGATGAACTTCTCCAAATCATCTTGGAGATCACTCAGAGAATGCTATTTTCCACCCCTTCTGAAAAGGGCAGGCAACCAGAACCTGCAGAAGGGCCATATACAATGACACCACCCTGCCTGCACAACACACAAGGAAATAATCCAGCTCCTTTCTTGTAGGGAAAAGGCACAGGATCATTTTGAAAACAATCCTCTGTGAGAACCAATAGATAGAAATGTATCCTCCAGGATGTCTCTGCCTCTACTGAGTGGACACGCTACCAAAGGCCCATTAGGCCCCAGTGCTGCTCCCTGCAAGCTGGAGTTCCTGGATTCTGGGTGGCTCAGGGCCCAAACCTGTCCTCAAAAGGGCTCCCACCAAGCCTGGCCTGGCTTATTCCCAAGTCCTGGAATGGCCACGTGGATGCCCCTCAGCCTCTAAGAAAATCTGGCCTCCTTCCCCAAATCTGGGCTAGGTGTTCAGATTAAGTAAGTGGCCCAGTTGGCAAAGGTTTATTTCTTTGTTATACTGCACATTTTCCACAGCACAAATGATGGCTGCATGACGAGAATAAACTCTCTCCAGGTCGAGAAGGGGAAAAGAGACAAGGCTGCCACATCACCCACGAGGAGGAAGTCTGAAGCAAGTCCTAGCCTACCCACCTCAGCCACCCCCAAGTCAAGGCTGACTTCTGTGCCTTCACAAGAGATTTTCTTACATAAGACCCTTTCTTCAAGACTTTCCAGGTGGTCAGGGAAGAAATCAAGAAGCTGCAGGCAGGCCTGGGGAACCCATTCCTGGTCATAGCGCTAAACAGCTGTCTACCCTCTCGGCTAAGGTGGTTGGTAACATTCAGACCTGCCACCCTATCACTGTGAGCTCTGTGAATGTGCCCTAGTGAAGCAGAAGGGGTGGCATGACCTCAGTTGCGGCCTGCTGAGATCCTTAGAGTACTGCTGGAAGCACTCAGACGCACAGTCACTTCGGAGGCAGAGTCCTGGGCAAAAGCCACACCTCTCAACCAACCCCTGAGTCCAGCCTGGCTGGTGTCTCTTCCCTGCAGAGGGCAGCTCCTTTCTCCCTGACCAGCAAGTTCTTCCTCTTCCCTTATGAATACCGTTCTCTCTGCCGAGGGACAGACCTACGCACGGGGTAAAAATGGGGTCTTCGATAGGTGTCCTGGACCAGAGCCCCGGCCTGACTACCTCCAAGGCTGGTATTTGGGATACACCTGGTTCACTTCCCAGCTACAGGTTGGAACTCTCAGAAGGTCACAGGCTTAGAAATCTGCATTCTTCCCAATCCAGCTTTGGGACCACGTGACCACGCCTCCACCCTGCTGCACACCTAGAGCGCGGAGCCAGATCCCTGCTCTAAGAGCCAACCCTGATGCTGCAGGCAGGCAAATGGGTATAATTCCATCCTGTGTTACATGCCTAGGGTTTCCAAGCACAAGGAGAGAACTGACTCCCAGCCCACCGTGGGAGTGAGTCCTTAGAACCCCCTACCTAAATCCTCTAGCCTAAAGGCTCAGCTGAGCTCAAAAGAGACTAAAAAAAACAATGTCCGAGCTGAGGAGCCCCGCAGGCCCACCTCGCCCATGAAGATTTGCCCCTCTTCTCCACCAGCACCTCAGCAAACGACCAAACCGCTACTCTGCAAAAGAGAGGCACCAGCAGGCTTGCCCAATATTGTAAGTTCCTCACCCTGCACAGCCTCACCTCCATTACCACCAAGTGGATCTCAAACCCGGCCACACCCAGCCCACCCAGAGCTGCCCCATGCGACTCTCAAGAGTCCACAAGATTGTCAGGCCCGCTGGACTCTTCAACCACTACCAAACCCACCGCCCATCACTGCCGCGTTCCCAGGCTAAGAGGAGATTCCCGACACAATCCTCTTCCCCCAGAAACAATGCCAAGAACTCTGACCCTGAATGCCTCCAAACGGCCTCACCTTCCTCTCCTCCCTATCACCTGCCAAGGGGTGGGGGCGGTCACATCGAGGAGGAAGGACTCCAGAGGCAGCCTCAAAGTTCAGCTGATCAGCCAGCCTGGAGCCCTGCTGAGCTCCAGCCCACTGGGGTGCAAAGACACCGGGAAAGGGCTTCCTGCACTAGAGTCTAAACCCTGAGGTGTCTCTGCTTCTAAGTCAGCATGTAACTATTTTACCGCAAAGCAGACACAGTTCTGAGAAAAAAGGTAACGGTATTAAGTACTGACGCTGAAAACCTGCTCCGCAAGAAGAGGAGCTGAAAAGCTCACGTGAGCTGAGAAGCAGCCGATTCAACCTAGGGTAGGAACGTCGACATCCATTATATTTAAACCAAAGACTAAAAGGGAGAAACAACTTCCACTGAGATATTAACGTCCAAGTGGCGTCGCTCAAGTCGAAAGCGATTGCCCGCGCAGGTGCCCTCAGCCCAGTCCTGCCCTAGGCAAGTAAGCGACAGGCCCAGCAAGAGGCGCAGACTGCGATAAACGGCAGCTCGGTGCTTTCTGGGGACCGTGTGGCTCAGCAAGGAGCCCCCCCCCCCCCGCCGGCCGGATGGGCGGGGCCAGCACAAAGAGCCGCGGGCGGGGACGGAGACCCGGGTCCGCCCCAGTGTCGGCCAGCGCCGCCGCTAGCTCTGGTTACGACAAATTAAACCTTAGAGGGCTGGAAAAATTACAGGAAAAAGAGAGTGAAGAATGTGCCGAGTGGCTAGTGTGTACCCTGTCCCCGCGTGAACTTCACCCGCCACGCGCCCGAACCAGTCCTTCCCACGGCGATGCGCACCCAATGCGCGAGAGAGGGGAAGCCAGGGACCCGCGAAGGGACACCCACGCCCGACTGCCGGCGCCCCAGCTTCCCGCAGCCCCGCCGAGCCCGCGAGCACCTGCCCGCACCACCCCCGAGCCTGGGCGGGTCCCAGCCCCCTGAACCCGGTGACGACATCCACCCACGCGTCCCGCCCCGCCCCGAGCTCCCCCGAGGGAGGGGGCGTGCCCGCGGGGGCGCGGTCGCCCGGCGGGCGCCGGCTGGAGAGCGGGACCCGCCCCACGGGCGCGCGAGGCCAGCGGGGACGGAGACGGGGACGGGCCGTGAGTGAGGCTCGCGCGTCCTCCCTGCTGCCCTAACACAGTCCCGACCCGCGCCGGCTGGCAGCCGGGGGCGTGGCTGGGCACTCCCGCCAGGCCCTGGCCTTGCGCTCTGGGCGCCCAGCGCCCTACTGACCTGTGTGAGTTCTCAGGTGCGCCTTGAGGTGCGAAGATTTCCCGTAAACTTTCTCGCAACCCGCGTAGTGACACTTGTGCTTTCTCTGCGGTGACTCCAGGTCGGCGCGACTTCGGCCCCGCCGGCCCCTTTGTCTGAGGCTGGGCTCGCCGCTGCCCGCAGGTCCTGGGTCCCGCTCGGGCTCCAGCCCCGCCTCGGGCTCACTCCATGCTGGGCTGGGGGGCGCGGCAGCCGCGCCTTCTCCGTCCGAGGAGCGGGGTTCGGGAGCGGGTGGGGGCGCCGGGGGCGCGGGCGGCAGGCGGCAGGGGGTCCTCGCCTTCCGGGCGGCGGCGCCCTCTCTGCGCTCCGCTGGGACGGGTGCTGGCGCCTGCTGGTTGAGGTCCGCTAGGATCCGGGCCACCACGAACAGCGAGGCGCTGTCCTTGCCGTCGCGCCGCTCTTCGGCGCGGGGCAGCGCGGGGGCGGCGGTGGCGGCCGCGCCCTCGGACCGGGGCTCCTGCCCCTCCCGTGGCCCGTGCACGACTGCGCGACTGGACATGGACACGAGGCACTCAGCGGCGAAGTGGTCCACATAGGCGGCGGCTGCCATGCTGCGGGATCGGCGGGCGGCGGCGATGCTGGGCGCTCGAGTCGTCAGCGGCGCATCCGCACCTACGGCCTCGGGAGAGCGGGCGGGCGGGCGGGGAGCGGGGGCGCGGCGCGCCCTCCTCGGCTGGGCTGGGTTGGGCCGGGCGCGCAGCCGCCTGTGCCGTCACCCGCGCGGCTCCGCGTCCTGGAGGCGCCCGCCTGGCCAGGCACCGGAGAACGAGCGCATATGGGGCGCAGGCCAGTGGGGTTCCCTCGTGGCGTCCGGGACGGCCGGCCCTAAGGATGTCGAGCGGCGACGTGAGGGACGACCGCGTCAAGTCGCGGCCGCAGCTCTGCCGCGCATTGTGGCAGGCGGGACAGCCGCCGTGCGCGCCGCGGCTCGGTGTGGGCGGCCCGGCCCCGGGGGTGGGCGGGGCCGGGGCCACATCTGGACCCGACGTCAGCCCCCAGCCACATCCTGGCGGCGCAGGTTACAGGCGGCGGCGGCCGCAGGGAGCTGCGCGCGCGGAGGGGGCGGGGAGCCTCGAGCGCGCACCGGCGAGACGGAGCGGTCGCGCGCTCGCGCCTAGCAGTGGGAGTGGCTATGGACATGGGCGTGGCTATGGACATGGGCGTACCCTATTGGCCTGCGAGAATTCGTCAGGCCAATCCGGGCCTCGGGAGGGCGAATTCGGCCCCAGGGCCTGCGCGCGCCGGTGGGCGTAACCCTTGCCGGCGGGAGAGGGGCGGAAGCTGGAGCCGGCCGCGAGGCGCGCTGACGCATGACGTCGGGGGAGGCGGGCCCGAGTGCAGCCTCCCGAGGCCGCCGGCCGCACCCCGCCCTGGAGCCCCTTGGGGCTTTTCCCTGCCGTGCTTTTGTGTCGCGGTAGCCTGGGCTCCGCGGTGTAAGTCGCGCTCTGGAAGGCGCCCTTTTGTCCTCCAGTACCACCGGCAAGGGGCGCGCCTCCTTGGCCCATGCTGACCGCGCCTCTCCCGTGGCGGGACGCAAGCACCCTGCCGGCTCTGAGGGGCCGAGCTGTGATCTTGCCGCTCTCCGTCTCTACGCTTGCTGGGCTCAGGGCGTCAGCGGGAACGGGCCATTCTTAAAGCCAGCCCGTCCTGCCAGAGACCGGGCTTCCCGGAGCACGCTGCCCTCGAGTCCAGGTCGCCGCGGCTGGGCTAGGAACCCGGCTGGCAGCCCCGCGCTCGCGCGAATGAACTACGTGCCGGGGTGGCGGGCGCCGCTGCTCAGGGAACGCCAGGCCCCTTCCTCTCCGCCCTGCCCAGGCCAGCTGCCAATTTCTCCAGGCTGCCCCTCTTCCTCCGTGGTCAGGGAGGCTTCAAACGCCACCAGCTGCGAGGACCCCGCCCATCGCGCCCCACCCACCCACTGTCTGGGCCTCCTGGAGGAAATGCTCGGCGGCGCCCCGCCCGCGGCCTCCCCGCCTGGTCGGGCCACTCGCCCTTGACTCTCACTGCTCCCCCATCCTACACCTCCTTTCTCAGCCGTAGGCCGTCTGCGGAGGAGCTGGGGCCTAACTTACTACCGCCTCCAGCGGAGTAGGACACGCCCTTTATACCTCTGGCCGCCCGGCGACTCAGACCAGGGTCTCACCTTGCTTACCGGTGTGGGGACGAGTCAGCCACAGCTGTGAATCCCAAAGGAAAGATAGACACCCAGGCGTTAGACCGGAGGAGAGAGTAGGGCTCCTGTCTTTCTCGTTCACAGAATTAAGTTCTCCGTTAATTTGGGCCTAGGTAGGAAAGACTTCGATTTCCAGGTAATGGAGAGGAAACTGCCATTAGGGGTTGCATGTTAGAGCACCCTGGGTGTCCACTGCCTTTCCTCAAGCTGGTTGCGCTCCTGCAGGGGGGAGGGGGGTGTAGGAAGCTCGCTGGCCCTGTCCACTTACCTGTAGCAGTCTCTGGCAGAAAGTCATTACCGTTCTCTGATAGTACTGATGACATCTTAGAGACTCCTGAGCTCATTAGTGTTCTGCCCCCACCACAGATCATACTAGTCCAGCAGTTCTCAACCTGTGGGTTGCGACCCGGTGGAGGTCGAACGACCAAAACACAGGGGCGCCTAAAACTATCGGAAAATACGTATTTAAACCCATGCTATATAGGCGGGCGTGGTGGGACACACCTGTAATCCCAGCACTTGGGAGGCTGAGGCAGGAGGATCAATGTGAGTTCGAGAGTTCGAGACCAGCCTGGGTTACAAAAGTGAGCTCAAGGCCAGCCTGAACTGCATAGTGAGACCCCGTCTCAAAAAGACAAAAAAAAAAAAAAAGCCCATGCTATGCCATGGTGAAATGTTATTTATTGGAATTAGTAATAAATATTTCTCAACATATAATTAAATATTGTTTTGTGATTAATCACTATGTTTAAATTATGTTTGATTTGTAGCAATGAAAATACATAATGCATATCAGGTATTTACATTCCAAATCATAACTGTAGAAAAATTACAGTTTTGAAGTAGCCACCAAAATTATTTTTTTGGTTTGGGGTCACTGCAACATGAAGAACTGTATTGCGGTGTCACAGCATTAAAAGGGTTGAGAACCACTGCACTAGTCACTTCACAAGGAAGGCCGTGGCTGGTTTACCAACCCCACATCCCTTCCCTCCTCCTCTCCTGCCCGCAGAATTCTGCACATGCTTACAGATGCCATCTTTCTCCATGACTCCAGCTTATATTCACAATAGTGCAGAAGTATATGCATTAATGGCTGTTGGGCTAAGACTGCCTTACATGAGGGGAGGGAGTAATGGCCTGGGTTAAGAAACCATTGCACCGACAACACACCCTGGTCCATGGGTTCCCCACAAATGTGACCTTTTGGAGTGTTCTGGCTATACCCAGTGGCTTGCGAAGGACAAAACAACCCCCTGGCCTGTTTCTCAATAATCCACTCACCAGTCATTTGATGATGGTTGGTGCCTCAGACCTGGTCTCCTTTATCCCAAATGGATAATAGTGGAAAATTGGTTGAAGATTGGTATTGCCTTGTGCCTTAAGTACATCAGACCATAACAATTAGTCCGTGTTTATCTTGCTTTGTAGGATTTTGAAAGAGAATGCTTAATGTAGTTGTGAGAGCCAGGAGGCCTCTAGTTTCAGATGGGAAAAACAGCATCAAAAGGAGCAGAATAGGGATGGGCCAATGAAAAGTGGTCCAAGGTATACTAGGCAATGAAGAGATGAGGTCGTAGGGAGGGGTTTCTAGGTGGAGGTGGTGGACTGGCAGTATGTGTTGAAGTTAATGTCTTTCAGGAGTCTCTGAAAACGATCTTGGAAGCATAAATCCACAAAGGCAAGGAGAGCAAGAGAAAAAGTAACACAGTTTTTGAAGCTAAAAAGCTCAAATCTTAGGAGCCCTGAGGAAAATGAAATGGCACAGGTAGTAAAGATTGAGGAATGGATCGCAGTGGGTTCCTCCAGATGATGGTGTAAAGGTGGAAAGAATTGTTTATGGTAGCACAGATGCCCTGATCCCCCACTCCAGTGTCACATAGCCTGACGAGTGCCCCTTCCCCATCCTGACAAAATACTATTATCTGCAGAAGAGAAAAGCAAAGTCCTTGGGCTGGGGTACACTTGTACCACGTACACAGAGGCACCCTATGAGTCAGGAGGATTAAATGCACATGCAACTATTGGATGAGAGACTGGGAAAGCCCCTCTGAAGGGACCAAGCCAGCTGGAAAGAAACACCTAGTTGTTCTGATCTTTGCAGATGCACTGTAACAGGCAGCTCACTAGGGAAGCCCCCTGTGAAAGCTACCATTTGTACATAAGACTTCAGTCCTTCCCAGCAAACACAAGCAGGCACCGCAGCTGAGCTCACAGCTCAGAAGAGCCCCTGTCATGAGGGGCAAAAGCACAGCACACATTTTTGTAAAAGAAGTTAGGAAAAGCAAACCAAGCAAAGAGAAGTGAAACATCAACAAAATCACTGATAACATTGCTAAGGAAATTTGAAAAAAAAAAAAAAAAAATAGTCACAACTCACAAAAGGAGAACATATACAAAGAAATATGAAATTTAACATAAACAAGCCTAAATATTGCAAGGTTTATCTTATAAGAAACCCAAAATAGGGGCTGGGGAGATGGCTCCGTGGCACAAGTGCCTGCCTGGCAAGTGCAAGGTCGTGAGTTTGAACCCTGGTCCCGCAAAAAAAAAAAA
>PVJA010000027.1:0-197187 GCA_004027025.1 Myocastor coypus | reverse complement strand
GGCAAGCTTAGGCAACTGCAGGGACAGCAGTGCCAGGGACTACTGTGCCAGCCCCACCCTCAGGGCAGGGTGAGTGGGCCATAACATAAATAAAGTTTAAAAAAAAAAAAGAAACTCAGAGTAGAAATAAAGAGCCAAATGAAAGAAACAGATCTTTTGCAAATGAAAAAAAGATCAAGAGAGGGAGGCTTAGGAGGGGAAGCAGAAGTAAAATGAATTAAGCTGTGTCATGTATATGTGCCGACGCCCTGTGAGGAACATAACCAAGTACAGTCAATGTGCTAATACAAAATTTTAAAAGGAAAATTTCAAGGGCCAAAAAGTGTTCGTGCAGATTTAAAAGAAGGCAGCAGATGAATAAAAGAGAAAACCTTGGGTGGAATGATTGGGAACATCGAGGAAACCTCTATAAAAATAGAACAAAGCCACAACAACAAATGGAAATGGGGGGGGGTTAAGTTTGCCATCCAGAAAACATGTTGATTCAAGTGACTGGTCGGAGAACATTGCCAGTCACTGAAGAAAAGCCTTCATGACAAAGAACACATTCACAGGGGTCAAGGAAAGTGCACAAGGAGGTGGTTCACGATTGAGTTTCAGAATATCAAGGACAAAAATGCCCTGACATTAGGTCACACTCCGACAGGTTGGCAGCAAGTGGAAGTTAGAGGGCAAGGAAACTAACAAACAAAAAAAACAATAGGGAGAAAGTTCTTCTCCACCCTTCACCTGAACTATAAATCCCACTTTGCAGCAAGGCTGTGTCCTGCCATGCCATTTTGTCACCGTGCAAAAGACCGTGGCCACGTGAGCTCAGGTGCACTTGCGTTGCGCGGGTCAGCCAGTCCACGTGGGCTCTTGAGCAATGAAGAGTCACCAGCTGCTGCCTTTGTCTTGAACCTATTGCTTACCATGAGTGGACAAGTGTCCCCAGGGTGTGTCCTGCCCGCAGCACTCTTAGAGGTAGAGCCTTGCTTGCAGGGGCAGGGCCTTGTGAGAGGTCTTAGGTCACTGAGGGAGCACCAGAAACTAGCCCTGAACTCACTTTGTAGCCCAAGCTGGGCTCAGACTCACAATGGTCCTCCTGCCTCAGCCTACTGGGCTGCCTGCTAGGGAGCTGAGGCCTCTTCCTTTTCTGCTTCCAGCCACCATGAGAGGTGAGCAGCCTCCCCCATCTCCTGTCTCCTCCTGTGCCACAGGTGAGCAGCCACAGGACCACTCAGTCTTGGTCTGAAACTCTGGAACTGTGAGCCAAAATGAAGTCATCCTCTTTTTGAATCGATTATCTCAGGAATTTTGTCACAGTGCCAAAGCTAAAATACTTTTAGAGTGAATTTTGATCAGTAGGTGAGTATGTCAAAATAATGATTTAAAAGCATAGTACACACATCACCCAGTAATATGGTCCTGTATTTACCACTGTCAGATGCAGACTGAGCATAATTGTACGGCTAGACATTGTGCTTTTCTTCATATAAACATGTAGGTAGTGCAGTGTGCTTTGCAGCGTGTGTGTGTGTGTGTGTGTGTGTGTGTGTGTGTGTGTTAGAATAGCTACCACCTCACAGGTGATAGGAATTTTTCAGCTCTATTATAATCTTCTGGGATTATCACTGTATATGTGGTCTGTCAGCTAAAACATCAGTATGCAGCGTGACTGTATTTTTAGATGCATAAGAGCTCAGATTTCTCTCCCATGCATTCCTTCTTGTGGTAGGAAAGCACCAGAAATTATGCTTCACCAAAATGAAGAAGTAAAATGAGAGGGGGTTGATCAGGAAGCAGGTGGGAGAGAAGCCTCAGGTAGGAGCTGCTGGCCAGGTGTGGAGATCAGCTGCCCAGGCTGAGGCAGGTCAGCCACAAGCCCCCTTCTTCAGGAGCCTAAAAGGCAGAAGACCTGGGACAGGCTTCTCTCTAGCCATGCTGCGTGACCACAGTCAAGTGCCTAGGGCCCCCAGACTAGTGGAGCAGCCTCTGTATAGAATGTGCTGGCTACTGTGACAGAGCGAGCAGGAAAGCCTTTGCTGGCCTTACTCTTCTCCACACAGGAAACACACACATGCCCCACACGCTTGGCCTGGTCTACTCTCATGGGCCCTTTTCATGTGCTCTTAGAGACCAGGCCTAGGGTAGCAGAAATGCAAGGCAGGGAGTAGAGTTGGACACTGTGGGAGGCCCAATGGCTTTTTCATGAGGCGCTCATGGTTCCTCTTGACCTGGCGACCTGTGACCTAGAGGGAAGCTGTCTGCCTGTCCACCCTTACTATACCATGGGTGTGGCTTATCTCCCAGGGTCCTGTGCCCAGACCTGGGCCCCTGCGTGGTGGTATGAAGAGGTGGCGGGCCATGAAGAGGCAGGGCCTAGCAGAATGTAATAGGTAAGGCACTGGAGCAGCAACCCCAAAGAGATTAATGGGAGCCAGGCATGGTGCCCACGCCTGCAGTCCCAGCACAAAGGAGGCTGAGGCAGAACCACTGTGAGGCTGAGGCCAGCCTGGCTACAAAGTGAGCTCAAGGTTAGCCTACGCTGCACAGTGAGGATTCATGCTGGTCCCTTGGGGTAAGTTGGCTCTCGTGAGAGTAGATTGTTTTCATAAAGAACAAATTTGACTCAAGTCCCTCTGGCTTCCCGCCTTAGTGCGCGACCCTCACATGCGTACACACAGGTGTCATCGGCTGTACTGTGACAAAGCTGAGGGGTCCTCACTGGAAGTCCAAGGATGGAGCTGTAAATCATGGGCATGCAAAAATGTGAGCTATTAGATAAGCCTGTTTTTCTTCTCCTTCTTTTCCTTCTTCTCCTTCTCCTCCTCCATCTCCTTCTCCTTCTCCTCCTTCTTCTCCTTCCTCTTCTGCTCCTCCTCCTCCTCTCTTTTCTTCTTTTATTTTAAAGAGATTTTTAAAAAATGATACAGAATTTTAAACCAAGATGATAGGAAATTAACAATAGTTGTTATCTTCAAAGTAGTTGTTCAGACTACCATCTGGCCTCAAGCTGCTGGCAGTCCTCTTGCCTCAGCCTTCTGAGTACTGGGAGTACAGGCATATACCACCTCACCCAAAAATGTACCCCTTCTTTTTTTCTTTCATTTCTGTTCTTTCCTCCTTCCCATCTATACTGGGGATCAGACACACTGAGCTACATCCCCGAACCTTTTTAAACTTCTGTTGTTTGAAACAGGAAATTGCTTAGTTACTACATTTCCCCAGGTTGTGCTCAAATTTGTGATCTTCCTGCCTCAGCCTTCAGGTAAACCTCATTTCCTTCTATAGTACTCAGTCTCAGGTATTTTGTGACAGCAACAACAAAAAAAAAAAAACTAGTACACCCACTCCATACACACACACAGATGTCCTGTGGTACAAAGGACAGAATAACTGCTCAAAAGCTCTGGATTCAGACAGGAAAAGGGAGAGAGACTTGCAGTAGACAGGACTCATAGCAACCCTGAAACCTTGCTAGGTTGATATTGCCCTGCCCGAGTATAAGAAAGTTCTTTGAATGGCCTAAGCCTGCTTGCTTAGGAGCAGCCACTACACTGGCCTCAATTTTTGAGCTTCACTCTCAGGTGGTCTTTCCTTTGCTGCTGTCTCTCTTGGGTGTGCAAGAAGTAGACACTGGGCAGTGTGCCCTCGTGGGGGCTGAGCCGTTTTCTCAGTCTGTTTCCTGTGTGGAGGTTGAGATCAAGGGTTGCTTTAAGTCCTTGTCACAGATTAGTTCCAGGTCATGGCTTCTTTGACATTACTATGTGAGAAACGTAGCCAACCTCTTACCTAGTCTGTTTAATTTCACTCGCTTCATTGTCAATAGCTGCTATTAGTGTTCAGCAAGGCATTGCTTCATGCTGCTGTGGATCCTTGGAGCCCCTTAGTCTTTCCTGTAGAGTAACACCTTTGTCTCCTGCCTCTGAAACCTGTAGGCTCTCTCAGATGACAGTTTACCAAATTAATGCTGTCTCATGCACAGGTGGCCATGCTGCCACGGTCTGCCCTCTCTCTAGGTGTTTGATCAGCCCTGAGGCCAGACCCGCTGATCCTCTCTGTTGCATCATGTAACAATGTAACCCAGACTGGGTTACTATTTTGGGCATCAGTCGGATCAGCTAAATTGTGCTACAGTAACAAATAGTTCCACAAGCTCAGTGGCTTCAAATACTGAAGGCTTAAATCTCAGAACGTCAGGCTTTAGCTAGGGATGCTATGCCATCACTGGCCTTAGCCCCATACCTGGATCAACCACAAAGATACTTTCTAACACTGAGGGTCATGCTGGCAGAAGAAAAAGACCTGAACAGTCCTGAACTGACAGTTAAATGCTCAGGCCAGAAATAACACACATTCCTGCTGGCCATAACTGGTCACGTGGTCCATCAGCTGTAGTCTGATTATTTGTGCCCTCCCAGATTGACTTGGCCATTGTCATGATATTTGGAAGTAGGATCTTTGGGCAGTAGGTAGGTCATGAGGATGAAGCCCTTATGAAGGGAATTGGCGTCCTTAAAAAGAGCCTCCCAAGAACATTTCCCCTCCCGCCACGTGATGTCACAGTGAGAAGACAGCCATCTGTGAACTGGAGAGCCTGTCTTCTGCTGACGCCAAATGCGCTAGCATCCTTATCTCGGGCATGGGAGCCTGCAGAGCTGTGAAGAATAAATTGTTGTCTGCAAGGCCCTTGGTCTTTGGTAATTTGTGATAGCACCCCGAGCAGAAAGCACCTTTGGACCCTACAGGGAATCAGGAGTAGCCCTGAGACATCTGCAGAAGGCAAAGGACCAAGCTACTCAAAGTGTTATGGTTTTCTATAATACCTGATGTGATGTGAGCACAGTGAGAAAGCTGGCAGAGTTAGGGGTTGAAAAATAAGTGAGTGGAAGACAAAGTGAGCAGAAAAGACAAGAGCTCAAAAGGAAACAGGACAGTCCCTTTCAGTTCACTGGCTCAGTTGCAGGTGGCATGGTATTCAAAACGGTGATAATAATCACTGAACAGCAGTTGACTATTTTTACACCTGGCTGCTGAGGAATGCAGCACTCTAGCCCGGACAAACAGCCCTGAGAGATGGGAAGGAAGAGGGCCAACTCCACATCTGTGTAAGAAGAAGTTGGCACCCCAACAAAAGAACAAAAGTAGGGGTAGAGTAGTGGGCAGAATTCTACGGTAACACCAACGTTGGTTGTATTCCTGGTCTATACACACCTTCTCCTAGTTAAACAATAATCTAGGTGTTCTTATGCAGGGATTTTGTGGTGTGATTAAGGTCCTTAGTCTGCTGACATGACAGCGAAGTCATCTGAGAGGATCTGAGCTGATCTGGGTACAGCAGAAAGGTCAGACTGTGGGAGGCATGAGAGGAGGAGTCGGAAGTGAGGATCGCTCTTCGCTGCTGGCTTTGATGGTGCAGGGGACCATTGTGACTAACTGGATCTCGGGCAGCCTCTGGTTGCTGAGAGTACTCCCTGGCTGACCATCAACTAGAAATGAGACCTCGGCCTTATGGCACACTCCTACTGCAGTTACCTGAGATTGGACCGAGACCCCAAACCAGAAGGGAACACAGCCTGGAGGCTGCAGCTTGACTGTAACTGTGTGGGACCCTGAGAACAGAAAAGAGAGAAATCACACAGAACCCCTAACCTACACACTGTGAGCTAATAAGTGCCGTAATCTGAAACCCATAAGCTTCTGGTCATTTATTTATTGTACAGCATTGAAAAATGAATGCCCATGCTGTAGGAATCATGGCAGTACTTTGGGGAGGGGCAAAAGCTATATGCATGCCCACGAAGTCCCCAAGATCCACTGGCTCCATGTCTATGTATTTGACTAGCAAGAGAGCTAAACTATTTGAAAAAGAAAATGACATTGGAGCCAAGTATGCAGTTTGCTTTTCCTTGTTATTCTCCAAATAATATAGTAAGCAATTATTTACATAGCATTTACATTCTACTGAGTATTCTAAGTTATCTAGATGTGACTTCAGGTATGGACCATCCCTTCTGCACTGGGGCTTTCAAGAGGGGGCCTCTAAGTGAGTCAGCCTCCATCACTACATCAGACCCTTCGGTGAACCCATGAGAGTGAGGAAAAGTTCCTTGGGCTCCCAGTTGGTTGTGGTCACTGACAGGTAGTCCGTTGCTTCAGATCTATGAGGAGGTGGTACACCACAGTAGGAGTGAATGGTGGAGCAAATCTGCCCACTTCATGGCCTGCAGGCAAAAGAGAACAGGAGAGGGTTGAGGTTCCACCTCCCAATAACGTAAAGGTCTCCCACTAGGCCCTACCTTGTAAATGTTTTACCTTCTCTCAATCCCACTACCCTGGGTACAAAAGCTTTTAACATTCTGGCTTTTGAAGAATATCTAAAGTGCAAACAAAATAAAATAATGTTATGGTTTGTCTCTAGGTATCCCCCTAAAACCTCATGCCGTCATGGGGCGGACTTCTAGAGTTTGTGGTTAAGTCATGATCCACGGGGATTATGGGTGATCCAAGGCTGGGATTATGGGTCTGAGTGCTGCTGGGATTATGGGTGTGAGTGCTACACACACACAGCCTGAGGCAATAGCCTGAATGTAACATAAGAGAGACAGAGGGGCAGACTTCCTCTCTGTTGCAATTGTTGCTGCTACTCCTCTATTTTGCCCTTTTGCTCTTTGCCAGCATTATGAAAGGTTGTTCTCTGTCACGTGCTACTCTGCCTTGGAGCCAGGTTTGATGGACTGAAACATCCAGTAACTGTAGGCTAACTAAACCTTTCCTTCCTTCATTTTGAGTGTCAGGTATTTGTCCCAGCAGTGAGAGAAGAGTAACTGAAACAAATAAAATGCAAACAGTAACAGTCTCCATGCTGTGCCCTTTTCCTCTCAGCCAACTGGACGTTTGGCTCGAGGGTTGATGGTGCCACTAAGCAGAAGGAGTCAGGACCCAGGAACCTGGCCAATAGCCACAGCCCAGTTTGGCATCTACCCATCACTGATAGCACCCCTGAGAGAAAGGTCAACAATTTCATCCTGAACTGTCATTTCTAGAGCTCCTTCCTGGTGGCAGCCAGCTGTAGGGTACAGGTTCTCAACATTGTCATCCCTTCTTCCCAAGAACACCTGCTGACCGTGGTCCTGCATCTGCTCACAGCAAAGTGCTGCATTCACCCAAGATGTCCCATATGTCACAGGCACTGTCCTTATCCACTCAGGAGTCACTCATTCCCCCAACTCCTTGTTGCCTGAGTTGCTAACAATGTCACCAAAGGATTCTTCAATCCAAAGAAGACTCTAACCCCAAGGGTTTCAGTGCCCTCAGACTCAACCATGACAGAATTACACTGTTGGGTGAGGAACATCATGTGGAAGTCTTCATCTTGGACATCAGTAGTTTGACACATGACAAGAAGGACAAACCACGCCTGTTGTAGGACATGAGGATAGGGTAGAGAACCTTTTTGCTGTTGCATCTCCCAGGTCCAGGGTACAAAATAATTCATCAAGTCCTAACGATGAAAGTCCTAAGTGATTTCACATCTGGTGCACGTCTACACTGGGAAAGATTAAGCCCAGAAATGTTTCTGAAACCTAGCCATCAAGAGCAAAGAGATATTTAGAGTGTCTGCCACAAATGTATGGAAAGAGCGCGTTAAGATGATGAATGGTCCCACGTGGGCTTGCCAGAGCAGATGGCCCACTCTCCCAGCGTGATGACTGACATGGGGTTCTCCACCCTCTTCCAGGATGACCTGGGAGGGGCTCTGGTCTCTAGGACAGTTATTTTCCCTCATGTGCATCCCTCTTCACACACCTAGGTCACCAGCCATCCAGGATGTGCAGTCTTCTCTCTCAGGGGCGTGCTCAGGGTCAAATGCTGTGTTTCACCCTTTGCCTCAGTTTCTTGCCAAGCCCAAGGTCAACAGCAGGAAGCTGACCTTACTTGTTGGTGTGCTCTCTCTCCCTTTCTCTCCCTCTCTCTCTCTCTCTCTCTCTCTCTCTCTCTCACACACACACACACACACACACACACACACACACACACACACACACCAGAGACTTGGCAAGGAAAGCATACCTCCCTCTCGTTTTACAGGTGAGAACACTGAGCCTTCTCCATCAGGCCTAGACACTTTCCCAAAGCTCTGTGGAGCAGGATGCCAAGCTCAGCTTCTCAGCCCCTGATCAGCTTGCCTTGCAGTGAGGTCCCCACCCACAGCCTAGGAGAAGCCAAGTACTTAATGTGGGAATTTATCAAATCAATTAAATTTGGCCTCTTGAGGGAATCCTGTCTAATGAGCACCCCTGCTAATGGAATTAGGATTTACCAAGAACAAGGTCGGCTACAACTCCCTTTAATTCTTGGCTGCTTGCGTCTGCAGCTGAAGGGTGATGGGGCTGGAGGCTTAGATACAAGCCAAACGGATTTCATTTTTGATGGAGCTGAAGTGAGTACCAGACAGACATTTTTCTTTTTGTCTTTTTGAGACAGAGTCTCATTATGCAGTTCAGGCTGGCCTTGAGCTAACTTTTGTAGCCCAGGCTGGTCTCGAACCCGCCCCAATCCTCCTGCCTCAGCCTCCCCAGTGCTGGGATTACAGGTGTGCACCACCACGCCCAGCTCTCAGACAGACTTTTTAGATGTGATAAAACCCCAGAAAGGGGAGGGGAGAAGCTGCAAGGTCAGGGCGGGCCCTACAACCTGGACACACGTGGCCTGCTGATTAACCAGGGGCCCAGACCAAGGCCCTAGCCCTACAAAACTTCTTCCAACTACTTTATAGGTGTTGGGCTTCCACTGTGGGGCAATGTACCAAAAGAGTCAATAGTTATTAAACTTGATTTCGTACCTAAACAAGTTGATCTAAAATATTTCCAAAACATGGGTTGGTTCTTTCTAGTCAAGCCTCTCTGAACCGGAGCTATTTGTTCTGAGGTATGAAACTTCTTTCATATGTAAAGCAGAAAGCCCACAAGCAAGGCTATTGATATTTCAAGAGAAAAAAAAAAAGAAGAAATGTTTTCCCCCAAAAGGAAAGGAAAAGGAGAAGTTGAAAATGTATCAGATTTAATCACATTTCAGGTAACCTGAGAGCAACTCAGAGGCTGCCCTCCCTGACCCAGAGTCATTTCCTCAAAGTCCAGAAGGAATTCCTTCTGGAAAGCCCAGACGGGTCCTTTGCATGGTCCATGCTGGGTCTCTGAGGGCTGAACAGAGCATGGCCCCTGCTAGGTCACCCTTAGCTGCTCAAGTCCCCCAGCCCTCCACAAGTCCCAGGGTAGCTTCTGAGCATGGGCATAGCAACAACAAACTGTCCTGCCCTGTTCAGCTTCCTGGTCCACAAAGCAGTGGTTGATGTTTCAGACCATTCGTTTTGGGGTGGTTTGTCATGTGGGGCTATGGTTTGAAAGTGAACTCAAACCGAACATGTTAGAAACTTGGTACCCAATGTGGCAGAGAGGTGAGCATTTCCTAAGATAGAGGATTCACTGGGTCAAGCTATGCCTGGATTCAGGACCAATGAGCTATTGGCTTTGCTCTAAGTACAGCTGGCTGTGTCTGCCATATGCTGCCCTCCACCATGTGAGGAGGCAGTAAGAAAACCGGCACCATGTCTCAGACACCCGGCCTCACCCAGCATGAAACAAAGTTCTATTTTTATTTTTATAATATTTATTTATTTAGTCATTTTGTCTTTTTTAAGACAGGGTCTCGCTATGCAGTTCAGGATGGCCTTGAGCTCACTTTGTAGCCCAGGCTAATCTTGAACTCAAACTATCCTCCTACTTCAGCCTCACAAGTGCTTGAAATTACAGGCATACACCAATGTGCCTGACGATAAACCTCCATTTTTAAAATAAAGTCTCTAGCCAGGTATGGTGGTGAATACCTGTAATCCCAGTATTTGGGAGGCTGAGGCAAGAGGATCCCCGCAATTCAAGGCCAGCTTGAACTATATAGTGTCTCAAAAGAAAAAAATATATATAGATAGGTAAGCAGATAGATAGATAGATAGATAGATAGATAGATAGATACATACATACATACATACATACATACATACATACACACATACATACCTAAACAGACAGACAGACAGATAATCTAGTCTGTGATATAGCAACAGAAAATAGGCTAAAACAGCAGTAGTAAGGGCTGGCCAGATAGTTGAGTGGATAAAAGTGCCTGCAGGCAGGCACAGGGGTGGGGTGTGGTCCTCAGGCATGACGTGCAGGTCCCACCCCAGGGTATGCTGAGACTGGGCGTGGTGGCGCATGCCTGTAATCCCAACTCTTGGGAGGCTGTATACAGGTGGATCACTACTAGTCCAATCTAGTAGTGAGACCCTGAACACCCTGTAGACCCTTCCCTAAGATACAAAAAATAAAATAAAATAAAATAAAAATTAAAAAAAGACAGCAGTAGTAGCTGGAATAGGCAAGCCCTATGAAACAAGAAAAGTACTAATGTAGTATTTAGTTAAACGAAAGTGATCCTTTCTACTCCCAGGCCCTGGGAGCCATGGAAGTTCTCAGCCTGGCATCTGAACACGGGTGCACAGAAGCACTTTAAGGTGACCTGACCAACCATGTATCTGACCTGGGAACTAACTGCAAGTTCCTTGGTTGGAACTCAGATGGCAAGCTGTCTGCCTCTCACCCCTGAAGTGGAGAGTGACCCGGATATAGGGGAAATATACATAACTTTCAAGCTACTGGATATCAGCTACACTGAGTTTTTGTTTCTCAAAATTGAAGAATTAATTCTAAGGTACAGTAGAAATTAAGAGTAGGACAAAAAAAAAAAATAGTAGGACAATTGGGCCAGCAAGATAGCCAGGCAGACTAAAGTACCTGCTTAGGCAAGCTTAGGCAACTGTAGGGATGCAGGTTTGATCCTGGGTACCACATACCACGCCAGCCACACCCCAAGAGCAGATTGAGTTGGTCACACACACAAAAGAATAGGCAAATTTATTGAGAAAGAGAGGTTCTGTGCCCAAAAGCAAGTTTCCATGGAGACCACTTTCCTGAGAGCTTTACAGAGCAAAATCATGATAGTACGAGGTGGGTCAAATTATAATCAACCAAGAAGGTTACAAGGATAGCTGCTCAGCCAATATGGATCCAATAATAGCAAAGGCAAATGGATGATGGCATTAACCTTGGTAGACAACCTACACTTTCAATCTTTTCTTTTCTTTTCCTTTTTTTTTTTTTTTGGCTTTTTGAGACAGGGTCTCACCCTGCAGGCCAGGCTGACCTTGAACTCACTTTGCAGTCCAGGTTGGCCTTAAACTCAAAGTGTCCCCTGCTTCAGCCTCCTGAGTGCTGGTATAGTTTCAATCCTGTCTTCTGATGCTTAGCCTTAGTAGGGAGGGAAAGATGGCCTGCTTCTAATGAAGTCGTGGTCCACTTGTATGGGAAATCTCCAAAGGGTGGCACCCAGAGTCTCAAACTTTGTTTATCCCTTAGGAAAGTGCATAGATCTGGCCACTGTGATTTTAATCTTCAAATGTGCCTCCAGCAACAGTTTCCCTATGCTGTCTTGTTCTGTACTAACTCCCAGGAGGGCCCGGCTGGGCCCTGCCTGACTGCTGTGCCCCTTCTACCTGGCTCTGCTGCCTACAATAATGCCACCTTCCCTCCACGCTGCCATCTGGCCAGGGTCCACTTGGCCTCCTTGCACCCCAGGGCCCTTGTGGTAACTGTCACTGTCCCAGACTGGGCCTTCTGACACACTCTCTAAAGCCCCATTCATCACAGCTTCTTTATGGTGTCATTATCAATCTGAAATACATTTTCAAACTTTAAAAACTCAAAATTGCTGAAAACCTCAAGAAAACAACCACTTCTTTGCTTTTTGTCATCTTTTCTACCATCTGTGAGCTAGTTCTTTTGTTATTGTTTTAATGCCTTGTGACAGCCTTTGCTAATGGTCCAGCATTAGGCAGCTATTGCCATGTAACAAAATAGCCCAAAAGTCAATGACTCAAAATAACAATAAGCATTTGCCTCTGTGCCCGGATATTGCATAGCATGATTCTACCATATTTATTAGTGATCTCTTCTAAGTCTTGCCCAGATTCTAAGGGAGGGGAATTAGACTCTAGCTCTTAAAGGAAGAAATGTCTAATATCTGGTGATATTTTGCAAAGGTAGGACACAAGAAATAAAGCTAGATAGGAGACAAAGAAATTGAAATTTTTAAAAGTTGTACTTCAAAGAAAAACTGCAAAGATGGCGGGGATAGCTCAGCGGCATAAGCACCTACCTGGCAAGTGCAAGGTCCCTAGTTTGGTCCCCAGTAATGAAAGAGAGAGAGAGAGAGAGAGAGAGAGAGAGAGAGAGAGAGAGAAACAGACAGACAGAGAGACAGAGAGACAGAGACAGAGAGAGACAGAGAGGCAGAGAGAGACAGAGAGAGACAGAGAGAGAAAAACTGTTGCCCCAGAACTCAAGATGAGTCTATTTTCTTTCTCTTCTCTTCTCTTTTTTTCTCTTCTCTTTTTTTCTCTTCTCTTCTCTTCTCTTCTCTTCTTTTCTGTTTGTTTGTCTTCTTGAGACAAGGTCTTACTATCCAATTTAGGCTGGGCTTGAGCTCTCTTTGTAGCCCATGCTGGTCTCAAACTCACAACAATCCTCTGACACAGCTTTTTGAGTGCTGAAATTATAGATGTGTATGTACCACCAGGCCCAGTCATGCAGTGTCCAGCACTTACCTTTTTTTTTTTTTTTAAGTTGAAGGCTTTCCGTTTATTTTATTTTTTGTGGCGCCGGGGATTGAACTCAGGACCTTGTGCTTCCCAGGCAAGAGCTCATTCTACTGAGCTATCTCCCAGGCCAGCACTTATCTTTAAAGGGTAGCTTAAATTCCTTATTTCAGCTTCGAAGACTCTTAGACCCAGCTGGTGATAAAAACTACCATACCTATTCAGTATTCACAATTTCTCTCTCCTTATGATCTTATTCTAGGAAGCAGGGTGCTTGGCTGAGAAGCCTCCTTTCTTAGCCTCCCCAGAAAGGATAAGAGGTTAGTAAGGTATGAACAGAAGTCACTGGGTAAGGATTGCTAGAAGCTTTCTAAGAGTGGAAAGAGACAGCTGCTATTTGTCCTTCATTTCTTCTTCTTACATGCTGTCTGGTGTGCAGGCATGATGGTTGGTCTTCCGGCAACCATTTGATAAATGTGAGGCAGGTCAGAGACTGGAAAATATATGCTAAAAATGAAAAAGCTAACTGGACACAGCCTGGGTCCCTGGTGGCATCACAGAGCTGCTCATAACTTCTTTGCACTAACACAAAACTTCTTTTTATAATTTCCCTTTTCTTCAATCAGATTTTATTGGTACATTTTAGATAGACAGCTCCCACTCATCATAGAAAATTTGTACTTATACAAATACCTTTATTTCTTTTCCTGTTTCCCTACTTTCCCTTCAACCTCCCATCCACTACACTTACAAAAGCCTTGTTTCCATTTTTCATTTTCTCTATTTTTCGCTTCTTCCCTCCTCCTCCACCCCTTAGTTCCCCTCCTCCATTTGGACATTTTCTTCCTGTTTCATAATACTGGTTACACATTTTGGTCCTTATTTACACTTGTGGCTTCTCACAATAGGGGAACAATGTGGTACTCACACATGCTAACACAGAACTACTAAGGCAGAGAACTAATCGTTCTTAACATTAAGCCGTGCTTACATCAAACTAACACAGGTCCTAACTGATAAACTCATCATAGTTCTGTCCTTAAACCTAGCTTGCATAGAACACAGAACTCATTCTGGTGTTTCTAGGTCACCTTCCTACTTCCTAGTCCCTATAATTACCTCTCCCTCTCTCTCTCTCTCTCTCTCTCTCTCTCTCTCTCTCTCTCTCTCTCTCTCTCTCTCTCTCTCCCCACCCCCAGTTTTAGATATATTAAATTAGGGGAGGAAATCAATTGGTCTGGACAGCAGCCCAAGGCATAGGCAAGCGCAGGATGGTCCACTTAGAGGCTTGGGAGCCCCCACTGGTCCCATCAGTTGTGGCCTTTGGGGCTAGGTAAGACTGCACTTCAGTAAAATCAGTTATAGGGCTGGAGGGCAAAGCTGGGTGGGGAGGGCCAGAAAGGCTGTGCTCCAGCTTAGGATGGGCTGCGTGAGGACAGCTCCTAGCCCAGGCATCACTGGGCACCTGCCATCTGTGGGCGGACCTCAGCCTCAGCACACCAGGGCACTTTCAATGGCATTGGCTTTTGTCCCTTCTGAGGGCTCATCTCCCAGAAGAGGTGGCCTTTCCATCCTTTTTTGCTGTGAGAGAACACAGACCTGCCCAGCATCCCAGGTAGAACCAGTCAGCAGTCCAGCAGGCCCGTCTCTACCACCACCTCCCATGCACAGCAAGCTTCTCCCTGGGTCTCATTTTCCCCCGAGTTACTAGTGCTACATAAAAATCACCTGAAACTTCATGGCTCCAAGACATCACCATTTATCTTGCTCACAGCTCTGCTGTTTGGCCAAAGCATCGAGGAGAAGGCTTCTCTCTGCTACATGCAGGACTGCTGAGGAGGCCCACTGCCAAGAGAGCAGGCTCACATTCAAGATGGCAGGCTCGTGGAGCTCACTGGCTGCTTGGTGTACCCCAGGGAAGAAATGGTGGAGGAAAAGACAGACGAGAACACAAGAGCAAGGTCAGGGGTAGCCTATTGGCTTGATTGGCAAAGGACTCCCTGAACAACAGAAGGAACATTATTTATACCTTTGCAAAGTCAGTATCACATGACATAAAGGTGCCTAGTGATTACGGGCTGATATTGTCCAGGCAGGATGCTTTTCTCAGGACTGAGGTAGCTTGATTTCTTTGGCCTCTGTAGCTTCAGCCTGCCCTCACACACATACCAATCTCCAGTTTGGTGGCTTCCAACACAGGCTCACCTCCAGGGTAGCACATACACATGGTGGGCCAGCAGTTCTGCTCTGCACTGTGGGCTCAGGACAATGACATTCTTGTGACGTGATATTTGGAAGTCATATCACCACATTTCCATAACATTTTATGTCAAAGAATCCATCAAGTTCAGGGGAAGATGAACACACCCTTGTTTGAATAAGTATTCTTATTTTATTGGCTTGCTCAGGCTGCTTTAAGTATGGGTTGGGTAAGGCTTGTGGAGCTGGGATTCAAGCCCTGGTCCCTAGCACATGACACTTTTGCTGAGCAGGCCTACCCTTGATTGAGAGAGGGAAAAGAGCTCATGGTATAGTTTAGGCTGGCCTTGGGCTCACTACGTAGCCCAGGCTGGCCTCCAGCTCCCAACGATCCTCCGGCCTCAGCTTGCCTCAGTGCTGGGATTACAGGTGTGGTGTACCACACCAGGACCTCAATCCCACCTCCTTGATGCAGGTGTGGTGAGACTCTGGAGGGCATCTCCACAGAGACAGTGCCATGGCACTCTTTGAGAGTGCCATTCTTGGGACTCAGCAAGGCTATGCCCTCAGTGTGCTGCAGTATAGTGGAGCCCAATTGCACCACATTTCATAAGACCCTGGGAGGTTTCAAGTCCCACAACCCACAGGCCCTTTCCTCCTTCCAGGAAACTAGCTGTTTTTTCTGAGAAAAGATTTTTTTTTTTCTTCTTTTTAGAGATAAACTATGACTTCACAAGTGCCAAGCTGAGATAGATCAGTGTATGGGTGTGGGGGTACTGGGGTTTGAACCCAGAGGCCTGCACTGAGCCCCATCCCCAGCTCGCTGTTTGCTTATCTTTTGAGACACAGTCTTGTCAAGCTATTCTTTTGCCCTGTTGGATGCCTCTTCAGAACCAGGTAGACTGTAGAGGTTTTACCTGGCAGAGGATAGATTTCTGTGGTTCAAGGATCAGCTCTCAAGGCTGTACCCAAGGCCACAGCCCAGAGGGACACACTGAGGTGACCCTTTTTAAGAGCCTGGCTTCCTGATCGTGCCTGTCTCAGAAGCAGAAAAAAGACTGCACAGTATATACAAACCATATTTTAAAAGTTTAGTGGTCTTCATATTTCTTCTCAAGCCACAAACGAACAGCACTGAGCCCTGACAAAGCCACCTTGGACTGTTCTGCTTGTAGGATATTTTGTCCCAGGATGGTATCTCTAGGAGTCTCAGCTACCTGAAGCCACTTGGTACTGAGGTCCAGCTATGCAGAACCTGTCCTCACCCTGCCACTGTCCCATTCTTTCTGGACAAAAAGACAGAAAGGAGGGCTGGGGAGATGCCTCAACAGTCTCAGTGCCTGCCTGGCAAGCCCAAGGACTCAGGTTCCATCCCTGATACCACATGCCATTCCGGCCCCAGAGCCTCGGGTGCACTCTGCAGGCCACTGAAACCAGGCGTGGTGGCGCACACCTGTAATCCCAGGAGGATCACTACGAGTCCTTTCTGTCTGACTGACTCTTGTACCAAATCAATCAATCAGACAGAAAGGAGCACCTGGGCTGGGAGCATAGCTCCATGACAGGACGTGCTTGCCATGCACTGGACTCTGGGCTACATCCATAGCACTAAAAGATAAATAAAAACAAAAACCTTTCCTAAAACTCCCCAGAAAACAAAAGCATGAGCACCCTTTTCCTTTCTCCCTAAATCAATTTCCAGGAGTGTACTGAGCATGGAGGAAGTTGGGGATCACTGATAGAGTCTGCCTTGGCCTCCCCGGGGTGCCACCAAGTGCTCAGGCTTTCTCTGGCTCCCAGATAGGCTGACTCCCCTCTTGGCAATGACTTAATGACGGCCCCCAGCTCAGCCCTGAAGGTCCAACTGCCCATCAGACTAAGTCTGGGGAGGTGACTGGGCCTTGAAAGAGATAGGATTAGCCCCTCATTAAAAGGGATAAAAGGCCAGCTCAGGGCAGAGCGCTGTCCACCATGGGGTGGGCTGGCCAGCTGGGCAGGCAATCCCCCTCCACAAACATGCATGGGATTCTGCTGGTGCCTGAGTCTTGGACTCCCCAGACTCCTTGGCCCTCAGACCTGTGAGAGCTTGTGTCTGTGGTTTGAACTTCCTGACCTACAGCATGTTGTCATGGTTGTGCTAGTAGCCTAAACCACCCCTGGCTGCACAGGAATCCTAATCCATGGCATGGGAGCGGGAAACCCAGCTCTGAGGGGCCATAGAACCACAGGGCCACTCCCAGCCCTGCTCTGATTCAAAGTCCCCATCTATCTCACATTGAGAGGCTGAGGCCCAAGTGGGTGGTAGGAGGGGCCGATTTCCCAGCAGACCTCACTGGCTATGGTGAGTGCACAGGAAGACCTCCCAACCTGTGGCAGAAGGAGGCCTGATCACCCCTAAGTATCTCTTTACAAATCCTGCTTTCTGATGTAGGGTATTTGACAACTTGGAACAATTTGGGGAGAGTTCATTCAACTACCCAGCTCCCTTTAAGGTTTAATTGGATACCTACCAAACTCACGGGCTGTGATGTTGGGTTTTTATTTTCCTGGTGGAGAGGAGGACAGGATTAAATGTTCTTAATTTCATGCCCCCCGCTGTTTCTTTGAGAGTTCCCAGGGGTTCCCTGGTGAGGGCTGCTGGCCTGTGAGTCCAAGTGCTGCTGCTGCTGCTGCTTTGTGACCTGGGAGCCTCTGGGAGTGGCTCTGAGCCTCAGAAACTCCTCTTGCAGGGCATGGGGACTCCCCAAGCAAGGCGCATCATGCACTATTCCTCCTCCAGCTATGCAGCATTGCTCCATCTTCTGACAATGCTGACGTTTCTACTCAGGGGCGCGCAGGCCATCACGGACTCAGTCCTGGCCTATCTATGGCAAAGAGTCATGCAGTGACCAGGCCCCACCCTCTGTATCCCTCCAGACTCAACCCTCAGCAGCCTCTCCTTGGGCTTCCCTCCAACCTCTCCTTTTCCTGCCTATGTTGCTATCAGAAAGGGGCCTGGGACTCCTTTCTCCTCAGGAAGCTGCAGCTCTGTCTGGGTTGATTTTCCCCTGGCCATGTTGTCCTCCCTTGGTGTGTCCCCAGCAGAGTCCTGGCTGTTGCTTGGAGACTGTGTTCTGGACATCTTGAGTCTGCTCCACTGAGAAGTGTCACAGGCTCCCTGTTCCTCTGGTAGGTTTGGACTATGAGGTCCCCAAGCAGATCCCAAAATGAGAGGTCAGGGTCCCTCAGTAGCCCAAGGCCTTCTGCAGAGCAGTTCTGGGTTCCAGGGGCAGCTGGTGACAGCTGACTATAGACCCTAGGTGTGGCTTTTGGGTCAGGGACCAGGAGCACAGAGCCAGGCCACCAGAGCAGCTTCCAGCATGTGCAGGCTTCAGGGCTGTATGGGTGATCAGGAGTCCTTGGGCTGTGAAGGACTCAGGGAATCGGGGCCGACAGTCAGGCTCTTAGCAAAGGTACCCAGGTCAGCAGGGTACTCTAGGGACAGGATGGAGGAGTCCTGCCCAGCTGGAAGCCAGCACCCCTTGAGGACATGACCTGTGCTGCAGGGACCCAAGGAGCGTGACAAGGGCAGAGGGCCGACTGCTTACTGTCAAGACAGCTGGAAGTCACAGGGCAGGGAGCTGGGAGTGCTGAGAGGCTGGGGGCTCTGCTATGCAATGTTGGGCCAGTTGGCGAGCCTCTCTGAGCTGTCTCCACTCTGCAGAGTACAGAAGAGAACTGGTCAGAGTGAAGCATGAACAGCACGCATCCAGGGAGTGCCAAGTACACCCGCGAAGCACACTTTTTGCCTCTGCCAGTTTGGGGTCCCTATTTCTCACTGTTGATCTTAGCGTGCTCATCAAGCCCAGCGCTAGCGCCAGGCCATCTCTCTGAGCCCTCTGGGGACCCAGGGAGGCTCTTCGTCTCCGCATCTACTCTGGGTAATGCCCACGCCTTGGACTTCAAACCCGTAGCAAGGGCCGTGGGTGCGCGGCAGCTCAGGGCGTGTGGACGCAGGCGGCGGCCTCAGGCAGCAGGTGCTGGCAGCTGCCACTGGCCTCACAATGTGGCTTTTGTCGCCGAGGGTGGCTGTGGAGCCCAGGAACGACCTGTGCCGGGAACAATTCCCAAGGTTCTGCCGAGCAGGGCTGCCGAGATCTCAACAAAGCCCCAGAGAACCGTTGGGCAATGGCTTTTGTCATGCAAATGCGGGCGGAGGCTGCAGTGGCGGACCCGCTCCGCACGCTAAGCATTTTTGTAATTCAGATGAAGCCAGCCTACCCGGGAAAGGCGGGGTGCTCTTGGGTCCCTGTGCCTGCCCTGCCTCTCTCCTATTGTCCCCCAGGCTGGGCTGAGGGAGCAGTGCCAGGCGCCACGCTGAGCCTGGCCATCTCGGCTCTGACTCTTAAGGGCTCACAGACCAACCAGGAGCCACAAAAAGGAGCAGAAGCTAGAGGACCTCACTCCAAATTGTGCAGCCAGTCAGGCCAAGGACACAGGCAAGGAGGCAAGGAGATGCCCAGGGCCCACATGCAGCTGCAGCTCCAGGGGACCCCAGCGACGAGGCTGGCAGCTCCTGGGTGTGCAGAACTGGAAAGGGGCGGGAAACCAGGCATGGGGACCTGAGCTGCTGGGCAATGCCGGCTGGCTGGTAGGCACCCCAGGGTGCCCAGGCTCCCTCCTGGTCCCCACACACACAGGCTTGATGGTGATTTGGCCAAGTTTCTGAATTTCTCTGTGCTTTGGTCAGCTGGTCTGTAGAACAAGGATACGAATTATCTCTATGTTATGGCCATGGTGAGATGAAACAAAATAAAACAGATAAAATGTTCAGTACAGAGCCTGGCACACACCGTGCCGCTTCCCAGTGATGTTCCTTCTAGGAACTCATTCTGCAAACCTTCTCACACGTCCAATGGGACATAGGCTCAAGGTTATTCTTCAGGGATTTCTTTGTCACAGCCAGAGATTGGAAATGGCTCAACCGTGCACCCACAGAGTCTGGCTAACTAGATTACGGTCTGTCCTGTCCACTCATGTAACAGCACTCGGCATGGAAACCAGAACAAGGCTCTTTGTGCTCCAAGGCAGAGACAGACCCTACAGAGCCTGGAAGGGGGCAGAGCGTACTGCTGGGGTGCATGTGGCCTGTATTGGTTGCCCCTGAGAGCAAGGGGCTGAGGGCTGCAGGGGGCCTGGCAGAATGCTGGGGCTGGTGCTGGGGCTGAGGCTGGGGCTGGGAAGAGGGGCCAGGGCAGCCATGAGGCGGTGAGGTAGGGAGGGAAGGGGGGCAGTGCACAGGGGCTCTCTCTCTCTCTCTCTCTCTCTCTCTCACACACACACACACACACACACACACACACACACACACTCCTAGATGTAAACGTTCTCTCCAGCAGCAGAAATGCACCAGCTTGGATGACGTGGGGCACACATCTCTGTGGGGTGGAATAACACAACCAGTCACCATAGCAACTGCAAGCAGTTGTAATTTTGAGCCAGCGGGCAGCACCCAGAGCACAGGAAGAGGCCGTGGGCTGCCTGCAGGGTTGCCTCAGCCGGCTGCCTCTGCAACACGAGGAGCGGGTGGGAGGGAGGGCGGGAGGGCGGGTCGCAGCACAGGGGCCTCAGTCTCCTTGCCTATAAACTGAGGAGCTGCCACTCCCCTGGGTGGAGGAACGGAGAGGAAGGTGGGAGCTGGCTCTGCAGCAGATGTGGATCCTGTGGAGGTGGAGGCCCTCAGCGGCTGCGGCGGCAGACCCAGAGGGACAGCCCTGTCCCCTTTCTGCTCCTGATGGGCCCCATTAGATGCCTAAGTGCAGCCCTGAATTTCTGTCATCAACGCATCCTCCAAATAAATAAATAATGACTCCAAAGGCGGAAGCAGAAGGCAGATTGCGTTTCACGCGGGGCGGAGGGCCACCCCACTTTCTCAGGCAATTGGGCCAAGTGCCTGAAGGTGTGTGACGGCAGGTGTCTCCTCCCTGTCCCCTCCCATCTTGGAAACTGCTTGCCAAAATCATCCTGCCATCCCTGTGTCGCCAAGGGAGAGGCTCCCCAGGAAGGTAGGCACCTCCTAGGCCTGGTGGAACAAGGTGGACCTCGGGCCAGGGACCAGCAGCTGTGCGGGGCGAACTCAGGCTGCGCTCAGCCCCGAAAGGCCAGTCCCTACAGAGAAGGGCAGATGAACTCTGACCTCTGGGTGTGGCCGCCCCAGCCAGCAAGCGGCCCCTCCTCTGTCCCCATGGGCCTGGGACAAAGTGTTCTGTTTTGCTGCCCCTGTTGAGCCCAGCCTGGCGTACTGATGCTAGAGTAGAAGTGGGCGGGGTGTCTGGGCCTCGCGGAGGACAAGGCCTGAAAGGGCTGGCCTGCGTTCCTGCTGATTTCTGAAGATGAGGCCTTGTGGTTGTCCTTCTGACCCTCCGTGTGCTGAGCCCGGGCCGAGACACAGGCTCCATTCGGGCTGCTGTCGCGTCCACATCCACAGCCCGCTTCTCAGCCCTGCCCGGACTCCATGCCCACGGCACTCAGCACCCTCCCCGGCTGCTTCTGCCCGCCAGCTCAGTGGTGCCTAGGTCATGGCCCTGAGTTTGCCTGGATCGCGGGTGGGGAAAGAGACAATGGCCTGGAGCTTAGTTCTCAAACTGCTGGTGAGTGAGCAGAGAGGACAAACTCCCACTGCAAGGGCACCCAGGAAGGCTTTCAGGTGCCTTTATGCGACAACGACTAACCGCACCGCAGGGGTAAGATGAATGTGTGCCATAATTAGGCGACAAAGGAAGGTGTGGTGGAGCTTCCCTGGAATCCCTGCCCTCTAGAAGGCTGAGGCAGGATGGTCTGAAGTTGGAGCCCACCTTGGGCAACTTAGTGATTCAGTAAAGATCCTGTCTCAATTTTCAAAGGTCCTGGGGCCCGGTGGGATGGCTCAGTGGTCTAAAGCGCCTGCTTGGGGAAGCTTGGGCGGCTTCAGGGACCGCGGTTCGCTGAGCCAGCCCTGCCCTCAGGGCGGGCTGAGCTGGCCATAAAAATGAATGAATAAACAAACAAAGGTTCTGAAACAGAATAAAAATAATAAAATAAAAAATTTAAAAAAAAATTTTCAAAGGTCCTGAGCTCAATCCCAACAGGAGGAGAACTCCATGATGACCCCAAGGTAGCAGCAGCGTTTGGTGCCATCTGGTCTTGCTCTGCTGTTTAAGGAAGGCTCTGAGCAAACCTGGGCCCTGGCTCCATGGTATGTGTTTAGTACGCTCAGGCATTTGGGCTGGACCACCATCTCTAGTCTTGACAGGGACAGCTTGGGCTCTGGTGGAGGGTTTGGGGGATGGAGGGAGGGGTTCCTGGTGGAGCGGAGCGGGCAGTTGTGTCCCCCACCCCAGCCAGGTGGGCCTGTGGGGCTCAGGCTCAGAGCCTGGACTATAGGTGTGGTCTCCTCCCTGTGTGATGCAAGAAGCTGGACGGGCACGTGATTCCCACCGGTTCAGGGGTGCAGTGCTGCCCAGAGTCATCTTTGGGGTGTGACCTCACTCATGTGGCACAGCAGTTCCCAAGAACAGACCTCTCCCCAGCACTGCCGCACACACCAGAGATGCCTGCTCCAGCACCACCGTAACAGAAATATTGTCAGATTCTAAGCAGCTATTTAGATATCACATTCTAATCTGTCCTCCTCTCTCTGTCTCTCTCTGTCTCTCTCTGTCTCTCTCCCTCTGTCTCTCTCTGTTTCTGTCTCCCCGTCTTTCTCCTTCCCCGGTCTCTCTCTCCCTCCCTCCCTCTCTCTCTCTCTCTCTCCCTCTCCGCCTTCCTCCCCTCCCATCTCCTTTTGAGACAAGGTGTTGCTCTGTAGCTCAGGCTGGCCTTGAACTCATCGCAGTCCTGCTTCCTTCTCTCCGGTGCTGGGATCACAGGCATATACAACCTCACTCACCTCAGGTTCTGTTTTTGATTGAACTTGATTAAAGATGATGTTTCTTTAGGCCAGGTGTGGTGGTACTCACCCTACAATACCAGCTCTCAGGAGACTGAGATTGGTGGATCACTGAGTTTGAGGCCAGCCTGGCTTACTAAGTGAGTTCAAGGCCAGCCTGAACTGCAGAAAGAAACACTGTCTTCAACAGACAACTGTAATACAGTACAGTAGAGTACAGTGTAGTGTAATACAATATAATAGAATACGATACAATGAAGGTTCACCCTTTGAAACAAAAATGATGCATCTTTACCTCACAGGCCATCTCTTAGCATGTCCTGGAGGCATCTGAAGGGTAGGGGACAGCTGTGGCATTCACCTCCCCTCATGGCCCTTTCTGAAAGTCAGGCTAAGGCTGAGCAAGGCCATCTCAGCAGTAGGGCTGCAGCTCACTGCCCAGCTGTGCAGGGGCTTGTCTGGAGCCTGTCCTACTGCTGTCCTGTCCCCCGTGGTGTGTGGCCCCAGCTGAGGACACTGGCTCAGGTAAGGGCTGAGAGCTTCGCTAGCCACTTCTGCCCTGCTGACCACTGGGAGCTCTGGCAGCCCACTCCATGCGGCTGAGACTTCTGCTGTCCAGCAAATGGCTAGGGAACCCGCTGTAGGTCCCAAGATGCATCTGGGCTAGCAGGACTCACAGCTGTGCTGGAGGGTTGTGCTGTGTGGCCCTCTAAAAAGACTGCATTCCATGGCCTTCACCAGGCTGTTCTCGGCCCCATTTGTGGCCTCTGTGCTCGTAGCCCCACCTTTCCTTTCTCTGCTGGGTTGATTTCTCTGCCTGCCACCCCCTCAGAACCTGGGTGCCCAGTTCCTCTTCCTTGAGGGCTGGGCTCTCAGACAGGGTGTCCTGGTGTCCGGCTGCCCGTCCACCTCCCAACCCCACTCCTCACACTCAGGAAGGCTGGGGCAGGGGAGAGGTAGGATGGGCCCACCCTGAACAGTGTTTGCCTCAAGGCTACAGAGCAGGACTACCACAGTATTTTCCCAGGCAGGGGGCCCCTCCGGGATGCTGCCTTTCTTCAGGGATTTAGGAAAATCAACCTTAGCAACCAAATGCTCTTGCTTATACATAGAAAGTAAATGGGCCAGGAACCTCGTGAGTCTTGGACCCAGGTCAACTTATTTACTTATCCTATTTATTTATATATGTATGTGATGATCTCACTCTGTAGTTCAGGCTGGCCTTGAACCAACTATATAGCCCAGGCAGGCCTTGGACTCAGGCAATCCTCCTGCCACAGCCTCCTCAGTGCTGAGATTCGGGATGGGTGCACCAGTCCAGACCCAAGTGTGAATCTAATCCAAAAGAAAAATATAAACGTAATTGAAGGTGTTTTCTTTTTAACTTGAGTTAGACAAATTAGAAAGGAACAACCCAAGCAGATATTGCCCTAAATTCTTCTTCTTGTTCTTTTTAACCAGGAATTGAACTCAGGACCTTGTACTTGCCAGGCAGGCACTGTGCCACTGAGCTACTTCCCCAGTCCTTGCCATGGATTTGTTGCTTAAACATATCCATGAATGAGACCTTTGAGCTATACCTTTTTCCAATGGGGGCACCCTAAGGCACCACCCTAGGCCTGAGATCTCCTCGGGGTTTTGCCATATTCAGGTTCTGTGGACCCCTGTGGCCCTGGAACCCAGGGTGCCTTGTTGCTGAGCAGTGGGCAGTGGGCACCCCTTTTGCCCAGAGTGACAGCCCCTGAGGCAGGGCTGGTCCTGCTGCACCTGCAGAGGATGGGGTTGCTCCTTCCTAGTGTCCTCTGCTGGAAGCCAACACTCTGACAGCTGCAAGAGCAGAGTGCACAGAGGGCTAGCGATAGCCCCCCTGCCTCCAGCCTGGGAAGATCTGAGCGGGAACTCCCTGGCCAGGGTGGCACCCAGTAATCCTAAGAACCAGCTGGACTTCAAGATCTCCTGTCTCACTGGAGGGTGAGGAGCAAGGCTGCCTGGAAGGGAAGGGGTGGATTCAGAGAAACTTCCTACCAGCCCACCGGCCCAGCTCCTTGAAATTCTGTGGATTCTCCCGGCCAGTGGCCTGAACACTGTACACACACACACACACACACACACACACACACACACGCACACGCACACGCACACGCACACACGCACACACACTGCCACCAACTGCTCTGCTAGCTGCCCAGCTGCTCTTTTACAAAGTTCCCAACAGCCTCAGTCCATGTTATAAATTCAACATTGGAGGCTTCATGTGTTAATTATTTTATTCTTTTTTTTATGAGCAGAATATATTTATTAGGGGAAAGAAAGCTCCTATCTGAGACAGGGCTAGGAGGGGGCCCCAAGTGGGTGGTCCCCAATGAGCTAAACTTTTTTTAAAGGAGGAAGAGGAGGAAGACAGAGCTGTCAATGTTTTATCGTGCTGAGGAAGGTGCTGTAACAAAACAACCTCTGGCGACCACAACCACTTCACTTAAAAAGGATGTTTTAGGATAAAACCTCTGCAGAAACTAGCAACTCTCAGCATTATAAATATTGGCAATGCTGTGCCCCTTTTTTTCCCCTATTTCTCCCAGGACCAGGGAGCACTGAAGGAACCCCAAAGGCAGGCTTGGGGGAACATGCTGAGTGGCAAGGTGGGCCCAGGGTGCCCTGCAGGCCCAGCTAGGTGGGGTCGCTGGGCAGGGCTCTCCTGGACGATGTTCACCCCCAGACACTGCCCCAGGAGTCTGGGGTGTCCCCAAAAGAGCCTTGCCAGCCCAGTTGCTTCCTGGAGAGTACCTGGCCCTGAGCCCTGATGGGGCGAGGCAGAGCATGTGCTCCCTCCCCAGCCGGGCATCGCTGGCTTCCAGGACTGGCACCACTGGCCGGCCAGGGCTGCTCCAGACACTCACATGTGTTTGAAGCCAGCTGCCACACAAAGCCACACTGTGGGCCTTGGCCTGGAGCACAGGCATGTGACTGCAGAGGGTGGGCGGCTGCTGCCTTCCTCCAGGCCCGGTAAAGTGTCCTCATCAGTGACCCCACAGAGCAGGAGCCAGGCTGGAGGAGCTGGGGGCTGGGGTGAGAAACCCCAAATTCTCACACCCTGGAGGAGGCCTCCTGTCTTCTTGTCCTCACTGCTCCAGAGGACTCCTGGCGTCAGCCCAGTGCCCAGGCCCGGATGCCCCAGAGTCAGGTCCTATGGTCTTTGTCACTGACCTCATGCCCACAACAGGGCCCTGTGTTCTCTGTGTGAAGGAGTCTGGGGTCCAAGGTACAGAGCAGGCTTTGGGAGACCTGAGAAAGGCCCACCCAGGGGCAGAGCCAGTCTGTGGCCTTACTGACTGGGGTTCCCACATGCTCCCTGTCTTTCCTGTGGATAGGTGGTTCAAATTTAGGGCCTCAGCCTGGCCTACTTGGCGGAAGGAGGAAAGGAAGCCCTGAGCTCCAGGCTGCTGGCCACCATCCGGAGTTTCACCAGAATGTGAGTTTCACATGTGAGCCAACAAGAAGGCTCCGCCCAAGCCACTGACTCCTTCCTGTGAGCCCCTTGGTGTGCTCAAGCCTCACAAACAGAGTCAAAAACCCACAAAAACCACCCCAAATAAAACAGCAGAGGGGCCCCCCTGGGCTGAATCTTGGGTACGGCTCAGCTCACTGTTTTTCTCCTGTCCTTTCTCAAGCTCCACGCCACACACCCCATGCTCTGGAACGTCCAAGGAGAGTGGGTGCTGTGGGTAGGGTCCCTAGTGCTGCCCAAGGCCCAGGCGTGGAAGGCTGGGCCCCTAGACGGGTGCTGTTGGGGGTGAGGTAATATAGGGGAATGAAACACCCAATGCGAATGGTACCTGAAAGGGAAGAGTTCGTGTTCTCTAAAACCAAAGAATGAATTTTAGGAACAAATGGTTGGTTAAAAGCAGAATAATACAGTTATTGGGAGGAAAAAGTTCCTGTCGGAGAAAGGGGCAAAAGAATGCTTGAGCACATTGCCCCTGGGAAGCCGTCTGCTCCAGAGATTTTTATAGAGTAATGCCATGTGGTAAGGCGGGTCTAAGGTGGAGAACATGGGAACTCCAGTGGGCATGAGTGTGACAAAACTACGGCCAACCAATGAGGTTACAAGCACCAGTGCTCAGGTAAAACTGGTTAAATCCAGGATCAAATGAGGAAGGGAGTCAGGTAGCAAGTGGGCAAGAATACTGACAGGGCCTCTCCTAACTGGGGATTGGGTTAGTGACTCACTTGGGCTCTGTCCAGGTGATTGATACCTATTTAGAGTAGCAATCCCTGATGTCCATTCCTAGGGAAGTATGCAGCTGCATTTGTTTACTCTTTTGTCTTGAAGTCTGGCCCAAAGTGGGGGTGTCTGTCTCTTCCAAAGTTGCAAAGTCACCTTGTCTTCTATATTGTCTCCTTGAGGGCCTGGCCCTGTCTGACTAACTATAATATTTCTGTCTAATTTAGCTGCCTACTACAGGGGTACCTTCCGTAGGTGGGCACAGGAAGTGAGGTCATTAGGAGCTTGCTGTGGAGGGGAAAATGGGACTCTCAACCTTCCTATCAGCCTCAGGCACCAAGAGGTGAGTGCCTTTATTTCACCATGCATTTCTATGACATTCTGTGTCACAACAGGCCCATAGCAGTGGGTCACACCATTGCAGACCAAAACCTCTAAGACTAAAATAGGCCCTTCTTCCTTGACCTGAGATATTTTGTCATAGTCACAAAAAAAGTTTAACTAAAAAAAGCTGACTAATACAATGCCCCCCACACCCTTTCTTGGCTTCTAAACCCAAGGTATCTCCAAAGAATTGTCTTTTTGAGGGGACTTGGGGCTGAAGGAATGGACTTAGTTGCCCTGGGAATCAACTACATGGTGGGAGGGTGTGGATTTTCATTTTCACCTTTGACCTCTGGGGAAGGGTCAGAGGCTATGTTGCTCACCAGTGGGCTGTGATGTAATCAATCATGGCTGTGTGTAAGGCCTCTGAAATAGCCTGCAGGGACAGGGTTCCACTGGTCCCTGAACACTACAAGGAGGCTCCTGGAGGAGGGTTGCCTGGAGAGGACTTACAAGAACCCTGTGCCTTCCCACATGCCTTGCCCAAGACCAAGTTAAACTGTGGCATGCCTATTTGGTGTGCACAGGGCTGCAGAGAGCTGGATGCTTGGGGTAGGGTCAGCCTGCACACAGGAGACTGGAAGTGCTGTGTGAGCCGATAGAAGGGGCCCAGAGTGCTTTCTCCATGCAGATGGAGCCAGGCCTCTGCCCTGCAGTCTGCAGGGGACCCCAGCTCCTTCCTCTGCATTGCTACCAGAGCTGGGGTACTCACCTTCTCCTCCCACTCTTGCCACCCAGAACTGCTCCTTCTCCATTTCCCCCCTGGAAGGACAGCCCAACAAGAGCCTGGCTCTGCAGCCTGCCTCCCAGCCCCTCCTAGCCCCTTTCCCCTTCGCCTGGGGCCCAATCATCACCCACTCCCTTGTGTGCCTTCCCAGAGGTTAGGAGTGGCTTCCCCCATCTGCTGTGTCTTCTCCTCCCTACGTGGCTGGCTGGCCTGTTGGCCATTCCTCCTTTCTTGGCAGTTAGGAGGCCACCTTGATTCTCTTCCAAGCCCATGTGACTAAGGATCAGCCCTGCCTGGTCACTGCTGGCTGCTCCATTCTCACCCCCTTCACCCAGGGAGCAGGAGCCCTGTCCTGTCCATGAAATGTGAGGGTCGGTGGGTCCCTGGAAGGCTCCCTTTCTCATAAAGCAGAGGTCCAGGGAGCAGGGGCCCAGTACATCTCTCCACATTCTCCCACATCAGGATGTCACATCTTTACCACCCAAGGGTGGAGCTGTACCCCCAGGGGCCCTGTCTAGGGAGTTGCCCTGAGCATATGATGCTGCCTTGTGCTGTGGAGCCTGCTGGCCCCGCATCCAGCTGGAGCACGTGTCTTTGCTACTTGCACCCAAACACGCCATGCTACTCCAAGTCACTCTAGGGAGCCTGGTCCTCCCAGGACCCAGCCCCTGCTGCCTGTGCTCTGGCCCTCACATTCACACTTTAGACCCCATGAAGGGTACCTGATAGGTGGAGGTCACCCCTCCTCCACAGCCATGCCTGCCAGCCCCTCCCTGTGTCCTAGGGTGAGGCCAGATGCTCAGCCAATGGCATCCCACAGAATTTGTTGAAGCACTGCCCCATGACGTTCCCCATCATCACCATCTGTGGAGCATCCACTGGTGAACCTGCTTATGCTGTTGTGCAATGACTTTAACATCCACACGGTATTAGATTTCTGAGCTAGGAAAACATTTCTCCCTCCCTGGAGATTAATTAACAGCTTCTATTACAGACCTGCAGGCTCTAAAGCACAGCTCCAACATCTAAATATTTCTGACAAACAAGACTTTTCCTGCAAGTTAGGGGGAGACTCTTTTGGGGGCAAAGCCTGCCCTGGTCAGGTACAAGGATAAAGATGAAGCATAGATACTGAGGTATTTCACTGCTGAAATGAGAATTTGCTTGGTAAAATGTTGCTGCTCAAATTCCATGGAAGAAATGTTACGGAAGCCCATGCAGTCAGGGGCCTCAACACCAAATGTTCTAATTCCAGGAAATCATCCACCCCCAAGGATTATAGACAGGACGTCAAAGGCCTGCATTAGATAGCAATAGCGGAGCCTTTAACATGCTCTTTCTACTTTTCTTTTTATACCCTGGCTACACAGATGGGCTGACTTAGATAATTAAGCTAATTCACAGCAACTGGCCTTTCTCTAAAGTTTCTTAGTACAATGATCGTATCTTTTTATAACTTGCTTTTATAAAATTAATTTTAGCTTTTATTTAAACATGTTTAAATCATTTTTTCAATGAAATGAGTATAATAAACTCATTGCAAATGAGTGAAACCAGAAAGAGCTTGGGGGCTTTGGGACCAATGGTTCCCAAGGGCCCCTGTCTGCCATCCTCTCATGGGAACAGGGTAGAGATGGGGGAGGACTGGCAGGATTATGGACTGGGCCTCTGTGCAGTTTCCCACAGGCCCTGGGGACTTTCCCTGACATCCCCTGCAACTTCAGCACTCAGTAACTTCTGTCAATTCAGCTTTTCTTCGCAGTCATCCAGCGGCCACCGGAGGTGACCGTAGCCCACTGCCAGTGACAGCCACAGATAACTTGTCTGCAGTTTCACTTTGCTGATGGGCTTCTTCCTCATTCTTCCATTAGATGCACCCTACCGGGGAGATTAAAGAATAACCTTTGTACAAAGTCGTGTATCATGCATTGAATTTCCTAAAAAACAATTTTAGACGGGGATATAGATAACTGAGTATCCATGTAGTTACAACGATACAGAGTGATAATCACTGAACAGAGGACTATGGGTGACTCTTTTGCGGGGAGCGGCTTGCCCTTATGTTCTAGATTTTCAGTGACAAATAGATATGATTTTTCTAGCTATTGGGTATTTTATCTGTTATGGTTTATGTCTAGTTGTCCCCGCAAAGCCTCATGTAGTCATTGGGCGGGGACTTCTATAGATTGAGACTTGATCCATGATCCCTGGGATTATGTGTTTTAATACTGATGGGATTATTGGTCTGAGTAGGGCTGGGACTATGGGTGTGGTCTAGGGTGGATATCCTAAGGCAGAGAGCCTGATAGGAATATAAGAGAGACAGAGAGACATACTAGAGCTGTTGCTCTGCTGCCGTGTTTGGTTGGCTGCCTCTGCCACCATTTTGTTGCTGTTCCGCCACCATGAACTGGATGCTCTCTGCCCTGTTTCACTCAGCCTTGCGCCAGCCAAATATGGACTGAAACTTCCAGTAACTGTGAGCTAATAAACCTTTCCTTCCTTCATCTTGAGTGTCGGGAACTTGTCCCAGCAACAAGTAAAAAGTAACTGAGACATTATCCCAAGCAACTGGAGTGTAAATAAGACAATATCCCTGTCTAGGGTGAGACTGAATAAGGTTGGGTGAACACAGCCCAGCACAGGTGCAAGGAGCTGTGGTCGCTATGATGAGAGCTCTCATACTGGGTTGAGAGGCCCTGAGTTTCTAATCATCAGAGGAAAAAACTCTTAGAACATCTAATCATTTCAACAGAGAGTGAGGCAAGAAATGATCTCACATGAAGACTTAACAAAATGTTTCAAAAAGTCTTAAAAGATTCAAGTGATACACAAAACAATTAAAGACCAGTCAGAAAAAAAACTCCACAGAAGAAGACAACAAAATCCAGATATTTGGTAATAAAATATTCTCAAGTTCAGTGTTTAATAAGACAGTGGATATGTAAAAAAGATGGAAAGCTATAACTCATAACTAAAACACAAAACAAAACAACAACAACAAAAAAAAAACAGCCACAAATGAATCAAAGTTTTCAGAGCAAGAAAAATCAGAGATAACAGAATTAGTAGCCACTGCCTTTAAAACAACTGCCATGTCCAGGTGTGGTGGTGCACCCCTGCAAACCCGACACTTGGGTGGCTGAGGTGGGTGGATCACTGTGAATCTGAGGCCAGCCTGGGCTACCAGGTGAGTTCAAGGCTGTCCCAGACAGCACAGCAAGACGTGGACACAGGCTAATGAACAAGAAGCTTCCACTTTGAGCAGGACAGCCATGGTCTCACAGTACACCTTTCCCAGTGTCCTCCCCAGGTTGGCTCCAGATGCAGGGGCAGTCACACAAAGTGTAAGGTGGAGTGGAAACTAAAGCTCTAGTTGCTCAGCCACAGGAAGAAGGGGGCTCCACAGCCATAGACAGCAGGAGGAAGAGCCTTGAGATGGTGCGATAAAACTTATCTGATCTAAACAACATAGGGAAAACATTAATGTACAGACTGTCCCGACCTTGCAGGTTAGTACTAAAAGATTTAACGTTTGTGTCCTTAGAGACTCAGAGGGAGGAGGTAAAGATGATGGTGCCAAGTAGGGCTAGCCAGATAGCTCATCAGACTAAAGCAGGCACAAGGACCTAAGCTGATCCCCGGTGTGCAGAGCAGGTCTCACCCCTAGGGCATGAGGAGATGGTGATTGAGACTGGGCGTGATGTCGTGCACCTGTAATCCCAGTGCTTAGAAGGCTGACAACAGGAAGATCACTAGAGTTTGATCTGTGTAGTGAGATCTTGAAGACCTTGTATCAAGTATATTAAAAAAGAAAAGAACTTTATTATTTATTTGTGTTATGGCCAGCTCAGCCTTCCCTGGAGGTGGGGCTGGTGAAGCATGTGGTGCCGGGGATCCATCTGCAGTCTCTGCAGTTGCCTAAACTTTCCTAAGGAGGCAGGTGCTTCAGACTGCTGAGCCATCTCAGTGGCCCATAAGTACATTTAAAAAACAAACAACAAAAAAAACAACAACAAAAAAGAAGATTATGGTGCCAAAACAGTGTTTGGAAATCTTGACTAAAGATTTTCTAAATGTAGTGAAAGACACAAACTTGCAGATTCAAGAAATTCAGCATTCCAAAACAGCACTAATTCAAACAAGTCAATAACCAGATATGGAATAATTAAATTGCTATACATAATGAAAAAGACCAACACTTGAAAGTATTGAGAGGAAGAAGACACAATAAATAAGGGCACAAATAATTGCCTTTATCCAATGACAATGGGTTTTTCACGGGAAATCATGGGAATAGAAGGTGATATGATTCATTTGTTTTTGAGGCAGGGTCTTACTATGTCACCCTGGTTGATCTCAAACTCAAGAGGATCCTCTTGTCTCAGCCTCCCAAGTGCGGGCATTATAGGCACACGCCACCATGCACATGGTGAGATGACGCATTTTAAAAATACTCAAAGAGAAACCTTCCACTTACCAAGAAGTCTATATTTAGTGAAAATATTCACCAAAAATGAAGGTGAGGGCTGGCAAGATAGCTCAGAAGACTAAAGCACCTGCTTGGGCACACTTACGAAAAGCACGAGGACTGACATTTGATCCTTGGCACCAAATGCCATGCCTTCTCTGCCACCAGGGCAGGATAAGCCAGCCACAGTCGGGGCATAGTGACATATGCTTGTAATCCCAGCGCTAGGGAGGCTGAAAGCAGGATCATGAGTCTGAGCTGTATGGTGAAACCCTACAACAACTACATATATATTTAAAAAGGAATGAAGGTGATATAAAGATATTGTTGGTGGAGGTAATAAAACTTGGTACTAGCAGATATGCCCATAACTAAGACAATCTAAATGTAGTCTTTTACACGAGAGGGAATTTAAGTCAGAAGCAGACTTGGAGCACCAGAAATTAAAGAAAAATAAAAAATAACAGAGATTGTGAGAAGTTAAGAGCACATTGTTATTCATAGAGCACTCCTTTTAAAAAGTGCAAAGATACATGGAGGAAAAGTCCTCATGAGCTGGATAAAATTGAAATACTAAAATTATTCAAGTGACCCAAAAAAAAGGAGAGACGAGGAAACACCACAGTGAAAATTTAAAGAGAACAAATAGAACAAATTTTAAAACTACTTTAATAAATGACTTAGGGCTAGGGTGGTAGCATGGTGGTAAAAGCACCTGCCTGACAAGTGCAAGGACCCAGGTTTCATCCCTGGTACTGCATGCCACATTGGCCCAGAAACCCCAGGGGTGCTGTGCTGGCCCCCAAAACTAGGCATGGTGGTGCAGTCCTGTAATCCCAGTGCTGAGGAGGCTGAGACCAGCAGATCACTAAGAGTCTGAGCTGAACAGCAAGACCTTGTACCAAATAAGTAAGGTTTTTTAAAAATCTACTTTAAATATAGATGACTTAAAAAACAAATTATAAGGAGATTGTGAAAAAGGAATAAAACCTCTGAGATTCAGTTATTGTCAAGAAACACAAATTATGTCTTATTTATAAATACAAATGAAAGGATAAAATGATACACCATGTAAGCAAGGCAGGGTAAGTATGTAAATACGAGATGAAAATATATCAGATAAAGTAGACCTCACACCAGTGGTAGGCTCACTAAGAAGACGTAGCATTCCTAAGCATCTGTATATTTAACACAAATGAGGCAAAATGTATAAAACTGAAATAAGTTCATAAATTTACAAGTACAACTTCATATGGGAGCATCTGTATCTTAGTAAATGATAGTAAAAATAGACAAAAAATCTTCAAAGTTTCAAAGGAGCTGAGCAATACCTATCAAAGGGGATGCACTGGACACTCCTAGAACATTCTATCCAACAATAGCAGAATACAAATTCTTTTACGTGTACATGGAGTATTCAGTGAGATAGATGATCTCTTTTGTCATAAAATAGCTTCAAGAAATTCAGAAGAATTCAAATACTTCCAAATGCATTCTTTCCCAACAATGGATTTCAATTAAAAATCAGTAACAGAAGATAACTGGAAAATCAGCAGATACATGAATAAATATATCTAAATAATCCATGCACTAAGCATAGAGTCTTAATGGAATGATAATATATTTTTAATTATGTAAAATACAATATACCCATATCTGAAGGATACAGCTAAAGTGTTAATAAACAATGGAAAGTAAAATACATTCAAAGCAAAATGGAATAGACAGAGGTTAGGGTGATAGCTCAGTAAAATAGGTGCTTGACTGGCAAGCATAAGGGCCTGAGTTCAATCCCCAGTTCCACAAAAATAAATAAATAAATAAATATGGAATAGATAATTAGAATAAAGAGAGAAATCAATAAAACTGAGAGCAGAATGACTGTGTAAAAAATTAAATGAAGCTATAAGATGGTTCATGAAGAAACAAAATGCATGAAGTGGTGACTGAAATCATAAATTTGGTGAAAAGGCAAGCAGATATATCTAAAAGTGAACCCTGAGATCAATCAGCACACAGTGACCTGTGCAAAGATCACTGTATTCAAAATGCTGAAGACTCACATGAAGAAAAAGTCTCAAAGTAAGGTCAGCGATAAAGGACACACATGTCTTCACCCAGGAACACATAAAGGGGCACATAATTATATGAAAAGATCTTCTATACCGTGTATGGCTGGAGGAAAGCAAAACATACCGATGACAAGCCAATGAGTACCTGTCACAAAAACGGCCCCCATTGGCAGCACAACCACACCAAGGGCCGCTGAGGACGTGGCACCAGGAGCTTTTGAGCTCACTGGTAGTGGGGATGTCATCTGCCCAGCTGCTCTGGAGCAATGTGTGGTGGCTTTTTACCAAACAAAACCTTCTCTTACCATGTGGCGCACCAATAGGATTCTTAGTGTTAACCCAGTGGGTTTGAAAATTTAGGACTACGTAAGACGCCACAGCTGGAAATTTATAGCGCCTTTATTGATAATAAATTGCGCAACCTGCAAGCAATCAGGATGTCCTAGAGTAGATGAACAGGTAAAGAAACTGCAGCACACACAGCAAAAGAATGCTGTTCAGTGCTACAAAGAAATGAGGGACTGAGCCCCAAAGCGACACGAAGGAGACCCTAGCATGTATTATTAGGTGAAAAAAAGCCACTCCAAAAGGCAGCAGACTGTCTTATTCCAACTACTCCATGGCATTCTGGAGAAGTGAAAACTATGGAGAGAGAGGAAGATGATCAGCCGTGGCCAGGGTCAGGGGAAGGAAGGATGGAGAGGTGGGGCACAGAGAACTTCTAGGGCCGTGACTCTGCTGTATGTAGCCCTGGAAGGATAGAGTCATGTTGTTATGGATTTGTTCAAAACCACGGAATGTATATGCACTGTGGAGAATGAACCCTGAAGTCATCGATGAACTCTGGGTGGTAATGATGTCAGGGGGTGCCTCAGTTACAACCATGATAGCACTGAGGGTGTAGGCAAGGGGGAGGTAAGGTGCAGGTGTGGGGGCACGTGCGGAGCCTCTGCCTCCCTTCTCATCTTGCTGTGACCTAAAACTGCCCTAAAACATAGTCTGTTTTTTAAAGAAGGTCCGTGATGGATGGGAACCAAAATAATGATCATCAGAAACAATGTAGGTAGAGGAGAATCCTATAGGGACATTTAAACTGCTAGAGGAAAAAGGCACCTCTCGTTAAAAATTTCTTCAAAAGACAATAGACTGCTTACAACAATAATATGTCATATTGATATATCATGGGCTTTATGACATGTATAAATAATGTATCTGACAAATAGGGTGAAAGGATTGTTATAGGCTATTTGGGTTTTTTAAAAATTTGTATTTTACGTATTTGCTACAAGGTCTCACTGTGCAGCTTGGACTCATAGTGATCCTTCTGTTTTCAGCCTCCTCAGCACCTAGGGTTATAGGCATGTGCCACCATTCCCGGGCTTGGTCATTGGCTCAGTGGGACCAGGAATCAAACCCTGGTCCCTGATCTTGCCAAAGCAGGTGCTTAGTCCACTGAGCTATCTTGCTGGCCCTCTATAGGCTATTGTTGTAGGCTCATGAACAGCTTAAGAGGGAAAGAGCGGACAGTGTTTCAAGGTTTTACATTTTATGTGAGCAAGCATATTGAGATTTGATGAACGCCTGACAGGTGTTATAAACTCTCTAAAGCAATGAGTAAAAGAACAAAGATAATATAGTTAATCAACCAAGGGGATAAAAATAAACATTTTACAATGCATATTTATATCAAAAAAGAAATTACAAAAAAGAAGACAGACAAGATGGCACATCTGAAAACAACCATGTATATGGCTTTAGAATTAAATGAGCAGGTTAAACTGAAAGGTGAAAGAGTTCCTACTGAATGTTTTCAGTGCTGGGGATCAAACCCAGTCTGGTACACACTGGGCACACTACCACTGAGTCACATCTTCAGCCCTTACACTGAATGAAAAGAAAACAGAAGCATCTTGTCTGTAACACATACACTTTAAAAGTTGAATTAATTAATTAATTAATTAATTTACATCATTTTTTTGAGACAGGGTTTTGCTATGCAGCTCAGGCTGGCCTTGAGCTCACTTTTTGTAGCCCAGGCTGGTCTCAAACTCGCACCAATCCTCCTGCCTCAGCCTCCCAAGTGCTGAGATTACAGGCATATGCCACCATGGCCCAGCCAAAAAAAAAAAAAAATTTATTTATTTTAAAATTGATATACAAAAAGCACAAAATGGTACATATTAAGGGGAGGCCATGTAATGCTTTGATACACAACTATATTAGGAAATAAAATTAATAATATCAATCACTTTATTTATCACTTATGGTTAAAACATTCTAAACCTCTTTTTTTTTCCTTGATTTTTAAGAGAAAGGACAATATCTCTTTGTTTTTTTTTGTTTTTTTTCTTTTAAATCTCTTATTTACTTATTTGGTACAGGGTCTTTGCTATGCAGCTTGGACTCATAGTGATCCTCCCATCACAGTCTCTCCAACATTGGAATTACAGGTATGTGCCACCACGCTCAGTTTCTTCAACCGGCACGGTGGCAAAGCATGTGGTACTGGGGATTGAACTCAGGCCCTTGTGCTTGTCAAGCAGGTGCTTAGACTGCAGAGCCCAGGACAAAATTTCTGTTGATAGTCACCCTCAATAATACACTGGAGAATCCTACCTCTATCTAAATATAACTTAGTACCCAGAGACAAAGAAATAATTTAAGTGTACAGCCCAGAAAGTGAAGCAAAGGATCCAAAATGTGTACTAGGAAAACACTAACCACAGATAGCATGCATTGCTTCATTAGTATCAGATAAGGCGAACATCAGGAAAAAGAATACTACCCTACATCAGGACAGACTTTTCTGAGCAATGAAACCATCTGCTCAGGAGTTCTATAAGGCAACTTGTGCCTTTATCCCTCTTCCCTGAATTCATATGTTGAAGCCCTGACCCTCCAATGGAACTGGATTTCAGGACCAATAATAAATGCTGGAGAGGCTGTGGGGAAAAAGGAATGCTTTTCCATCACTGATGGGAGCACAGACTGGTACAACCACTGAAACACCTAGGGTTGGAGGTCCCGTTCAAGCCAGCTGTTCTCTTTCTTGGTATCTTCCTGAAACAACTAAAGCAATCTACGCACACCCTTGCTTATGGTGGCACAGGTCATAACAAGCTGAATCTTGAAAACAGCTCCAGTGCCCACCAACTGATGAATAGATAGAGAAGATGCGAGATTCTTATTTTACTATGGAGTACTGCTTTGTTGTAAAGAAGGCCAAGTGTGCAATATTGCTAGGAAAACGATGCCTCTCGAGACCGTACTCTTCAATGAAATAAGTCAGATGCACACATCTAAGTCCTGCCTTGCTTCTGTGGTATGAGAATCTAGAAGTCTAAATAAGGACTAAAATGCAGACTAGACCTTGGGAAATGGGAAGAACATGTTGCAGTGAGAGCGGGGACAAGGGAGGGAGAGGGGCAAAGGAAAGAAGGAATGGGGAAAAAAGAGAAGAAGGTAAAATGGAATCCAAGCTTCTGTAAATAAGCAGAGGAGCAGAGGCTGGAGGGAGGGGAGGGAAGTGGGGGAAGACGGAGGCAGCGCAGCGTGTGTCGTCGTGCCCAGGTGTGAATTCTCCATGGTGAGTGTGATCATTGTGTATGTCTGAAATGTACCAATGCTATTAAAAAAATAATTAAGAGAGGGGTCCTGATATGAACGGACTGGTGTCCTTTTACAAAGGAGAGTGAGATCCCCACATCTCCAGTACACACACACACACACACAGAAGGGCCCATGAACACAAGCAGAAGGCATTTACCTGAGAGCTGCAGAAGGAAGCCCAGGCCAGGACCATCCCTGTCAGGCCCTGAGCTCTGACTTCAGCCTCAAGAGCCGTGGGATCACAGAATCTGACTGTGGAAGGCTTTCTCACCCCAGGGACTGGTTTCGGGCAGGGAGGATGTTCTGGGGGATCCAGCTCCATTCCACTGACTCCACTGTCTGCTTCTGTTGTCATTTCCTCAGGCGGTCAGGAGCAGCATGCACCCCAGGTGGGGGGTGTGGGGGCCGTGGGCATGGAGGAGGGGCAGCCACAAACACCCATGGTGCTTCGTTTTCTAGGTCACCGCTTACCTCTTGCTGTGCAGCCTGGTCCCCAACCACTGCTGACTGGCCTCAGTCCATAGCTGGAGTTCGGGGACACCTGGTTTACTATGAGGCCTAAACCTATACCTAACTATGAGGTATTTTGTTATAGCCACTCAAGCTGACTAAGACATTATCTCCAATATATGTACACCTAATAAGAGAGTTTCGAAATACACAAGGCTAGAATTGGCAGAGCCAAAAGGATAGGCCTGACATGGGCTTCCTGAGGGTTGAAGTCTCTCACTAGTACTGTCTAATTAGCTACTCTTCTCTCATTGCTGGGAGGAATGAAGGAAGGAAAAGTTTATTTAGCTCACAGTTACTGGGGGTTTCAGTTCATACCTGGCTGACTCCAGTGCAAACTGGCACATGGCAGAGAGCAGCAGTTCTTGGCAGTGGAACAGCAATAATGGCAACAGAGAGAAAGAGAGTCTATCTCTGTCTCTTTTAGGTTACCTTCAGGCTATCACCCCTTGGCTGGGGAAGGTACACACACCCATAATCCCAGAGTATTAAAACCCGTAATCCCAGCAGTACTAAGACCCATAATCTCAGTGGATCACAAGTTAGTCTCAAACTCTAGAAGTCCCTGCTCCACGGCTGCATGAGGCTTTGGGGGAACGACTAGACACAAACCCTAACAGGTACCAAAGGCTTGAACAAGATCACTAACCAGCTTGGTCCAGGTGTCTTGTCCATGTTTCATTCTCAACTGCCGAAGGTGTGTTATTTCATATTCACCAAAACGAACCCTGTCCTGGATCATAAAACCACTCTCAATAGATTGAAAATGACTGGAAATCCCATAAAAATGTGCTCTGACCACAGACGAATTGCAGGAGAGACTGATCACATCAAGATGTCTGGAGAGTCCCCAAATATGTGGAAATTAAACAAAACGCTTCTAAAAATTCCATGGGTCAAAGAAGAAATAACGAGACAAACAAGAAAGCTTTTGAGCAGAATGACAGTGAAAGCACAACCTGTCAAAATCTCAGGATGAAGCTAAACAGTGCTTGGAATGCCAAGGTTAGAGGAAGACACCATCACCCAGCTAGGGGAGAGGGAGGACCTCCACTGTGTGCTAATGGCGCTTCCGAGAGGCAGGATCAGGATCCCAGAGGTCAAGTGCAGGGTCCTGAGCCAGAGAACTAGATGGGAGCCACGTCACGCATGCGCAGGGCTCAGAGCCTCAAGACCTAGAGCTGCGCCTGCTGCCTCCAAACAAAATCGGGCTATCTGCTCTGCTCCTTGCCAAGCAGTGGCTAGGAAAACCCCAGAAAAACCATCTGGCTGGGCCAGTAGAGAAATATCAGACCTGAGGGGTGCCGCGTTGGGGGCCTGGCCTGCTGGGGCTCCCACAGCCTCCACGCTGGAACCAAGTCCCTCCGGATGGGGGCCGGCCCGCCCTGCTGCGCTCTGACCTCACGGTGAAATCTGAATAATTGATGCCCCAGTCTAATGTTTCACCCGATTGTCATAAAGCAAGAAACACAAGCCCAGTGTGTGGCAAACAAGGCCCTGCACAAAGGCTTGTTTTCAGGGCCCCTCTGCCCAGCCTCAGATCTGCGTGGCTCTCTCCCCAGCACGTGATCTGTGACAATCGTCCTGTGTTCTCCCACTCCTCCCTGGGGAGCCAAGGGAGGGATTAGTCGAGGGGTGGCTCTCCGGGGGATGCGGGGGAGGCCACCCCCCAGGGCGTGTGTCATGTGGAGCATGCGCCCAGCTGTTGCTTGATACCCACTTGGCACAGCCTGCCCGGGCTGAGCACCGGCTGCCAGCCTGCTGTAAATCTGTAAACACGGAGCTCACTCTCACCCAAACAAACAGCACAGACGTCTCCAGGGCCCCTGAGCTCCAGGCTCCTGCCTAGAAGAGCTGGGAGGGGGATGGGGGGGAGGGGCAACTAGGAACTCCCTAAGCCCTAGGCAGATAGGACAGAGCCCTACCCTATTTATGCTGGTGCTGGCACCAGGGCTCAGACATGTATGTCACACTCCAAGGTAAAGACACATGCACACACACACACACACACACACACACACACACACACACACACACTTCCATGAGTTGGGGCAGGTGCCAATCTGACCTCTTTTGCCCAGCACCCATGGCCCTGTCACTGAGTCTGAGCCACAGTGGGACAGCCCATGCGGCCCTGCTCACCACTGGAGCTACGGGTATGGAATGGGTTGCAGCTTGCATTCCCGACCAGGTTTCCCAAATCATTTCTTTTTTAAAATTCAATTTTATTGAATAAATAAATAAAACATCAACTGACATTTAAAAAAGAAGTTTCCCAAGTCAGTCACATGTCCCATCTTAGAAAACCATGGAAACTGGGTGAGCTGAAGTTTAACACCCGCATCGAGTAGGTAGGCAGGGGACTTGGTATCGTTTCCGTGGGTTGAAATGGGAAAGGAGGATTAGCGAGGCAGGCCTTTTCCTGGTGCGGGAGGCCAGGCAGAGGAGGGAAGGAGAGACACGGGGTCACAGCCGAAGACTCAGCCATAGCCTGCAGCCTGCAGCTGCCTCAGGGTTGCAGGGGATGGACAGATGGGGAGCACAGCTGTGGGGGTGCACAGACAGCCCAGGATGACTGAGCAGGGCCCTTGCTCCTAGTGGAGGGGTGGTGTTTTGATTTGCTATGCGTGTTTTACCCTCTGAGGCTGTGGGTACCTGTGGGGTCTGCAGATCTTTACAGGTGTCCAGGGTTCTGCTGTGTGGGGGCCACGTGTGTCCATCCCTGCTGATACATACCTGAGCCCTCCTTACCTGCCGGAGGTCCCTGGGCACTGGGATGTGAGGAGAGTGACCATAGCCCTTACTGAGAGGTGGAGGAGACAGGATCCTGTGGTCATGGCCCTGTCCCGTCAACTTCACTTACAAAATGCTAATTCAAGGGCAGCGGTCTGAGGAGGTCCCAGATAGTGACCACAGAGTGCAGAACCCCCATGACAGGCCATCTCCACCCTACAGCTTCAGGGATGGCTGCCCATCAAGCTGGGCCAGCCTGTGGGGCCTTCCTCCTGCCTTTGGGGTCCTGAGGGTGGTAGCCAAGCCTGCATGTGGCCCCTCCATTAACTGCACCCTCAGTCCCCCTTCCTAAGACAAATTCCCCTCTCCCTGCAGGATGATGGAAGGCTTGGTGCCTGCCTGCAGGGAGGCAGGATCACCCCACGTGGCCTGAGGCCCCCTTCACACACCAAATCTGATGATGGGGAATCAGATTTGGGGGGGCCAAGGAAAGCAGGCCCAACTTGAAATGGAAGAGCTGGGAGGCTTCTCTCCACCTGCCTCTCCTCTTTAGAGCCCCAGTACCCACTCACCTGCTGGAACAGACTGTCTCCTACCTCAGGAGAAGCCCTGGTGAGGATGTCAGGACATACTACCCTGGTGTGCCAGGAGGATTCTTGGAGTGGCTGACAGAGGACAGCCACATTACACAGAGAGAGGTACCAGGACCCAGGGGAAGCCCTGGCTGACAGGTATGCTTCTCCTCTTACCAGTGTGGGGCTAGAGAGAGGACAGTGTGCTACAAGGGCCCTCCTAGCAATGGGGCCAAGGGTGAGATGGCAGGGTCTTGGCAGAATAGATGGTGAGGCCTCACTGTTGGAAGAAAGGTGGATGCCACTACCGCAGTGGTGGCCAGCCAGGCAGCTGCTGGGGACCCACTGTGCAGACAGCTGGGGCAGTGACTCCCGGAGCACAAAATCCAGAGTGGTCAGACAAACACTGCCCACCTGCGCAACAGATGCCACCAATGTAGATGACGAGGGAGCGAGGGCACCCCAGCCACCCCGTAAGTCACGCTTCCCTGTCCAGTTCTGATGCCAAGCCAGTCGTCAGACCCAAGACTGAGGGACAGCTCAGTTCTCCAAGGCCAATCTGTCCTGCCACGTCAGGGAATGAGAACAACTCCTTCAGGCTTCCCCAAAGGGATCCATGGTGGTTTATTTGGGTGTCCAGGTTCAGAGAAGTGGGGACTGGCCTGAAACAGTGGTGAAGTCCTGGGGCTTTTATTCCTGAGAGACTTCTCTGTCATCAGCCCAGCGTGGGGTCTTCCTCCTAGTGAAGATCCAAACCTCAGCTCCTCCTCTCTGCAGTCCTTCACCCCTGCCAAGGCAGCAGGTATCGCAGCTGGGCTGGCCTCCACCTCTAGACCCCACAGCAGGCTCCTACCTCCACCCAGCCTCCTCCTTCACCCTGCTCTGCTGGTGGCTCTGGGCCTCGGCACTTTCTGGCCCCACTGTGGCTCTTTAGACTGTCCTTCCAGCCTCAGGCCTCCCCCTACCATTGCTCCTTGCAAGGGGGCTTTCAGAGAGAAACAGAGGACAGTGAACGTGCTTCTGCTTTGTTTCTTTGGGAAGCAACTGAAAGCACAGGGTGAGCTGAGCTTCAGGTCACGGCCACACACGTCACCACCAATCACCAGTCCTTGTGGTCTCTGAGAAGTGAGGGTGATGGGACCAACTGTGGAGGAGGATACATCGGCCCTGTCTCCACTCTGCTCGGGGACCTGTCCCTAGCCAACAGAAGGTACCTGAGGAGGACTGGACTGCATCTCCAACCCAGTTCCAGCTCAGCTGCTGGCTTCTCTGGGAGCTGCACCCCCACTGGTACCCCTGCTAGCCAGGGCAGCCCTGGAAGTATCCTGTCTCCCATATCTCACCCACAGTCACTCTTGAGTGCCCCTCCTTAATGTGCTTAGCTACTTCCTGCTAGGCCCCTGGCTGGCACCACGGCTGGAGTTTCAGGAGCTAAACACATCCTGGCCACCCCGGTACTCTGGCTGGGCTGACCTCACAGCAGGCCTGATACACTCCAGGATGGGATAGGCTCTGCTGGAGTTTCATAGCCACCAGGAAACAAGGGAAAGCCTGCAGGGCTGGGCCAAGAGCAGGTCCCAAGCCCGAAGCAGCTGCCCTGGCAGGGCCAGGCTCGGGGACCTGATTCCTTGAGGGTGTTGCACAAAACTTTCTGCTGTGACCTGACCCTGGTGGCTCAGGGGTAGGGAACTCACTTTGCCTGAGTGGGGTCTGGATTTAATTCCTGGTACTGGAGAAGAAAATAAAAGAAATCCTGTTGAAATTTTTCATGAAGACTTTCAAAAGGAATAGAGACCAATTGCCTTAAGATTCACCTTTGCCACTTGGTATGTTGGTGTAAAGTTTATCTGCCCAAAAAAGCTATGGGAGGTTAAAAATCATGTTATTTTCTCATGGCATTATCTGGACACTTATGGCTTATGAGTGACTGTGTCCTAGGCGGAACAAAGTCACCCATGCCTGAGGGTGCTGATGTATACTGGTCATGGTTTGTGTCTGGACACCCCCCTCCACCAAAGCTTCATGCAGCCATGGGGGTTGGCTTTTGGGAGGTAGCTGAATCTGGCTTGTGATTGATTCACGGTCTGATGTTGGGACTAAGGGCAGGAGTGCTACATCCACCTGAGGGTAGAGATCCTACATACAATGTAAGGGACAGGAAGAGAGTTTTCTTTTCCCTTCTTGTTCTTTTTGCTGTCTTGCACCACCATGAACTGTTGCCCCTTTGCCCACGTACCACTGTGCCTTGGAGCCAGCTGACTCTGGACTGTGAGCTAAACTGTTTCCTCCTTAACTTTGCATGTCTAGGGTGTTTGGTCTCAGCACTGAGAAACAGGTAACTAAGGCGCTTAGTTACTCAGTGGGTGGTAGAGGGTGAAGACTTATTCTTATGGTGCTGGAGAAGGGAAGTCTACCGTGAAGGGCCTGCACCTAGTGAGAATGCTCTTGATGTGTTATCCTAGGATACAGCAGAAAATAGATGGGAGGAGAATGAAGAGGGAGGGATGCAGGGAGGGAGGGAGGAAAGCAGGAAGAAAGAATGAGAGAAAGGAAGGAAGAGAGTGAGGAGCCAGAGACCAAGCACCCCTTCCAAGGGGGCACCCATGACCCCCTCTTCCAGACAGGTGCTACTTCCTGACATCTCCATGACTCCCAGAGCTCTGTATCTCTGATCCACCAATGGATTGACCAATGCTGACATGACAGCTCTCCCGACCCGGTCTCCTCCCAGGGTTGTGCCTCTGAACACTGCTGCACAGCACCATGAGCAAAGCCCACAAGTCCCCGTCACAGTTTGCTGCCTGCCACAGGCCCAGAATCTGTAGAGTTAAGTGACCTAGGACTGGAACTGTGAGCCCAAATGGGCATTTCTTCGTTTATTGCTCTTGGGTGTTTTGTCACAGTTATGGACAATAGACTAACATAAAATCGCAGAATCCCCATAGCCTAGGAAGCCCCTAGAGAGCATAGAGTTTTGAGAGGAAGAGACCTCAGAGAGAGAGAGACAGAGACAGAGAGAGAGAGAGAGAGAGAGAGACAGAGACAGAGACAGATAGAGATAGAGAGGCAGAGGGAGACAAAGAGAGAGACAGAAAGAGAGCCCTATATACCCAACATCTTCAATAAGAGGCATTGCTGGCCTGTGTGTCCCTGGGACAGGACTAGTATCTTTGGAGTTGGCTACAGAATAACTTTAGGGTCCTGAAGTCTCTACAAATGAGTCTGAAGTCTGAGGCAATACAGCAGAGGGCAAGATTCTCCTCAGAGGTGGGCATTGCACATGGGCCTCAGGCATAGTGGGCATTCTGGGGTCCTCGTTCTTCCCACGGACAACGGGCTTCCATAGCCTGCTCATCCTCCATGTAGTCTGTATTCCACAAGACCCTGGGGGCCATTTCTGGCCTGTAAGAGCTCAGGATGGCGATCAACTTCCTGGGGCCTGGGGTCCCCATTCCTGCTCAGCTGCTGGCTGGCCTAGGCCCAGGGAGGGTTAGTAGTTTTTTGTAAACCACATTTTCTAGATTTATAAAATGGGATTACAATGGTGCCTGTGCAGCCTCCCTGCCCCAGGGTCTGGTGAGGAGGAAGCAGGACGATGAAGGCAAAGCTCTCTGCCTGGTCCCAGTGATGGCAGGCTGGGCTCAAGTCTGAGTGGGGCCACTAGGCTCTGTGAAGTGCAAGGGCTTCTGGGACTGGCCCAAGGATGGGTGGAAGTGGGTCAGGCCTGGGCAGGGTTGGAGGAGAAGCGGAGCCTGAGGTGTGAGAGACCATCTGATGGAGTCTGCAGCAGATGGAGCACCCGAGGCTGCCAGCAAAAGCTCCTCTGGAAACAGAATCAATCTGGCTGGCTTCTGAGCCCAGAATAGCCTTCTCTCCCTGGGGCAGAGCAGCATGGCTGGTTGCTGCCCTAGTGCAGGCTCCAGGCCTGGGTGCCTCAGCCAGGCCAACACACAGGGGTGCTTTGAGCTCTTCCACCTGCTGCTTCCTAGGAAATCACCCTTGGAGGTGGGGTCGGGGCCAAGGAGGGAGGAGGAGTTCTAGCGTGAAGGAAGTGTCAGATTCCTTTCTGCTCACGCCTGGAGCCCAACCACACCTGCCTGGATCCTGGATGGCACCCAAGACTGCCAAGGCCACCCTTTTCTGTACATTGTGGTTTGTTTTTTTGATTGCTCATGACAGGTAAGCCTTCTGTGGAGACTTCCTGAGGGTTTTCCACCCCATCTCAGCCTGGTAGCCAGGCCTCATGCCATCTGGGCCCTCTAGGCCTGTGCCAGGCCAGTCACCTGCGGCTCTGGAATGAGCCGGCACTGTCCTGACCTCCTCTCCCTGCTGGCCGGTCTCCGTGTGGGAAGCCCACCTGCACCTGCTCCCGCAGCTCGGTGGGTTCAGAGCTTCTGCCTGTGCCAGGCTCCTGCCGACCCAGCGGGACTCCCTGACGCGGCCTTTCAGCAGGCGCATCCCAGCAGCAGCGCCCTCCCCAGGCCATCTGCCGCTTCATCCTCCACACTGGGCTCGGTGGTGCTATTATTAGTTTCCTTTTTGTACTTGAGTTTTCCAAAGCCAAGGCCCAAGAGGCTGGGTTGAAATCTTGTTCTGGCCAAAGAGTCCTTGGTAGCCCCGGTCACCTCGAGCCCACCATTACTCTGTGTCCCTGCCACATTACTTTGGGGCCTCCCACCCAAGCTATGCAATCCGGGTCTCAGTGCCAACAAATGCAGCTCCTTGAGCTAGGGATGCCAAGAGGAATAATGAGGGTCCTGGGTCCTCCACCCCTACTGGTGCAACGCCTCAGTGTGAAAAGGCAGAGGGATCCAGGGGAAGGGAGACAAGACATCCGGAGAGCTCTCCTTTACCTCTTGGCTACCGCAGACACCAGAGCCAGGCACACAGTAGGTCCCATAACATCCAGGGAAGATACGATCTTCTTTGGTCCATGGGGCCACAGAAAGCTTAGTGTGCAGCTGCCATCTAGAACCTTTGTCCCTGCATATCTTCCTGGACCAGCTCTGCCTAGGGACAGGCCTTTGACACCCCGCCCACCATGTTGCTTCCAGAGCCAGCTTTGGCTCCTGCACAGAACACCAGCTGGACTCTCAGCCTAAGCCAAGACATAAATCCATTCTCTAACCAAGCGGTTCTCGATCTGTGGGTTGCGAACGCGGTGGGGTCGAACAAATACATAATGCATATCAGGTATTTACATTCTGAATCATAACTGTAGCAAAATTACAGTTTTGAAGTAGCCACCAAAATTACTTTTTGGTTTGGGGGTCACTGCAACATGAGGAACTGTATTGCGGGGTCATGGCATTAGAAAGGTTGAGAACCACTGACCTAACCCCTGAGGCAGAGTGCATTATAAAGAAAAGAGGGTGAATCAGGCTCGCAGTCCTGGAGGCTGGTGCCATGGTTTCCATCTAAGGTGTTTCCCCAAAGACTCCTGTGTTCAGAGATTCGGTAGCTTTGGGAAGTGACTGGATCACGGGGCTCTGGTTTCTTCAGTACTCTAATCCATTAATGGCTTCATAATTTGATAGTACAGGAGGGAGGGCATGAGGACTGAAGAGACGGGACTTGGTTGAAGGGAGCGGATTATGTGGCAAGACCCTGGAGGCTGTGCTTTGTCCTCCGGCCCTCCTCTCTGCACCTTTCTCTTTCATCCTGCTTCCTGGACACCGCAGAGCGGGCAGCTTTCCTCCATCATTCCTGTTCACTGTCACTTCTGTCTCACAGGCCTACAAGCAGTGGAGCCAACTTATCAGGGGCTGAAGCCTCTGGAACTCTCAGCTAAAGGGGACTTCCTTCCTCTAAGTTGCATTTCTGAGGTATTTTGTCCCAACAACAAAAAGGCAGTGTACATAGCTGGGAAGCCTAAGATCAGGGGCCGCATCTGGCCATGGCTTCACGCTGTCTCATAGTGTGGAGGAAGAAGTTGAAAAGCGAGAAAGCACACATGTGTTAGAGCACAAGGGGCTTCGCCCCTGAGGTAGTTGGCTCATCCCCATGACAAAGGCAGGAATCCCTTCACCGGACTCTGTACCTTCTACCCGAACTTCTCCTGAACAAGTCCTCGCCTCCTGACGTCACTGCACTGAAGAACTGAGTTTCCAACACGAGTATCCAGGGAATGCACTCAAACCGCAGCTACTTTCAAGAACTAAGCATTTCCGAAAGTGGGCCGAGCTGCTATTAGCCCAGTCCTATGCTGAGGATCTTTTATTCCCCTGCTTACCCTCCATCTCCTCCCTAGCTCACCCTTCTAAGATGGTATTTCTCATGATTCTGGGGTCACTTCCTATATTTAGCCACCTCAAGGCAAGGCTGGCTTCCCTCTCCTGCCTATAGCATGGCGATACCCCACATTCCCATTCTCCATAGTTCACCTGGGTCTCCTCACAGTACAGCAACGTCAGGAGTTGGATTGCTTATGCGGTGGGGAGTGAAAGGGTCTGCACACCCTGCAGAGCACACAGGGGCAGGGCTGCGGGCGAGGTTGGAAGAGCTATTTCCTCAACTTGAGACCTAATGTTAGAGCCTAGGCTCCACTCTGTGGAGTGGATATATGTCCTGCCCTGACCCCCACGCATTCCTGCTTGTTGCCGCAACACTGGATAGGAAGGAGGATGAGCCAGCAGGACAGGCGCCCCAGGTTTGGCAGCAGCAGGAGGTGACAAGGACTCCCTCCTACACAGAACTATTCAGGCTCCTCCGAGGCCCTGGCCTGTAGTGACAGAGGACTCTCAGCACCAACAGTGTTGCCTGTCTCTCTCCTAACTCACCACTAAGAGACACAGACAGTTCTAGCGTAATTGCTACCACTCCAAGGCCATATTCCTAAGTGGTACTGAGGACAGTAGACCTCAAGTGGCTGCCTGAGGCAGCTCAACAATGCCAAGAGCATGTATTGTTTGCGCTCACAGAGCAGTCACTGTCCAGAGCCATCACACATCCCTTGCAGAAGGAAACCTTCCACCTCCAGAACTCTTTGCACAGGCACCAGGAGCTGTCCCTTGGAACCTCAGGGAGCTGCTCTGGTTGTGACCCCCAGCCCCAGCAGAGCAGGAGGACCTGGCTGTGGCGGGGCCCAGCTCCGATGGGCACCTCGGCCTCCTGTCAGGAGACATGCTGTCATACTGTGGAGCCCTGGAGGCCCTCCTCCTTTTGGATTGTACCTTGGTAACAGACTCCCTCTATCCCCCTCAAATGTCTTCTTTAGCATCTCTTATCCCTAGGAGAGTCGCTGTTTTATATTCCACCTATGAATGAGAAGAGACTGCATCTGTCTTCCCGTGTTTGGCATATTTCATATTTCCCGGTTCCACTCATGTTGCTGTAAATGACAAGATTCTACTCCTTTTTGTAGCTGACTTCACTTTGTCGGGTCATCTGCCTCCAAGAGCCCGGGGTTGACTGCCTCTCTTAGTTATTCTGCACCTAGCAATATCAGTGACCCTACTGTGATCATACCTGCATTGAAATAGCACACCAGACCCTGCAAGCATGAGCAGCTACTACGTGTCAGCTAAAAATAGAAAAAGGAGTCTGTCTCTCTTCGAGATCAGCACCCACTGGCATGCCCCAGCGGCCTTGTCACAGGAGCCAACACCCCTAGGCACTGTAGGCTGTCCCCAAGCCTATGCCCCTGTGGTCCTCTGCCCTCTGTTTTGGGAAAGCTGGACTCGCCCTGTGCTCAGCTGTCATTCCTATCGGGATAGCAGTTTCCGAGAGTTTCCTCTGTGCTTTCCCTAGTGTTCAGCTTTGTTCACGTTGGGTGGAGGCAAGAGGCCTGGAGCCCACCCACCCCTTACCAAGGCAGGTTCTGGCAAAGCTGGAACTGGTCCCCAGCAGGGCCCCTCTTCCATCTATAGGGAGCCTCTCCAAGGACTAGTGATGCAGAAAATGGTGCCATTCCCTGGTGACAGTCCCAAAACCTCATGGGATGCGAGGTTTTCCCAGGCCTGTTGTACACAGGGAAGGAGGCACAGACAGTGGGGTTTTAGGGCTTTTACTGTTCACTGTCCCACTTGACCTCAGACACATGGGTGGAGGCTGGACTCTCCTCCAGGCCCCAGGCTGTGATGAAGTAGGCAAGGGTAAGGTGCTCTTCCTGTGCAAACTTCAGTTTCCTAAGTCTGACTAGGCGCTGCCTGTGGGTTTACAGGTGCAGCAGCCTTTCTGGGGCTGGGAATCAGTGTTACCACCCTTGAGGACATGGCATGATTGTGGCCCTGATGGCTTTGCCGTGACAAACCCCTGTGTAGCACACATAGGGGGAGTCTGTGAAGGAGTGGTACAGACAGAGTTCTGGCGGGGAAAAGCTCCTCAAGTGTGTGTGTGTGTGTGTGTGTGCACACGCACATGCACGCATGTGCCTGTGTGTACAGCCAACTTCTACACAACAGGTGATGCAGGACTTCTCAGGGTCACGTGCAGATGTGGGAGTTGGGGACAGCTGGTCAGCAGCACCTAAGAGGACAGTAAGGAACAACAGGAGTCCTTGGGACCAGGGTCTTCGCCGTGGCTGTGGGGACTCCTCGCTCCCCCCTGGGAAGGCTGGGATTCACTTCCCTATCTCCCCAAGGCCAGGCCCCAGACTCCCTTGCAGAGCCCCCATTCCCTGTTGCCTCAGCTTTGAAACACACTGTTCTCTGAGAAGAAGAGATGGGCCGGAGCCTGGGTGGAAGCAGTAGACAGAGGGCTGACAGACACTTTTGGGATTGAGGAGAAGGCGGTCAGGGCCCTGGCCAGCAGCCCACTCCTGGATGCCCACAGCAAAGACCTGGGCGGCTGCTGGGATAAATGACCCTGCAGGGCAGATGCGCAGCCCATGCTTGTGCCAGGTTGCAGGCAGCTCCTTCGCAGAGATCCCTGCTTCTGGGAGCCATCGGCCTGAGCTGGTCTGTTGTTCACTTCAAGGCCCAGCTGAGCTCAGAGCCCTGTGGAGGCTGCTCAGCTGCTACCTCCCTGGGTCCTGATGACCAGAGGCAGAGACCCTGCAGCGACCCAGCTCCCACTGGGCAGGGGTCTCAGCTCTGGGACAAATGACCTCTGCAGTACAGGTGTTCAGAGTGTGGCTCTGATGACCACAAGCCAGGCCCAGCTGTCCCTAAGCAAGTGCCTTCCTCTGGCACAGGTGGGTTCTGTGCAGTCTTGAGGGTGGTCCCCCCACCACAGCAAGCCTTCCTGCTCATCTTCAACTTGGGCAGAAGCAGCAGCACCCGTTGTCCTGGAGACAGAGCAGAGGCTGAGCCCGCAGACCCAGCTGCAGCAACACTGCATGTTTTTCTCTTCTTGTGGTTTCTCCTTGGGGTTAGGCAATGTTTCGTTTCTCTGCGTAACAACCCAGCTCGGCGGTGACAGTGGAGCTCTCTCTACAGTGTCAGACTCTCCTCAGCAGAGGGCCTGAGGATGGGGCAGGGGTGCTTCTCCACACCAGCCACAGCCCCCTGATCCTCCAAGCACCTGGGCTAAGACAGCAGTAGCAGCCAGAGGGCCTGGCTGGAAAGATCAGCACACAGTGAGTGTTGAGTACAGCAGGCAGGCTCCCCATTTATCACCTGCCAGACTGCCATTTTAAGTGGGAAAGCTCCCCGGGTCCTGAGCTGCCCCACTACCACCAGGGTCAGGGCCCTGTAACATACTGGCTTCCGGGAGGTCAGCTCTGGCCCAGCCTCCTTCTCAGCTCACTGATGCCCCCTAGCAGATCCCCTCGAGGCCTCTGGGGAGTGGGTGTCCCCACAGGTGGCGGGTGTTTATCACTTGCGCACTGCCTTCCAGGAAGTTGCCGTAGGGCGACGGCACTGTAGAGTGAGGCTGAAAGGCAGGCCCGTGCCTCCAACGCTGTGGCAACACCACCACCAAAGGGCCCAGAGGCCTGCTTTGCCCTTCAGGGTGACAGGCTGGCCCAGGAATGACTGCCCGCTCCTCTGGGGGAAGGGGCTTCTGGCTTTGGGGTCAGAGGCTCCATGTGAGCTCTGGGGCTGGAGCACACCAGCAGTCTACAGGTCTTGGTCCTCTTGCCCTGCCCCACTGTGGCCATGTGGGGTCCCTACTATATCCAGGTCCATTCTACAGGTGTTTGGGGGGCGGGGGGAGGATCAAGCCCAAAGTTGTGTCAGGCAGTCCTGTCCTTCACCGTTCCAGCCTCCTCTGAACTTTGGGTGGCCCACCACCCTAACCATGATCATTGGAGAAAGCTTTCCTGAGGCGAGGAGAGGACGCAGCCACCAAGCCCCTTGTTCCTTGTCCCTTTGTGAGGTTGGCCCAGGGTGAGAAGCTACATGATTCTGTGAGAGGCCCAGGGGACGTTCTGAAATGGTGGAGCTTAAGCCATGCTCCCATTGTGGCTCTGCGGCACTCCTTACTCTGGACGAACCTTCCCCACTGCCATAGCCACGCCCCACGGGGCCATGAGGTCCCTGCAGCAGTCGGGGTGGTCAGGGTGTGGTATCCTCCAGCTCCCCAAGTCCGTTACACCCAGCAGCCTCAGGAACAAAATCCCTATCACCAAGGGAGTGGCCCAGCCCACCCACCAGGGCCCCAGCGGTGCCGTCCTTGTTCTGCGTCTGTGTGGGCTCAGGTGCCATCACCTCTGGCTCAGATTCTGCGATGAGAAACTGACACGGTGGGGGGAGGGGCAGCTGTCCAGGGAAAAGCGCCCCACAGGGCCAGCTCAGCTGGAATCCGTATGGCCCCCAGCTTGGGGGAAGGAGCTTCTGATGTACAATTCTCCCCCTGTCCCTCTAGATACTCAGTCACACACAGAGGACCCACACTCCTTTCTTGTGGCCCAATCCTAGTGCTCAGTACAGCACAGGGAGGAGGAGGCCTCTCAGAAGCCCGGGCACTGTCACAGGGCCTCACTGAAGTGGCTGCCACCACGTGTGTGTGTGTGTGTGTGTGTGTGTGTGTGTGCGTGCGTGCGTGTGTGCATGTGTGCGTGTGCGTGTGCATGCGTGTGCGTGTGTGTGTGTGTATGTGTGTGTGCCCACCCTCTTCACATGGAGCTGAAGAGATGGAAGCCATGCCTGCCCTCTTGCTTGCTCCTCCTCAGAGCCCTCTGCTCTGTTGTTTCTCCTCAGGCCGCCTCTTCTGAGTCCTGGGCTGCTGACCAGGCTTGGGCCTGCAGCCTGCTAAGAGCACAGACCTCCTGAAAGTTGCCCCTAGGAGACGCAAGCAGGGGAGGGTGCTAGCCTCTCTCTTTCCCAGAAGGCCAGGGTGCTGGGAGCTCCGTGGTCACAGACAGCTTCCCCCCTACCCAGCAGCTCAGGGAACCCAGATGCCCAGAGAGGCTGCAAGGCCTTGGCAGAAAGGACAGGAGAGGCATCCCTCGGAGAGAACTCGGTCTTGGCTGCCAGCAAGGAGCCTGGCAACAGCGAGTCCCCACCTGTGACCGAGCCCAGCGTGGGAACAAGAAGAAAGAGCAGCTCGGGAACTGGAGACCGCAGTGGGTTTCGGTTCAGCTAGCATTTGTGGAAGCCCGGTTTTGTGCCAGGAGAGTGCTCAGCCTGGGGAGGGCGCCAGGAGGCAGGTGGTGGTGGCCTGCCCTCCCCTGGTCTGCTCTGAGCAGATGGCACAGAGGAGGAGAGGCGGCCCACAGGTCCCGGGAGAGGGGTACGGGCAGGTTGGCTGGGGGTGAGGGAGTGGGGCGCTATGAGGAGCAGTGGGACCAGCGGAGGGAGGGCCATAGCACCATTTGCCGGGTGTGTGCATAGAGTGTGGGCCTGGGCCCCGCGTGGACTGGAGCTAGGGCAAGGCAGGACTGTCCACAGCCCGCACAGCAGAGGCTTCAGATCCCAGCCAAGGAGCAACCAGCAAAGGCAGCAGTTCCAGAAGATGGCATGGGTGGGGTGGCCGCCTGGGGAGGGTGGCATTACCATGGGCCTCTGGGGCATCAGCCAGGGTGTTCTGAGCCGCAAAGCCTGTGCTGTGCATCTCCTCAGGGGGTGTACAGGGCTTCTCAGCAAGGAGGGGGGCCAGGCAGGTTTGGGGTAGAAGTCCAGCCTGGGCTCACCAGTGCTGGTCTGGGGCATTACATGTGGCCACCCAGCACAGGCTGCGCTTCCAGTCCCAGGGTCTGCACACTTAGGCCAGGTTTTCTGGGGCAAGCAAGATTGTGCTGGACAGGCTGCGCAGAAGCACAACCATGTTGTTTCTTGGGTGTGCGAAAGCAAAAGTGTGAACAGGGACCAAAGTGTGCGCTAGATGTTGGGAAATGGGGAAAAGAATGTTCAAATGGGAAAGGGAACAGCTGAGGGGAAGGGCAAGGGCAGGAGGGGACAAGAAAAAAAGAGACTAGAAAAAAGTGGAAACAAAGCCTTCATCGATAAAGGGGGAAGAGGGGCTGAAGGGGGAGGGGAATGGGAAAAAAAGAAGTGCATTGTGTCTCACACAAGTACAAATTCCCTACGATCAGTGAGATCATGATCTGTCTAAAACATAGCAATAAATTTTCAAAAAGGGGAAAGATGAAGCAAGCACATGAAATGACAAAAAAAAAAAAAAAAAAAAAAAAAAAAAAAAAAAAAAAAAAAAAAAAAAAAAAAAAAAAAAAGAGGTACGGTATGATTTAGGTCTTTTGCAAGTAACCAATTCTAGCTAGCCTTAAACAAAAAGAGGAACCTGGGGTGAGGAAACCACCCTGGACCACAAGGCAGGGTGTGGCCCTTGGGGTTGGCACTCAGGTGCTCACGGGTACAGGTCTCTCCCTCCCTCCCTCCCTCCCTCCCTCCCTCTCTTCGTTTCCCCTGGGCTCTCTGCCCTAGATGTTGCATGTCCCATCAGCAAGAAATGACAGTCCCAATTGCACCAGGAGTATGGCTCTGTAAGTGATGGCCCAGGGGGGAGGATCTGACAGGCCTGGCTGTGCCCAGCCCTAGATCAATTGGAAGGGCTGGCATGGGCGTGAGTAAGACCACGGCTGTGCACCCTAAGTCTGGATGAGAAGGAGTAGATGCCTGGAGGTGCTAGGTAGTGCTGAGGGTGAGACACATGTGCGCACATGTGTACATGTGCACATGCGTGCGCACACTCACACACACACACACACACACTCAGCACAATGTGTGCATAAAACACACACAGTGAGTCTATACATGCTCATATAATATACATACACACAAGTACACACAGATATCCATGCACTGCACACACCACACATTCACAAGCATAGCCACACAAATCTACACAGATACTGACACACGCCACCTGGAAGCTGGGTTGTTTATAAAATGACAGGTGTACATATTTCCAGAGTCACAAGGCAGCAGTGCTCGTATTTGATACCCACAGTGCACCGCTGCAGAATCATAGCCCGGTTCAGTCCTTGATCTTTGTCAGGTACTGCGCTGTGACTTCCTTTTACTGCCCAGCCTGGACAGCAGATAGGCATGGTAAGCTTGCCTGGCATACTGGGCCAAGCCCCAAGATGCAGCCATGGGAAATAAAGTCTCTCTCCAGGCTTGGAAGATGACTTTGGAAGCCAGAGAAAACTTGGCTGATAGGTCCTTGTCACCTGCTGTGGAAAAAGCTGAGTACTCACTTAACTTTCCCCATGTTCTGTTCTGTCTCCATCTCTGTCTCTGTCTCTGTCTTTGTCTCTGCCTCTGTCTATCTCTATCTCTGTCTCTGTCTCTGTCTCTTCCTGTCTCTCTGTCTCTATCTGTCCATGTCTGTCACTGTCTCTGTCTCCATCTCTGTCTTTGTCTCTTTCTCTGTGTCTCTCTCTGTCTCTGTCTCTCTCTCTCTCTCTCTCTCTCTCTCAAAACTTACCCCCCAAGCAAACCCCTACATTTCAGTTTGAACATGCCAGGGTGTCCCTGAGTCAGAACAGATGGCCAAGCTAAGATTCCACTCTCCATTCTCACTTCCCTACCCATGACTAATTTCTGAGCAAATCTGTGGAGCCCTTTTGAAGAATAAGCAGCCCCATCCCCACCTGGAGCTCTCCCTCCTTCCTCAGTTGCTACCACTAGCTCACCTTCTCCTGGGTCCTGAGCACTGGTGTGCCTCTCTGGGTTCTGTAGGGACTCTGGATCTCTAAGCACAGAAGTGGGAGCTGACAGCTTTAACTTGTGCCTGACAGGGTTAAGGATACACCGGTTAAGGCCCATGGTGCTGGACCACCATCATGGCCTTTCGGTCTCCCTCCGCTTGGGCTCCTTGGGGAGCAGCCCTAGCGCTCACCTCTTCAGTGCTCTTCGGACCCCACTAGGGCTTCCCACCTGACTGGCCCACCCAGATCCCCTACACCCCAGCATATTTGCCTACGCATCTGTCTCATTTACAGAGGCAGTCTTGCAGGGAAGCCAAAGCAGACCCACGGTGCCCTTGCTTCTGCCACCTGTGGGAGAGGACATCCAGGGCTGCCAAGCACAGCAGACCCTCTGCAGGAACAGCAGGTCTCTGCAGGCCACATGTATGACTGCTTGTGCAGGTCCTTCTGCAGGCTTCGCTGGCCATGCTCCCTTGACAGGCTTGTCTGGGGTCCCATTGTCCCTTTTTATTGTGGATTCTCCTCAAACCCTATTTCCAGTCTCCAGGCACCTGCTGCCCAGGGCCCTTTTTCCTTTAGTCCCCTTCCTCCTCTACAGCCCTCTCACTGCCCCTTCTGTCCTGGGCAGTGCATTATCTGGTTTACAGGAGTTGGTACATGCTTAACTATGTGCCCCCATCTTGTGTGTACATAGAAACCCTCACCCTAGGACCTCAGGATGGGACTGTGTTTAGAGATAATGGCTTTAAAGATGCAGCTAAGTTAGAGCTAGGTCATGAGGGTGGGTCTGCTCTGATAATGCCAGTGTCCCGAAGAGGAGAGATTAGGGCACACACAGAGATATCAAGGACACACCAGAAGAAAGGACCATGTGAGGACACAGAGAGAAGACAGCCAGCTGTAAGCCAGGAACGAGGGAGAGGACTGGGCCCTGCTTTGAATTCTGCCTCTAGAACTGGAAAGCATGAATTTGTTGTTGAAGCTACCTCCTCTGTGATACTTTGCTGTGGAAGCCCTAGATAACTAATGGACATCTCCTCCAAAAACATCCAGAAGGGTCTAGCAGAAAAGCGAGGCAATGGCTTATTCTCTATGCATGAGCAAAGCGAAACAAGAAACTGACTACATTAGCAGGGCCAGGACCAACACTAAGCTGAAACAGGTTCATGTTGTGGCTTCTCCCATGGCGAATACACAGATCTGGTGGTTGGTGGCTATGTTGGGGGGAGGGGCTCCTCCTTGTGGAGCCCCCGCTAATACCCTGGCCAAGGTGTTGGGTCCCATCCCATCACATGGAGCCGTGTTGGGTGGAAGGTCTACCCCCTGGGGAATGATTTCACCAGTATGCTCACCCAAAGAGATGCCACTTGAGATGCGGATGGCCTTGAGCCAACTTGTAAGGTCCAGCAGCCTGCTGTCACCTGAGGTGGCCCATCCTGATTACTCAGGGAAACCAGAGGCTGCTGCGTGGAGGACAGGAGGAGTAGCATAGAAGCCACAGTGGCCCTTCCGTGGCTCCCACCCAATCCCAGGGTGAGTGAGGAGGTCCAATGGCAGCAAAGGCAGAAGACAGACCCTGCCCAAAGTCTTGAAGGACCCCACCACATCAGCCCCATCCAGCTGAGATCCAAGCAGAGGACAATTTACTCTTTCAGGTTTTTAAACTAGGGAGACAATATGATGCTTACACATGTGGATCTGATTGATTGCAATCATGAGTATGGCCTCTAGTCACATCCATTTACCCACAAAAACCCTGAGCTTCTCGTATTTTTAATAGCTGAATAATACTCCATTGTATAAAAACGCAACATGTTTTTTATGCATGCCTCAGGTGATGGGCATGTGGGTTGCTTCCAAGATTTAGCTAAGACAAATTGTGGTGCTATACACATGGGTGCACGTATATCACTGTGGTGTGAGTTGGCCGTCAGACATAGCAAGGCCGGGCACTGTGGTGCTGTTAGGTTTCTGAATTAGTTATAGGAATGAAAGCTGGCTGCTTTGGTCTATTACCTTCTTTGTTCTGAACGCGTGTGTCAACAGTTCCCGCTTCCTTTGCCCCTTTATTTCCCTGTTTTTCTCAAATTTGGTAAACTTTTTATTGAATCATAACACAAATATACAACAATATTTACAGCTTCCACATCCCCACAAGTTCAATGAACCATGGATTGAAAATATTGTTTACAATGGCACATCTATATTGAACATGTGCAGACCTGCTTTCTCAGTTTTTCCTTAATCAACTCAGTTGAATAACTCTGTAGATTTTATGTTGCATTCAGTATTACAAACCATCTAAAGATAATTTCATGTACAGGAGCCATGTGGGTAAGTTCCATGGTAATGATGCTGAATTTTAAAACCATTTTTAAAGAGAATAAAGAAATTGCTTTTTTCTCGGGATGGTGGTGCCTGGGTAGCATTGCCATTACTCTGCGGAGAGGACTGTTGGTATTGGCAAAGTCAAAGCTAGGACTAGAGGCACTTTACTGTCTTCAGTCAAGTGGAAGGTATAAAAACGCAGAGCAACAAAGTGGTTGACTTGGAGAAGCAGAACCACACTCCTAGGAAGCACCATCAGCATCACCATCAGCATCACCAACAGCAGCACCAGCACCAGAAGCACCAGCAGCAGCATCAGCACCAGCAGCAGCATCAGCACCAGCAGCAGCACCAGCAGCAGCAGCTGCTGCTACTGCCACCACCAATACCTGCAAATGGGCAACAGGCCAGTAGCCAGAAGGAAGGGTTGACCTGAAGATATTTAGGAAACCAGGAGAGACAACGTTTACCCAACATAGCCTCCTCTTTCTGGGCAATCTTCCTCCTGATATCACCAAGGAGGAAATAAGGAAGCTATTTGAGAAACAGAGGAAAGCAGGAGAAGTTTTCATTCATAAGGATAAAGGCTTTGGCTTTTTCTACTTGGAAACACAAATGCTTGCAGAGATTGCCAAAGTGGAGTTGGATAATATACCTCTCCGTGGAGAACAAGTGCATGTGCGCTTTGCCTGCCACAGTGCATCCTCTGTAGTCCAATACTTTCCTCAGTACGTGTCCAATGAACTACTGAAAGAAGCCTTTTCTGTGTTTGGCCAGGTGGAAAGGGCTGTAGTCATTGTGGATGATCAAGGAAGACCCTCCAGAAAAAGGCATTGTGGAGTTCTCAGGAAAGCTTTGGACAGATGCACTGAGGGGTCCTTCCTACTAACCACATTTCCTTGGCCTGTGATTGTGGAGCCTATGGATCAGTTAGATGATGAAGAATGACTTCCAGGAAAGCTTGTTATGAAGAACCAGCAGTTTCACAAGGAGCAAGAGCGGCCACCATGATCTACACAGCCTGGCTCCTCTGAATATGAATATGCTGTGCGCTGCAAGGCACTTTCAGGGATGGATCAAGTGGACTGTAACATCAAGGAAGCCCGAGAGAAGCTGGAGATGCAGCTGGAGGCTGCTCGCCACGAGCACCAGGTGATGCTGGTGAGGCAGGATTTGATGAGATGCCAAGAAGAACTTCGGAGCATGGAAGAGCTACATAACCAAGAGGTCCAAAAGTGAAAGCAACTGGAGCTCAAGGATGAAGAGGAGAATAGGTGCTATGAAGAATTGCAGCGGCAACCAGGACAGACGATGTGGCGACAGCAGGGAGGATTCAAGGGAACCTTCCCTGGTGCACAAGAACAACAGATATGGGTGGGCCAGACGGTTATGAAGGTGCTATGGGCATAAACAACAGAGGCGCTATGCCCCCTGCTCCAGTGCTAGCTGGTACCCCAGCTTCTCCAGGACCTGCCACTATGATACCAGATGGAACCTTGGGATTGACATCACCAACAAGTGAATGCTGTAGCCAGGCTGCTACCATGGAAGGAGGTGGAGCACCTGGTGGAACCCCTCCTGCTATCAACTGTGCAGCTCCTGGAGCTGGATTTGCTCCAAACCATCATCACTGATACTAATAAGGTTGCAGTGTCTAGTTTCCTGAAGCAACCCTTTTGGACTAGCCAGAATTCTACCTTTAAAAAGTGTTAGGGATTCCTCCCAATAGTTGGGTCTTCCCTGCCTGTAGCACTCTAAGGGAGTAGGCTGGGGGCAGAGGGCAAGGGAGGGGTGATATGTAACAAATTCTGTGGAGTCTGTTTAATCAGTTGTGTGAGACGCATTCCTGAAATTTCAAATATAATGACTTGTTGAAGGCTGGGGGGAGCCATGACAGAATGACTCCTTAGAGTCCCGTTGATCTTGAGCATTCCGGTTTTTGTCCACCATGTTTTCTTTGCTTTCCACACCCCTCACACCCAGAGACACTGCCATGTATACCACAAAAACCAAACACCTCCCAGTGACCTTAGCCCCATCACTCCATTTGCTTCCATGTGAGAATTCAGGCAAAGGTCCACGGAGGCCATAGACAGCATATGTACAGTTCTGTTAGAACCCTTCTATTACCCTTTCACGTACTAAAGACACTTTCTCTCAGAGATTTTCATTTTAGTATATCTTTTAAAACATCTTGTGCTAACTTGCCTCCATGTTTTCCTTAGGTAAGGACATCCCAGAAGTGACACTTTTGCATTTATGATGTTGCTGTTCACAGCTCTTCTTGATAGACCTCGTACAATCTTGGGAACAGGGTTGCTGTGTGCTGAAGGTCTGATGTAGCTCTTAGCCTTGCCTACCTTAGGTAGTTATGCTGTGCATTTTTGATTGGTGTACCATGTTTGATTTATCCCTGACACTTTAAATTTGGAGTTTTTCCAAATTTAAGAGAAATGGAGCACTAATACAGCTTCAACTTATTAATGTATGTTTTAACCCTTTACAGATTTTTTTTTTTTTTTTTTGCCTTTTTGAGACAGGGTCTCGCTATGCAGTTGAGGCTGGTCCTGCGCTCACTTTTGTAGCCCAGGCTGGTCTCGAACTCGCACCAATCCTCCTGCCTCAGCCTCCCAAGTGCTGGGATTACAGGCGTGAGCCACCACACCCGCCTTTTTTTTTTTTTTTTTTTTTTTTTCTTAAGCCTCATTTATTTATTTGTGTTGTGGCCAGCTCAGGCCGCCCTGGGGTGGGATGGCACAGCATGTGGTGCCAGGGATCGAACAGTGGTCCCAGCACTTGCCTGAACTTGCCTAGGCAGATGCTTTAGACCGCTGAACCATCTCGCTGGCCCCATACTAACCATTTAAAAAAGAAAAAAAATTACAAAACATTAGAAATGATACAGAATTTCACTAAATGAAACAACAGAAATTCAGCACTGGTTGTTATATCACATAGTGTTCTCTTCAAATTAGTTATTCAGATTCTCAGAAATAAGCCTGAAAATTGGTCAAAAGTTATAAAAATTTAAAAAACTGAGAGCAAAAATGAAGAATTAACTGCTCCTTTCAATAGACCAGCAGAAATCAATAGTATAACTATCCAACCTATCCTGTGCCTACACACACATATTTATTTTTCCCTTCCTGCTTTCTTTCTTTTCTCCTTTCTCTCATCCCAGTTGTTCCTTCCTTAGAAACAGTTTCTTTCCCTTTCACAGAGTCTAGTGCATCTTTCAGATTTCATTTCCTCTTTCAGGTTTTACACTAGGGAGACAATACGATGCTTGTATATGTGGGTCTGATTGATTTCGCTTATGAGTATGGTCTCTAGTTGCATCCATTTACGTATAAAAGTCTTGAGCTTCTCTCTCTCTATCTCTCTCTCTCTCTCTCTCTTGCAGTACTGGGGATAGAACTCAGGACCTTGCACTTACCAGGCAGGCACTTGGACCACTGAGCTATCTCCCTAGCCCAAGCTTCTCTTCTATAACTGAGCAATAAATACTCCATTGTATAAAAATACAACATATTTTTTATCCAATCCTCAGGTCATGGGCATTTGGTCTATTTCCAAGATGTAGCTATGATAAATTGTGCTGCTATAAGCATGGGAGTACATATATCACTGTTGTATGTTTTCAGTTCTGCTGCAAAAATTCCCAAGAGACGAGTAGCTGGGTTGAGTGTGACCTCCAATCCTAGTTGGTTTTTTTTTTTTTTAGAATCTTCACACTGATTCCCACAGTGGTTATGGCACTTTATAGATGAGATCTCAGCCTCTGTAGAGCTTAGTATCTGTTGAGGGCTTAAATCCAATTTTCCCTGGATATTGTGGGATACTGTACATGAACGTAAGTGCACAGTCAGGCACACGCCTATGTAACAGCACCCAGGTCAGGAAAACAAAAAAACATAAAACACCAGAGTCCACATTGGAGAGCTTCCCCTGTCCCCTCCAAGGTCAAACCCCACCCCAAATGTAGCTGGCAGCTGACTGAACCCTACAAGGTAGTTCTACCTGTTGAACTTTGCATGAATGAACTCACAGGCTTTTTATCCAAATCTCAGTCTGAGTGTCCAACAGATCGTTTGGGAGTTCATTTCCATTTGGAAGACACAAGCAATTATTTGTCTATACAGCTCATGATGGTACCTGGGCAATTCCCAATGTCTAGTTATCACATTGCTTCCGTGGTCATCTTCAGCTCTGTCCTTCAATGAGTCTATGCATCTGTATTTCTGTAAGGTATATTTCTAAAGTGAGTCTGTGAAGTGGTGCTCCCATCATAGGTGTAGAACCTGTTTGCCCTGCATCCTCAGCACTGTATGTAATTAGCCTTTTCATTTCAGCCTTTCTGCTAGGTGGGTAAGTAGTACTGCCCTGAAGCCAGCCCGCCAACCTTCCTGCCTGTCTACCTTTCCTCTCCTCCTCTTCCTCCTTGCTCACCTTCCTTCTTCCCTCTCCCTCCTCCTCTTTTATTTTTGTTAGTTGCTTTTTTAAAAATATTTTTTATTTATTTATTTTTCTTGTTTCAGAACCTTTATTTGTTTATTCACTCATTTTTATGGCCAGCTCAGCCTGCCCCGAGGGCAGGGCTGGCCCAGCATGTGGTGCCAGGGATCAAACCGCGGTCCCTGAAGCCACCCAAGCTTTCCCAAGCAGGAGCTTTAAACCACTGAGCCATCCCACCAGGCCCTGTTAATAGCTTTATTAAGATACAATTTATCCCTCTAAATTGTATGACTTAATTGATTTTAAAATTTAAACATCACCAGGCATGGTGGTGCACACCTATAATCCCAGCATTTGGGAGGCTGAAGCAGGAAGATCAGTGTGAGTTCGAGACCAGCTTGGGCTACAAAAGTGAGTTCCAGGCCAGCCTGAACTGCAGAGCGAGACTCTGTCTCAAAAAAGACAAAAATGGATAAATAAATAAATACATGAATGAATGAATGAATGAATAAATAAATAAATAAATAAATAAATACGTAAATAAATAAAATGTAGACATCATGATGCAGCAGGCACCGGAATGAATTTTATTTTATTTTATTTATTTATTTATTTGTTTATTTTGTCTTTTTGAGACAGGGTCTCGCTATGCAGTTCAGACTGGCCTTGAGCTCACTTTGGTAGCCCAGGTTGGTCTTGAACTCATATCAATCCTCCTGCCTCGGCCTTCCGAGTGCTGGGATTACAGGAGTGCACCACCATGCCAGACTACCAGAATGAATTTTACAACATTCCCTCTCCTTTACCCCAGAAGAAACCTCGCAGCCTTTAGCTGTGAGCTCCAGCCTCTGGTGACCTCAGGTCCACCTTCTGTCTCTATAGATTTGCTATTCTATGTGGCAAATATTCCTATAAATGGACAGATTCAACATGTGGCTCTCATCCTGTTTATGCGCTCATCAGCTGGGGGATGTGTGGGCTGCTTTCATTCCAGGGTTATTTGGAATAGTATTGCCTGGAACACAAGTGGACATATTTTCGCGTGGGTGTGAGTCTTTTCTTTCTTGAATTCCTACCTAGGTGTAAGATTGCTTATTAAGCGGTAATACTGTTAAACAGAACAGAAATTGCCGGATTTCCTCCCAAACTTTCTGCATCATTTTACTGTCTTGCCAGCAATGCCTAAGGGTTCCACTTCTCTGTACTTTTTCAACTCTGTTATTTTATTTTTTTTCCATGTTAGCCACCTTGGTGGGTGTGTATTCCTCTTTCATTGTACTGTTGATGCAATGTAGTTTTAGTTAGTGTTCCCTTCATGCCTAATGAGGCTAAGCGCCTTCGTGTGCTTATTGGCCATGAAGACACACACATGCTCATGGTCCTTTTTCCCTCTTGGGTTATATGCCACTTTCTTATTGGTGTATAATAGCTCTTTATATGTTGTGGGCGAGTCCTTTGGTAAAAATGTTATAAATCCATTCCTCTATGGGGCCTTGTCTTTTTACTTGTTGAGTGCATTGTAAATATTACCTTTAAATTTTAATGTAATCCACACTGCTCATTTTTCTTTTCCCCCTCCTCCTTCTCTTCCTTCTCTCCTCTTCAGCTTCACAGTTGTTGCCGTTGTCACTGTCACCTTTGTTGTCTTCTCCTGCACCTTCCTTTTTGACAGTCTCCTCCCATGTCACAAGCCATCCATCCACAGTCTATTGGTTTTACCGTAACAGCTAAGTGCAGTGGCAACTTCCTGTTGCAAAATTTCACATTCTCCTGGTGCCCCACCTGAGCTCCCACACATGGCAACCAAGTGAATTTTGATGCCATGGGCACCAGAACGCCATTTTCCATGAGCAACAATGAGCCCATCTCTGCATCCACACTAAAGCAGGAGAACAACCCAAGCACAGCGACCCAGCTTCAAGGGGCATCTTTTTTTTTTTTTTTTTTTTTTTTTTGTCTTTTTGAGACAAGGTCTCACTATGCAGTTCAGGCTGGCCTTGAGCTCACTTTTGTAGCCCAGGCTGGTCTTGAACTCGCACTGATCCTCCTGCCTCAGCCTCCCGAGTGCTGGGATTTACAGGCGTGTGCCACCATGCCCGGCTCTAATTTATTTTTTATTTTTGTTTTATTTTATGTTTTATGGCCAGCTCAGCCTGCCCTGAGGGCAGGGCTGGTGCAGCATGTAGTGCCTGGGATCGAACCACCGTCCCTGCGGCAGTAAGCTTTCCTAAGCCGGTGCTTTAGACCGCTGAGCCATCCTGCCGGGCCTCGAGGGGCATCTTGAAGTCAGTTTCCTGAGTATGTCTGAACCCAATCAGGCAAGCAGGAAGCAACTAAGTATTTCACATGGGAATTCATAGACAGAGCTGACTACAAAGAGAAGGGGAAGAAGGATGAGGGGTTGAAAAAGAAGGGGGAGAGCTGGAGAACAGAAGGAAGGAGAGATGAAGCCCCGAGATCAGATGTGTATCCCCTGCTGCAGCCCACTTGTGCTGCTATATAGGTCATAAACTTATAGATAACAGGGCTTCCTTTTCCACAGCTCTGGAGGTGGAGTACTAGGCCAAGGCACCAGCCCATTTGGAGTGCCGTGAAAGTCTCCTTGGTCCTAGACGCCATCTTTCCTTGTGTCCTTACGTGGTGTAAGAGGTGAAGGGTCTGTCTCTAGCTTTTGGAAAGAATGCTAAGCCGATGGAGAGGGGCTGGTGCCAGTGACCTAACCACCCCAAGGGCCATCCCCAGTAATATCACCTTCACACTAGTGAGGGAAGGTTTCAACACAAGCATTTCAATGAATTAAAATTCGGACCACAGCACCTCCAGGTACCCAGAGCGCGCGTCTGCTCCTGAGGTCATGGGGAAGCTGGAGCTGGGGGGAAGCTGGCACTTTCAGCTCTGGGCCTAGGAGGAGTCACTTTCACAGCCAGTGCTGTAACCACTGATAAAGGAGGGCTCTGCACCAGGCACCTGCGGTGCCCCTGCAGGATTGCAGCCCGCTTGCTCCAGGCCCCGACAGCTCCCACACTCCTCACCCCAGCTGATCTGGGCCTTGTTGAAGAGCCGTCCTGGGACCACAGGGACCATGTGTCTTCCCCATCAGAGGAGAGTTTCCAAAGCACAGGCAGTGTCTCGGGCTTAGGAGCAGGCCACTAATGCAGTGGGTGGTGACAGGGTGAGCAAACTAAGCACTAATGAGGGGCAGAGCAGCCCCTAGGGACTCCATGCAACAGGCTGGACTCTGCTCTCTGAGACCCCCAGACCCACCCTCCCCTGGTGCCAGGCCCCTCCCGCATCTGGACCCTGCACCTGGATTTTCAGGGTGTGTAACTGGAACTCTGGTGTTGATGGCGCCATCCCCAGCCTTGTGGCATGTAACACACAGAAGGCTATTTATAACCAGGGCTATTTATGCAGAATTTGTGAAAAAAAGAGCTCTGTGGTTGGACGAATTTGGAAATTTCGGGTTTAAGCAGCTTAAAGAGGATTTTTTTTAAAAATTATTTATTTATTTATTTATTTATTTTAGTACTGGGGATTGAACTCAGGACCTTGTACTTGTCAGGCAGGCACTTACTCTTCTGAACTATCACCCCAGCCCTAAAACAGCATTCTGTACTGCAGAACTTTTCAGATCTTCAAGATGTCAAAGGGACCATCTGGGAAGGAGAGGCACCAAGTTACAGTCCCAGGGATTACGTAACCACAAAATTTTTCTGTTTAGAAACACACAGTGTTTCATAAAAAATAAATTACGGCTTTCAATATATTTTATTGATCTATGAGTAGGTAACCCATGTTCTTAGCACAAAATAAAGCAGCTTCCCCTCCAAGGCTGCAGGTCTGAGGGACCAGCAGGCCCCTGCGCTCGGCTCCTCCTCCTCTGCTTCTCCTGCGGAAGGCTGGGGACCTCGGAGCATCTTGCCGATGAGCGCTGTCAAGAATAGCTTCAGGGGGCTGGGGAGATAGGTCAGTAGAATAAGCACTTGCCTGGCAAGTGCAAGGGCCTGAGTTCAATCCCCGGCTCTGCGATAGAAAGGAAGGAAGGAAGGAAGGAAGGAAGGAAGAAAGAAAGAAAGAAAGAAGGACAGAAAACAGCTTCAGGCCAGAGCTTTCAAGAGCCCTGAGAAGACTTTCCATCTATTTTTTTTAATGCTTAATTTAAAAATTTTTATTACAGTGAAAGACATATTGCCATTGGTTCCCCTCAAAATACACCTCCTTCCTTCCAACAGCCCATCCCATAGCTCTTGCTGCCTTCTGAGTCAGTTCTGGAAGTCCTCTTTCCTGTGTGTCTGCAGGAGCAAAGCAGTGCCTGCCTCTGGGTCCTGAGTCAATTCAGACCTTAACCTTTCGGGGTCATTTTGACTTTGGAGAGGAGCCAGAAGTCACACAGCATCATGTCCGGTAAATAAGGCGGACAAGGATGCACGACATTGTTCTTTGAAAGCCTGCCTTTCTGTTCCATGGAGCTTGGCAGTAATATCTGCCCTCCCCAGCCCTGTAGCATTTCTGGTTCCCCAGGTCTAAGGGGAGGAAACGCCTCAGCCTTAGCTGACTGGCGATGGCTTCCTGTCGGCAGACTTTTGCCTTTGGAAGAGTTTCTTGGTAAATTTTCCAGGAGCTACTTAAGAGGTTGCACCACACTCTTGTGTGCAAGAATCTAAAGTCATTCTTCCTTCTGGACAGAGAAGACGGTACCTGGAGGGGTAAAAAATTAGCAGGGATGTGGGAGTGCATCCATGAGTTACTTTTTGTCACATAACCAATCGCTCCCAAGCCTGGCAGCACCTGCTGTCTCTCACACAGCTTCCAAGGGTCAGGACGGGTCTGTGAGCCCCTCAGCTGGGTGGGGATGGCTGCTGCAGGCTGCAGGTACTGAGGAGCCCCCTCTGAGGCTGCCACGCTTGCCGCGTGCACCCCTCTGTGGGCCACTGAGTGCCTGTGTGCCACCACATCTGGTTTCCTCCGATTTGATGCCCTTCTTAAGCGAGTGATTCAGGCAAGGAGGAGGTCACAGTGTCCATCCGGCCTAGGGTCCAAAGCCACACCCAGTCAGTTATGTGACAATACTTTATGTCTTAAGTTGTTTTATTTCTCTCTCTCTCTCTCTCTCTCTCTCTCTCTCTCTCTCTCTCTCTTTCTCTCTCTCTTTCTTTCTTTCTTTCTTTTCTTATTATGGCTGGCTGTGCCTGCCCTAGGGATGGGGCTGGCACAGCGTGTGGTACTGAGAATTGAACCACAGTCTCTGTGGTTTCCTAAACTTTCTTAAGCAGACACTTTAGACCACTGAACCATCTTGCCAGCCCTACTTATCTTTATTATTTATGAAAATGGCCTTGCACATCTCCAGGGTCTTCATCCACTGATTCTAACATGATGGGTAGAAAATATTCATAAAAAGATCACATCTGTATTTAACATGTCCAGAATTTTCCTTGTCATTGTCCCCTTAACATACCTATAACAAGTATTTTCTAGCATTTTCATCCTATGAAGTACTCTAAGGAATCTAGAGATGGTGTAAAGTGTAGGAAGGATTATAACCTTCTATGAAAATACCAAAAAGAAAATAAAGAAAAGTAAATATCATGCATTTCACACAAGGGACTGGAGAATCTGCAGGCTTTGGTATTTGAGAGGGCTCCAGAAGCTACCAAAGCAAACTCCCAGTGGCACCAAGGGACAACTGTAGAGCATGCATCTGTGTATTTTCACTGATACCAACTCATCATAAATCTCCTTTCCTGAGATGACTCAATTTCAGTAAAGAATCAGTTACTTGGATCCATGTTGTGCCCCTCAGCATTTCCATGGCTGAATAAAAGCCTCAGCACCTGCAGCTTAAAGGAGGGGAGGCTGGCTCAAGGCTGCAGAGGCTGCAGTCCCAGGACAGCTGGGGCCAAGGCAGAGCCTTGGCAGAAGGGGTGGGGGTGGAGCTAGGTGCTGATTTCACTGCAGCTGGGAAGGAAGGTGGGGGAGCAGCGGCCACAGGTTCAGACCCTCCAAGGAAGGTCCTGCGTCCAATGGCCCACCTGGACACAAGTGTGCTTCACAACTGGCCTGGGCAGCTCTGCAGCCAATCAGATTGGCAATCTAGCTCACCTGTCACATGTATATTCTTGGCTTACTACCATTTTCATTCACAAATATAGAAGTGCTACAGTGATTCTTCTTCCTTCTTTTCTCAACCTCTTCCTTTTCCTTCTCTCTCTCTCTCTCTCTCTCTCTCTCTCTCTCTCTCTCTCTGTCTCTCTCTCTCTGTCTCTCTCTCTCTTTGACATAGGGTCTCAGTATGTAGTTCAAACTGGTCATGAACTCACTATGAAGCCCAGGCTGGCCTTGATCTTGTGGTGGTCCTCCTGGCTCAACCTCCTCAGCACTAGGATTAGGCATGCATCACCACCACAACCAGCCCTACAATAATTCTTTTTGTTCAATGAGCTCATAGCACAAGTGAATATACTATTGTTCTTTTTTCTTCTTTTTGAGACAGGGCTTTGCTATGCCCTTCAGTTCAGACTGGCCTTGAGTTCACTTTGTAGCCCAGCTGGCTCCCCACTCACAATGATTGCGCCTCAGCCTCCTGAGTACTGGGTTTATATGTGAGTTCCACCACACCAGTTTCTTGCCCATACTTATAAGAATTGTTTTTCAGGCAAAAGTCCCTGAATATAACTAAGTGATTTTTTCCCCACACACTGCTGATCCATTCTGGTCACTGAAAGTGAGTCACAGAACAGCTCACGCTCGAGGGAAGATTGGGTGGGAGCAACGGCAACGAACTTGTAGAGGTATTTTTAACCCACCAAATAGGAGTAGGAGACTCCACAGAGCATCCCGCATAGCAGGTGGGTCCTACCCATTACTAGCAAGCACCATGATCTTAGGCTCCTTTGCCCTAATGTGCTTTGGAGGTGCTAACAGTGCACGTTTTCACAGGGCCCACTGCTCCACGCAGAAGGGAGGCAGACAGTGACAGAGGTGGGAGCATGGGCTTGAAATCAAGGCTTTGCCTCAACGCTTTACATCCCTGAACCTCAATTTTATCACCTGCATCGTCATCTAGTTCCTTGGGTTGTGGCAGAGTGAACTGTGATGTGTGTGCAGACAGCTGACAGCCTGAACTCAGCAAGCCCAGGGCAGCTAGTTGCTGGAGGAGCCAAGATGTGCTGGAGATGCTCTCCTGTACAGTAACTTAGTCATCCAAAGAGGCAGCTGGACAAAGAGCTTTCCCTTTATCACATGCAGATTTTTATGACCTCACCAGAAGTCAGCCTCCACCTGTATTAGTTTCCTTACCTGAGCTGCCTCATGGAGGTATGACCAACACTGTGTGGGAGATATTTGGCTACTCCTGGGGTTAAAACTATCACCTCAGTCTGAGGCCCTAAGTAAGTAATAGGTCATCATGACCTATTGTGTAAACAGATGGCAGAACCTCTTCATAGAGTTGGAGCAGGATGAAAGATTCTGGGCCTTATGCCTACCTGTGTAGATGGTGGGTGGAACGTACAAGACCTCTCACTGGGTAGTGGAAATGCAACACTTACAGGCTGACCATTGCATCAGGTTCTGACAAGACCAGCCTAGGACCCTAGGACTACAGAGGCTAAGCAGAGGCAAGGTGGAGAGAGGACTTATTGAATAAGTACCTTGAACAAGATCAAATATGGAGCCTTGTCAAAGCTGATGACATAGGCTCGGTGGGGAGCAGGAGAGTGTGTGCTCACAGAAGTCAGACCCTCCTGTATGCGTGTAAGGATGCTCTGCATGGAGTCTGCTTTCCCTGATTTCTGTCCGTGTAGGCTAGGTGGGTCACTGGGGGACGGGGGGCTGTGGGTGTTTTACCATAGCTGGAAATGTGCAATTCCCAGTATGAACCAAAAAATGGAGAGATTAACCCTGGACTACCAAGATCAGTAATGGGATTCTAGATCTTGAGTGTATCAGCTATTGTTGTGTAACAAACCACTGCCCAAACAGTGGTATAAAATTTTTTAAAATCTGCTGCTTTGCTGTTGATTTGGGGAGTTTACTCAGCTCAGTTGGTTGGTGTTTGGGGTTCCTCAGGTGGTGGCTGGGGCTGTTTCAACAAAACCATCCTCTTTTATGTACAGCTCACAGGTGCAGTGAGCTCAGACAATTGGGACTGGAACAATTCTCTCCCTCTCCCCCTCCCTCTCCCTGTCCCTCTCCCTGTCCCTCTCCCTGTCCCTCTCCCCTCCACCTCCTCCTCCCTCCCTCTCTCCCCCTCCTTCCCTGCTTCCATCCTCCCTTATACCCTTCCTTCTCAGGGTCCTCCTGCAATGGTGGGCAACCTCCTTGCATGATGCTTTACAGCTCTTCAGTATCCATCCTAAGAGAGACAGCAGAAACTGAAGACAGAATCTTGGCCAAACACCCTGGTCCCTTTTCTCTTTACAAACATGACCCATCCACAAGGCTATTTTATTCTGTATTGCTATTGATAGCAAAACAAACAAACTCCCAAATCTCCTCTTTCTATAAACCCAGGCCCATGACAGAAATGCCAGCAGGGCTGGGGAGATTGCTCAGTAGAATAAGTGTGCTTGCCTGACAAGTGCAAGGTCCTGAGTTCAATTCCCAGTACTGAAAAAAAAAAAAAAAAAAAAAAAAAAGCCAGCAGGAGCAATAGATCAGTTCTGAGGGGTGAGGGAGATGCAGGGGCCAGCCTGCAGAAGATTTGGGGTTGGGAATCTGGAACTGGGATGGAGAAGAGCTGCCATCCCAGTTGCTGGAGAGGTCTCTGATTGGCTGGAGATACCAAGGGTCTAGGAGGAGTAGGGCTTATTAAGCACTTCTGTTGCTGATTAAAAGATATTCCCCCATCTTTGCGGGTTTTATTCTTAAGCAAGAGGGAAAACCTAGAACATCAATGGCTGCATGTTGCTGTCACCCCCAAATTCATGCTGGTACTCTAACCACCAACACCACTGTGTGTGGAGATAGGAGCTCTGAGAGGGAACTGGGGTCAGCCAAGGTCAGGAGGCAGAGTCTCCCATGAGAGAGGGCTGGTGCCTTCTAAGAAGTGGAAGGAGAGAACAGGCCAGTGCTCTCTCCTGTCTGGCTCCCTGCACCCAGGGCAAAGGCCTTAGAGGACACACACTGAGGAAGCGGCCACCCACAGGGTACCGTGAGAAGCCGCTCTAGAGATCAACCTGCTGACACCTTGGTCTTAGGTTCACAGCCTCCAGGACAGAGGAAATAAACTACTATACCATTCGGCCGCTGCTGCTAACACTCCCTGGTGTGGTGGTCCTGGTGGACCCAGACAGCTGCCAGCTGTATTTTGCATCTGTTCAGCCAGGGCTTCTCCACGGTCCGTCTTGTTGGCTTGGAAGCGCTGAGCCTGCAGGCATGACTCAAGCACTGTGTGAAGGACGAGGTGGTGAGCGCGGGTTCTTGCTCTGCCTCTGATGGGGTGACAGCCTCTGCCTCTGCAAACCAGAGGATGCCAGCCTCAGGCTGCAGGGACCCCAGCCCAGGGCGCACATGGGGCTGCAAGCGATAGTAAGCACCAGGCGGCGCCCCAGGCTCCGGGACAAAGGACCCGTCATTATACTCCTCAGACAATGGACTGCAGCAGGCCCATGAAACGGTTCAACAGTGAGCCCAGCCGTGAGAATTCAGACCCCGTGGCCCATCTGCCAGGGCCTCTGTCCTGGAGCTGCCACTTATAAATTGTACAGCCCAGGAGGGGCATCTCCAGGGCTCTGAGCCCCTGTCTCCTCTGGCACGACGTGGGGAAGGCCACTGTCGCCCCCTGGAGGTGTTGCGGGGATCGAGTGAGTGAGGCTATGTGAAACGCTGGGCACAGGGCCGGCAGAAGGTAATGAGACCCAGGCTGTGTTTTCACAGGAGCCCGCTGTGATGCGGCCTTTAGGCACGAGCACTAAGGAGGACAAAGGACAGCTTCCCCTCTACCACTTCCGTCTTAAAAGTACTCACGCCTGTGTACACCATAGTAGAGAGCTGCAACTCAAATGCCCTCGGGGCGTGGCACAGTGCCAGCTGAGGCCAGCTGCTGGGGTTTCCTGGGAGCCGCGCCCATGCCCTCCCGTCCCTAGTGGCCAGTGGAAGTAGAAAATCTTCCAGTTTTCTAGATAAGTTAGAAAGCCGATTTCCTGTAAGATGAAACTTTCCAGCTTTAACTTAAAAACTGCAGGGACTGCCTAAAAGCACCTTCTGGGCGTACCTAAGTGAGACCCGGATGAAGCACTGCAGGGGCACGGAGAGGCCTTCTGGAGAGAGAATGGGCAGAGCTGTGGGGCACGTGTAGTTTCCACCCGCTCTTACTGGCTCCTAGTAGGGGTGGTGACTGTGCGGACCACGGTGCCCAGAAAGTCACCCCCTCAGCCCCTGTCTCTCATCTCTCTAGTCCTGCTCCTTGGGGTCTTCCTCGACAAAACAGAAGGATCCCAAGCTTGAGTTGCAGGGAGATAGGGCCTCCTCCCAGAGAGCTGTATCATTTATCAGGAGCAAAGAGCTGCGGCATGCAAATGGAGCACTTTCTTAATAGTGTCTGAGGTGAGGCCAGCAGGCGTGTCAGGGAGGCGCAAGGTGATATCTCTGCCCTTCCCGTGAATGTGGGCCCTGTCCTAGTCCCACCACTCCACTGGTGATAAGAGGACACACCCCACTTGTGCCAATCCACTATCTACGCAGGCTCCAGTGTGCATTTACGGATCGCGAAGGCCCCTGCTGGGCCTGAGCCAACCACATGCTGCATCTCAGAGACTGACCTCAGAGTGTGGCCTAGCCCTGCCTGCCCTGGCCCTGCGTCACCCACACCTGTGCGCCACACAGGGCCTACGGTGGACTTTACATGGGCAAAGCAAGTTCTCTGCCTTCCCCTTCCACCCTCCCCAGTCACTTGAAAGACTCTGTCACCTCTCCCTGCCTGGTGTACCTGCTCCCCCTCCCCCTCCTCCTGTGGCTGTTGCCTCGGTAGATGCTCACAGTATTGTCAGATGTTTGTTACCTGTAACTGGGATCACCACCAGTCCCTTTAGTTGTAACAGAGATTGCCAGACACAGACCTGGGGTTCTGCTGAGGACTTCACTGTGGCTGAAGTCATTTCAAGGGACCTGGAAGGGCTCAGCGTCACCAACAACAGAATGGATTTTCCAGGTTATTAACTGTCGTAATCAGCTTATACTTTATATCTGTCGCCTCCAAAGTTTTAGGTGGAGTGGACATTGTACAGCATCCTAATTTAGGATGGTTGGATTTACCATGTTTTTCAATCTTTTGACTTTCTGATGGTGTAAAAATGACTCATGGCTCCTCATTAGCCCATCCATCAGAGTTTAGGCAGCCACGCTCCAGGGCGTACTGTCTTGCACAGCCGTTTGGTTCTGCAGCTTAGGTCATTCAACACATGTTTATCATTAAACTCATCTTTCTATTTTAAAGAGAATAAAATTTTTTTACACTGATTCATAATTAAAAACTTAGCAACAAAGAAAAGCCCAGGTCCCGGCAGATTCATAGCTGAATCTTATAAGAAATTTAGAGAAGATTAAACATTAACATTTCTTAAACTCTTTAATGAACTTGAAAGGGAAGAAGTTTTTCCTAACTCATTTCTGGAGGAAAGTATTATCCTGTTATCAAAACTACAGAAAGACTCAACCAAAAGAGAGAGAGAGAGAGAGAGAGAGAGAGAGAGAGAGAACTACAGGCCAATCTCCCTAATGAACATACATGCAAAAATCCTAAATTTATCTTTAAGCGATACATGAAAAATACACCATCATTTATTGAAGAGAATTTTCTTCCAATGAATACATCTGGCCCCTTTGTCAAAGACAAGGTGACTGAGTTTGTTCGTAGTTCTGTTTGCATCTTCTGATCTATTCTGTTGATCCTCAGGTCTGCTCTTTGCTAGTACCATGCTGACTTTATCACAGGAATTTTGTAGTGTAATTTCAAGACAGGAATTGTGATACCTCCTTCCTTTCCTTTGTTACCCAGGATTGCTTTTGCTATTCTATGTCTTCTCTGGTTAAAAATAAATTTTAGAAATATTTTCTCTAAATCTGTAAGGTATACTAATGGTATTTAAATCAGGATTGCTTTGAAGAGTAAATAAAATCTAAAAGGTACAATAGATACTGTGAAAGGGAAAGAAACTCTTCAAAGGGAAGGAACAACTGGGATGAGGAGAAGGAGAAAAGAGAAAGAAGGGAGGGGGAAATATATGCTTATATACACAGGAGAGCTTGGATAATTGTACTGCTGAATTCTACTTGTCTATTGAAAGGAACAGTTCACACTTAAATTTTTTTCTTCTTTTTAATTTTTTGACCAATTTTCCAGGCTTACAGATGGTAATCTGCACAACTAATTTGAAGACAACAATACGCAGTATAATAATCATTGTCAAATTCCTATCGTCTTGTTTAGCAAAATTCTGTACGGTTATTTTGAAATACTATATCATTTCTAATATTTTTTCACTATTTGTATTCTCCTTTACAATAAGCAATGTATTCATGGGGTAGCACATAATGTTTCAGCACACCTATGCATTGCATGATGTTTAAATCAGGTTAAACAGGTCACCCTAAAATATTATTTCTTCACAGTAAAGCCTTTCAAAATTCTTTCAGCACTCTATAACCATCATCTATGGTCACCTTGCTGTACAATAGTTCACCAGAACTTCTTGTTCCTAACTAAGACCTAGGATAGTGCATTCTTGTCTTACGATATTTTTGACTGATGGTGGGTTTGGGGGGACATAAGCTGCTCCTGAGTCACGCAGTCTCTGTGTTTTCTCTCTCAGCATGGTAATGAGCAAAGCAGGCTGTGGGCAGAGTGCAACGACCAACGTTTGCATCCTCAAGCTCCCAACCTCTTACAGGAACAGCCCTGAGCCTCCCTGGAGGACAGAGTTCTCAGCTGTACAATGCGGCGCCAACACTGATGATGTCTAGCGCTCCTGAGACCCAAGACAGCAGTGCCCCGCTGTTGACACTTCCTTGGTTAAGTACAAAGCAGTGGCTGGTGGCATCTTAAAGGCCTAGAAGCGCAGACATGCCTTCACTGGGGCACAGTGGACATAGCCCCAGGGAGCAGGGGCTTCCGGGAGCCACCTGAGAGGAATTGGGAGGGACACAAGCAATCACAGAAGCTCCCTGTCATTGCTGACTTATAGCCCCTTGATCTACAGTATAAGTGTGTGACATACAAAACTACCACCACTGATATGAAGGCAGTGTCCATTTCATAGGTGAGAAAAGTGACATTCAAAAAATACAAAGGTAGCAGATCATGGTGGCACATCCCTGTAATCCCAGCACTTGGCAGGCTGAGGCAGGAGGATCAGTGTGAGTTCAAGACCAGCCTGGGCTACAAAATGGGCTCAAGGCCAGCCTGAACTGTATAGCGAGACCTCAAAAAACAAAAACAAAATAAAAACACAAGGATGACCTAGACTTTTACCAGCGCTGGCCAACCTGGCCCAAGTTCTGTGTTCTCATCCAAGCCTGAGAGGAGGAGACAATTTGGAGACAGCCTCCCTTCCTTAGTTGACCTACTTCAAGTCTAAAAGCCACACTCCTAGTTAGCCACCTCCATTTCAAAGTGAAGCTTGCAGGACAAGTAGCTGCATTAAGAACTGTTTCTCATGTCCTACTTAGAATAAAATCACATAGTATTCACCCATGGCTAAGCAACGAGGCTGTGTAGGAGAGAAGGGGGCTATTTAAGTAGGAATTGCCTCCTGTGAGCCCAGTGCAGGGTGTTGTGGGAAGGATGGACATAGCCATGAGGGAGACACACACCGAAACTGTTCATCACACTCCCTCATAAAAGGACTCAAGGGAATTTTACACTGTTGGCAGCCAAATCCCAACTGTGCCACTTCCCAATTCATGTTATAGCTCTGATGCCCAAGACCTCTGAATATTTGGAGATGGGCCTTTCTTTTTGAGACAGGGCCTCATTGTATAGCCCAGGCTGGCCATGAGCCCACAGCAATGCTTCTGCCTCAGCTTCCTGAGAGCTGGGATGGCAGGTGTATGCCACCATGCCTGGATGAGATGCACAGAGGAAAGACTGCAAACAGGCAGCGTGATGGTGACTGTCAGCAATCCAGGAAGAGAGACCACAGAGCACCCAAACCTGGGAACACCTTGATCCCAAACATTCAGGCCCCATAACTACAAAATGATCTGGGCCAGGGAGAGAGCTCCCTTCTGTTAATCCACCCACTGCATGGCGTTTTGTTATGGCAGACGTAGAACATGGACTCACACACCAACATAATCTGTCTGCTCTGATGAAATGGACAGTAAATCACTGGATTTCTATTGCTGCTCTGGATGCCAGGGAGCTTGGAGCTCAATGGTTAGCTTTGTTGCCTGGACAGAGCCCACCCCTTTTGGGTCTGTGCTGCCTGGCCAGGAGAAGCCACTGAGGCACACCCAGGAGCAAGAGGTCTCCTGAGGGACAAGGTCATCTTCTCAATGGAAAACTGCCTCTGCTATAACTCACCACTCCTTTGGCCACTTTTCCCAGTCTGTGTGCTTCATTTCACTGACCAGCAGAGAAATATTGATGGACCTGCAGTGGAGATCCCGTTCTAGCTCTCCTGCTCCATGTGCACATCCCTGGTTGACTTCACATACAACTAAAAATGAAGAAATGGGGCCAGGAAACCCCATTCGGAAGCCTTCTTGTATCTCTGTGAGAGGGAGTCACCAGGGCTGGTGTATGCTCTGCATTCCACTCAATAGTTCAGCTGAGGGCAAGATCAGCCTCAAGTGCAAATCTGGCAGTAATCACTCCTGTGGGGCGATTCCCAGGGCGTCAAGAGGGATTTATATCTTTCCCCATCCTTTTCTCTAGATTCCCAAAGGTCATGAGGCTTAGCTCTATGAATGACGCCTGCATTCCATGAATGTTCTTACTGTGGCAACAATGTCCAGGAGGATCAAACTCTAGACTAGACTATTGTGGACGTGCATGAGGTTCAAGGTGCCAGGACTTTTGGGTATGGTGGTGCATGCCTGCAAGTAATCCCAACACTCAGAGGCTGAGGCAGGAGAATCTCTGTAGGTTCAAGGCCAGTGTGGGCTACAACATAACAAGATCCTATATCAAAAAGATAAAAAAAAAACAAAAACCCTACCCCACAACATATGCGGACTGCCCTTCCTCACCCGTCCTTTACTCAGGCTCCTGTGAGTAGCACAGTCACAAGAGCCTGCAGGATGTTGTGCACAGGCAGGGGCCTAGGTGCTGCAGAGATCGGTGAACAGTAGTACCCTAGCTGGCCTGGCCCAGTGATGGCACAGTCGTGGACGTGGTTCCTGTGCAAAGCCTTGTTGGTTCCGGGCTGCTTTCCAGGCTTGGCTCTGCAGTTTACGAGCCATCCGATGCTCCTACGTCAAGGCCTTTTGCTGCCTTAAGCTGCCTGTCCCAGGCCCCAGTTTCTGCTGTTGTGCTCAGGACAGGAGATAGGTGGCCCTGAGGTCCCATGAAACACTGGTGGTCCCTGAGGCTGATGAGGTATAAAACGTGGAACAGCAAAACCCTTGGGAGAGCTAGAGGGCTGCAGGGTGATCTGGGAGCTAAAGCCCGCTAGTCCAGACGAGGTTGTGAGAACGTGCGCAGAGGTCACCCTGAAAGGGGCTGGGTCAAGGGCAGCATTCAGCTATACCCAGATTTGGCATCCATGCAAGGGCCCTAGGATGGCTTCAGTGTGTCCATGAGGTGAGTTTTTCTTAGAAGAAAGAAATGACCCGCTTTTTAAAGGGAAGAGCAGAGCCGGGCGTGGTGGCTCACGCCTGTAATCCCAGCACTTGGGAGGCTGAGGCAGGAGGATCGTTGTGAGTTCGAGACCAGCCTGGGCTACAAAAGTGAGCTCAAGGCCAGCCTGAACTGCACAGTGAGACCCTGTCTCAAAAATTAAAAAAAAATAAAATAAAATAAAGGGAAGAGCAAAACAAGAACTTCCCAGACAGACTGTGCAGGGCGCAACCAAAAGTCTGGAAGAAGGAGTTCCAAGAATCCGGCTGCCCTGAGGAAGAACAGCCACCACGTAACCAGGTCCCTGAGGACATCTGCCTCTGGGTGAGGCCAGCGCTGCCATAAGGGCCTGGCCAGGTAGGGCTCTGTGCAGCTGTCTCCCCCATATTGCAGGGCTGACAGTAGTGGAGGCCGCCACAGAGCAGGGGCCTGGGAGGTGTGGATGGTAGGATCCCTTGTTAGTGTTTATGTTTATGAGCGCATACGTGCAGTACATGCTGGTCACACTCCTGGGGGGCAGACGGGCAACATGCAGGGCACATCGTCATTCTTCATGTCTCCTTTTCCCTTGCCACCTCCCTTTCCCACTGCTTAGCCCCTTCTTCTTTGCAAAAGACCTTTCTCTTCATTTTCTGTTACCTATCTTTTATTTGCCCATGCAATTCAGAAAAACTTTGCTTTAAGTTAAAAAATAAAAATGGCCAGGAATGGACCTCAATGAGTAGCATCTACAAGGTTCTGAATTCAATTCCTAGTAGCTAAATAAATAAGCCAAGTAAAATTACATGTGTTATGGTTTGCATCTAGTTGTTCTTCCAAAGACTCATGCAGTCCTTAAAGCAGCTTCTGGAGTTTGTGATTAATTCATGACCCAGAGCTGGGATTATGGGTGTGAGTGCTGCTGGGATTATGGGTGTAAGTGCTACACCCAGCCTGGGGCAGAGCGTCTGAATGCAGTATAAGGGAGACAGACTTGTGCTCTGCCATCACTGCTGCCCCTGCTCTTCCTATTTGCTCTTTACTATTTTCTGCTGCCATGAATTGCTGCCCTCTGCCATGTGCCACTCTGCATTGGAGCCAGGTGAGAATGGATTGAAACCTCTACAAACTGTGAGCTGAATAAACCTTTCCTTCCTTATGATGCAGGAATAAAAAAACTGATCTGGGGTGGATGACCTCTAAAAGGGAACCTCCGAATGATATAGGGGAAAACTGCTCTCCAACCTGAAAAGCACCTAGGATGAGTTTGTGTTCTCTAAAATTGAAGAGTGAATTTTAGGAACAAACAGAGCATATTTATTGAGGGAAAGTAAGCTCTTGTCTGATAGAGACAGGAGGGGAGTCCTGAGTGAGTGTCCCTGGGAAGCTGTCTCTTCCAGGGACTTTTATAGAGGAAAACCATGTGGTGAGGCAGGTCTAAGGTTGTGGAGAAGACGTGGGAACTGGCTTAGGTGGGTGGGAGGTGGGACAAAACTGTGGTCAACCAATGATATTACAAGCACCATTGCTCAGGTAAAATAGATTAAATCCAGTCTCTTCCTGTTGGGGGTTGGGTTAGTGACTCAACTGGGCTCTTTTAAGGTGATGGATACCTACTTAGAATATCAATCCTTGATGCCCACACCTAGGGAATATATAGTTGCTTTTGTTCATTCTTGTCTTCAGATCTGGCCCACTGTGGAGGAGTGTCTGTATCTAGTTGTAAAGTCACCTTGTCTTCCATGTCGACCTTGAGGGCCTGGCCCTGTCCAACTGTCTATAGTATTTCCATCTAAATCAGTTAATTTTGAGTGTTGGATAATTTGTCCCAACAATGACAGACAGAAAAGTAACTAAGACACCGTGAATTCTTACCACATAAAACTCTGAACTCGGCCTCTTTAATTTCCACCTAGAAAGAATAAGGATCTTCACACCCTGGAACTCCTATATGAATGAGGCTTGGCAAGTACATTTTCTTGCCTAGAAGTTTAGCTGTGTTTTGGTTTTCTTAGTTAACACTGGACATTAACCATCCGGCTTTGTATAATCGTGGTTAGATTTTATGTATTTAGTACAAGGCCTACAGAGTCTCATTACACAGGTGGGACTCATAGTGATCCTCCTGTTTTCAGCCTCCCAAGCACTGGGATTTCAGGCACGCACCACTGAGCCCAGTCTCATTTGCCATATTTGCATGCCCCAGGCTGCAGGGCCAGAACCACAGGCTGGGGATCAAACCATTGACCCCTGTATCTGCTTAAGGAGGCACTTTAATTTGCTGAGCTATCTGCCCAGCCCAGAAATACAGCAACTTTTAGAATCCTCTTCAGGAAGAGGCATCTAGAAATGGACTGTCTTGGTCATTTTTTCTTTTTTTTTTGAGATAGGGTCTCATAAAGCAGTTTAGACTGGCCTTGAGCTCATTTTATAGCCCAGGATGGCCTTGAACTCACAGAGGTCCTCTTGCCTCAGCCTCTCAAGTGCTGGGATTATAGCTGTGCACAACCATACCCAATCTCTCTCTCTCTCTCTCTCTCTCTCTCTCTCTCTCTCTCTCTCTCTCTCTCTCTCTCTCTGTCCTTTTGAGACAAAATTTCACTGTGTAATTCAGGCTGGCCTTGAACTCACTATGCAGCCTAGGCTGGCCTCCAACTCCCATGATCTTCCCGCCTCAGCCCCCTGAGTTCTGATACTACAGATGTGCACCACCACACTCAGCTTCAGCCTCACTCTTCTTCTGAAGAAAAAGAAGAAGAAGAAGAAGAAGAAGAAGAAGAAGAAGAAGAAGAAGAAGAAGAAGAAGAAGAAGAAGAAGAAGAAGAAGAAGAAGAAGAAGAAGAAGAAGAAGAAGAAGATATTTATTAGGGGGAAAGAAAGCTCCTGTCCAAGAGATGGTCAGAAGGCCACCCCCCACCCCCAGTGGGTATTCCCTGGGAAGCTATTTCTTCCAAGGACTTTTTAAAAAAAACAATAATTAATACATTGCATAATGTTGTCTTCATCATAGTTGTTCAGAGTACAGATGTAGACATGATTTCTTATCTAAACATCATTAGTACAGATTTTTCTTTTCACTGCACAAAGAGAAAGTAGCTGTATATATAGTCGAATAGCCCATAACAGTAGTGGATTATCAGCTCATCTGGCATTATTGTAAAAGACTTGAGCCTTTTACAACTCAGCATATTGATAGGATTTTCCTTTTTATATCTTGTGGTTAGACTTTTCTGCTGGATGGTTAAGACCAAGATACTATGAGAGTTTTAAAGTTTAGAATATCAACAGTTGATGGAAGGTACCTGTTGCATGTTATGTCTAGGGCATTTGATATTCAGAAAGATAGCAATGTTAGGCTCAAGTGCCTAAATTATAGGGAACAATATCATTAAGCTTCTCTTCTGGATGGTTAACAACTTAAGTTGACAGTCCAAATAATTAGAGAAAAAGAAGGGATACAAGTATAACCAATATTTTGGCTCTAGCCCTTCAAGGTCAGTGAGAATATAGGACATAAGAGAACCTGTACTGTAACAGCCTATAACTCAGTGGAGCTCCAAATCTTCTGTTCAAGGAGATTATGGGGCTACAGAGGAAAGGGATCGATGATGTATAGTGCACCTAAGGAGTCACCTAGAGAGAAAACATTCTCTCAGGCTTCCACAGATAGCAAAATGGTCAAGCAATGGTCATGATTCATCCAGATGGCTGACACTGACAAAAGTTCTGCAAAGCTCAGTACATGGTTTCAGGGTAAACCCTGGGGGACTTGACTGACCTTGTCAGATACAAAAGTTACATATTTTTCATTCTTTTTGGTACTGGGGATCAAACTTGGGACCTTGCACTTGTGGGTCAGGTGCTTACATCAAGCTATATCCAGCCCCATTCTTGACAGAGCTTTCACTGAGTAGAAAGTTTGATCTTGGCTGTCCCCTTCAACTTCTAACAGCCTCAAACACTTCCCTGTTGTTATGGTTTAGGTCTACTTGTCCCCCTAAAGCCTCATGCAGTCATGGGGCAGGGACTTCTATAGATTGAGACTTGATCCATGATCCCTGGGATTATGTGTTTTAATACTGATGGGATTATCAGTATGAGTAGGGCTGGGACTATGGGTGTGGTCTAGGGTGGATATCCTAAGGCAGAGAGCCTGGTTGAATATAAAGAGAGACAGAGAGACAGACTAGAGCTGTTGCTCTGCTGCTGTGTTTGGTTGGCTGCCTCTGCCACCATTTTGCTGCTGTTCTGCCACCATGAACTGGATGCTTTCTGTCCTGTTCCACTCAGCCTTGGGCCAGCCAAATATGGACTGAAACCTCCACAAACTGTGAGCTAAATAAACCTTTCCTTCCTTCATTTTGAGTGTCAGGTATTTGTTCCAGCAACGAGTAAAAAGTAACTAAGACACCTGTATTCAGTCACTGGTGTTGGAGTACCCAAGGTAGGTGTTCCTGGATGATACCCCCCCTGCAGTTCCTAGCTTTAGTCTGGCACCCAGGAGTGCCACCCTTGGTGTGCCAAGGGCCTATTCTCTGACCCCACCTTTGGTGCCCTTGACCCTGTCCCTTAAGGCCAAAGGGCTCCTGTGCCCTTAGGATTCCCAGCCCTCTCAATGCCTGCGTTGCCCGGAGCTCAGTCTTGCAGCTCTTCACTATCTTGCCAGTTCTTTGGAGATTGTAAGACAATATTTTTATTATGTTTTCAATATGTTAGTTGATTCAGCAGGAGAGCTGGTAGAAGATGCCAGCTCCGGTCCCATACAGAAGTCCGGATGGTGCACCTGGCGCTTTCTATTCCCTTTCACTGTTCCTATGTCATGGTGTTGTCATTTAGGGTAGATTTTTTCCTCCCACAGAATCTTTTCTCTAACGTGATGCTTCGATAGTAGTTAAGCAAGTACAGCAGAAAAGAAAAAAGAGCTCTTCTGGTTGAACCGCCGTGAGGAGTCCAGAGTGCTCTTTGCCCAGTCTGCTCAAATCTGCCTTGAGCAACTCATGGAAAGCCTAGGGAACCCCAGGACACAGTTTGAAAACTGTTAATTTAAGATGTATTAATCTGCATCAATTTATCATGGGTGACATCCTAGGAAATCCCAAAGATCAATGTGAAGTGCTCAGCCTGCTCTGTCGGGGCGGAGCAGTGTCTGATGTCAGGAGTTCCCGGCTTGGGAAGGAGGCCTTTGGTGCTGTGAGAGGTCACCTCTACCACTCACAGCAGCAACATGCGGCAGCCATGGGGCATTCTGACCGTTGTGCAGGCTGTGCTTGGCTCGAAGGCTCTGGTCCCAGACATGAGTGGCTCTAGGGTGGAGTGCACGGGCCGCACTTGGATGGGTTGGTTCTCCTTTTCTCTAGTGCACACAGAGGTGCTGTACAGGGCAGCAGAGGCCTGGGAGCAGGATGAACTACAGCAACGACCAACCCTCTCCCACCTTTCCAAGCTTCACCCCTCCACCCACTCGGCCTCTTTATGACCTTTCAGACCTTGCTGCACAGGAAAGGATGCTTTTCATGGGCCACCTGAGTTTTCTGGTCCTGAAAGAAACTTCCCTGTGAAACACAGGCAGAATGACCTGCGACTGTGGACTTTAGCTTCTTCTACTAGGGCTCAAGTTTAACTCCACCTTGCTAGACCCAGTGGGATACAAGTCTAGGATGACCTGCCTGTGGGCCCCAGGACTTGTGGGACACTTGTAAGAAATTCACTGAGTTCTCTGTAGTCTCTTGGACTCCTTCCCAACCTGGTGTCCACCCAGCCTCCTCTGCAGAGAGGAGTCACCCTCACTTCCCCTCCACCCCACCTCCTACTGCCCCAGGGACAAAGCTGAGAACACATCAAGAGGACTTGGCGGCTGCCAGCTGGTTTCTGGCTCTCTCTCAGCCTCTGGGCCCATGGGAGCCTAGCAGGCACAGTGACGGTGACGGGAAGACACACATTGTTTGGGGGCGTTGCGGATACAGTACGGATTATTTTTAGTAAATTGTTCTGACTTAGTGAAAAACCTGAAAGATAGTGTTGCTAATCACCCTTATTTTAGCCCTACAGATGGTGCTGCTATAATTAGATGCTTGTTTCTGGGTGATTTTACTGTTCCTATAAGGAGACACCTTGCCCAGTGCAAAAATACATCACTGAAGTTTGTCTTTATTTTTCAGTTGGGGCCACAGTATTTCACTCTTTACCTTTCCATGTCAGCATTTGTGGGGAACAGTGAATGATTCATCTGTCTCTCACGCTAATATGAGCTGGGACATAAATGGGAGGTCTTGGCCCTCCCTGGGCTCCCATTCCAGTGACAAGAGGGAACCTCCCTGCTGGAGCCACTCCCCTCCTTAGGAGGTGCTTCCTGGGCATTCAGCCAAACCAGGCCTCCAGTAATCTCATCTCACCCTTCACTCGCTCTCTTATCCCTGTTTTCTACTTGTGATTATTTATCTGTATGATGTTTAGATTCATGCCGGTTCTGTCTCCTGTACCACAAGCTCCACAGAGAAGAAAAGGGGTGTAAGAAGGGGGACATCTGTGAGATACCAAAGACCACTGGAAAAGCACTAGTGGGGGTGGGGGTCTGTGAACCCAAAGTGTCCAGCTGCCTTCCCAGGCCCCACTGTGGCCTTCTGCCACAGGTCAGGCTGGGGCCAGGATGGGGTCTGTCTCTGTGTCCGCAGCTTTCTCATCCCACAAGAGGAATTAACAAGACGTGCCTAATGTAAGTAAAGGAGATAGGCTGAGACTTCGCTACAGTGTAGATTGTAAGTGTTCTCCCACACCCAGGCACTAAAGGCTTGGTTGTCAGAGAACGGCATGCAGGAAACAAGGGTGGAAGGAGGATCTCCTCAAGTGGATTGAGATGCCAAGGAGAACACAATTGGAAGGAGCTTCAGGGAGGTAAGGGAAGCAACAGCAGGCCCAGCTGGAGGGAGCCGGCACTGGGGATGGCCTGAGGGATTCTCTGGCACCAGACCCAGCTGCCCCACGGGGAGCAGCTTGTCTCTTCCTCCTCCGTGCCTGGCTCCCCACCTTGGCACAGGCCACAAAGCCAGCTGACCACAGACTGAAACTTCCAAACCCAGGGAGCCCCGATAAATCTTCCCTCCTTTAAATGTCTCTCTCAAGCGTCTGCTCACAGTGGCAGAAAGCTGACCAGCACAGATTGGATGAGAGAGATGCGAGCGAGATCAGAAGGCTGAGCGGGAGAGCCGAGTCTAGTGATAAGATGAGGGTGAGGATGGGAGCGCACAGGAAAGGTGGAATTCCACAAGGAGTCCCAGGGCTGGACCTTCAGGACTCATCAAAGCCAGTGTCACACCCAGTAGGTGCCCTGCTGGAGAGTCTCCTACCACCTGAAAAGCCAGGCTCTGAGAGGACCTCCAACCTCCCTACTTCCTTGCCTTCACACCGTTGACAAATTCTCCCCACTTACATGGATGAATGGAAGTGTATAAGCCTTTCTTAGCTGTAACAAAATACTTGGGGTAGTCAGTTTATGAAGAGGAAAGGTTTCTCTGGGAGGAATTCTGGGGGATCATGGTAACAATTGCCTCACTTGACAGCGCGTCCTCCAGTCCACATCCATCTTCAGAAACAGGTGTGGTATCCTGGTCACCAGCTCCTCTGCAACCTCAGGAGAGTCCTTGAGACTCAGGAGCATCCGCTAAGGTGGTCCCAGCTTCACCATCTCATCCAGCATGTGACCCTCACATGCTTATTTCTAGGTGTTAGGCCGGGGGCCTTCGCACATCAGTAGACTTCCTGGCTCTGCCGAGATGCTCCCACTGCCCTCCTCTCCCCGCTGCTTCCCAACTCTTTGTCCTCCCTTTGAGAAAAGCCCCCCAGCCCTTGCTCAGCAGGGGCCAGTGCAGATTTAAGCGGAAGAAGGGGCAGCAGAACAGCTACTAGGGTGCAAATAACCCCAGAAAGCAGACAGCCTCATAGCTCTGTCCCTTGGCTTGAGACAGAAACATGACACTGCCTACTCCACCGTGTCCGTTCAGGCTCCTTTGCTAAGAGCAGTGGGTTGCCCACCCGGTCTGCGGTCCCCTCTGTCCTGCCAATCCTACTTTGGGAGAGCCTGAAGTCACCCGAGGGCCACAACTTCTCATCTGTGCATCCCAGCACCTGCAGCTGGCACTCTGAGGACAGGCCTTTCCCAACAACGAGCACGACGGTTGTTGTTGGACACAATCTCCGACAGGAGACAGAAGGGCTTCCCCATCGGCTCTTCACACCAGGGTTCCTGCCTCCAAGGCACCCACCAGACAGCAGCTTTTTCCATTTGTTAAATACCTAAGTCTCTCAGGGCCTGCCGGACCCCTAGCCGCTGACTAGGGCCCACACCTGTACCTACGCCTCTTCCACCACATGGAAGCAAAAGCAGCAAATAAATGGCGAGCTCTTCCTTCTACTATTCAGTTCTGTTGTTAATTTCATAAGAGTGATCCATTCACGTGTAGCATGTGCAGTCGAAGGCCCTTAGGTGCCCAGGGTATGGGGCTGCTCCCTGCCCCTGTCTTGGTCTCCCCCTGTTGTCTCTGTTTCTCTGCTCTCTGCCTTCTGTCTGTCTGTCTGTCTGTCTCTCTCTCTCTCTCTCTCCCTTTCTCTCTCTATACTCTGGGAGAATTGGAAAAGACTAACTTTCCTTCTTTTGCTTCTGAAAAAATGAGAGCACATAACTATTTTTACTTATTATATTTTGGCATTAATTGGTGCCTATTATAACAGAGGATGTGACATTCAAAGTTGGCTGTACTTTCACCTTTCTGTTATCATCCTAACATATTTTCATGCCTTCATTTTTGGCTGCATGACATTTACATGAGTGGGACAGTGAAATCATGCTCACTGTAGACCCAGGTAGCGTGTGGTCGGCACAGCTGTTTTTCACATCTTGCTCCCACATCCTATAGGGAGCTAAATGTTTCCTTCATCATTCACTTAGGTTTTTGGTATCCTAATGGATAATCTTCCCCAATATGTCCATAGTTCTGCCAATCACCCACCACAGCTCCACACTCTAGCACATTCGGTTACTTAGCAGTTCTCCTGTGCTCAGGACCCTCTGACTTCCCCTTCTGTCACTATAGCTGTCACTTTGGGGCTCTCTGGGCCTCCTGCACCCCCAGGCCCTCCTTTTTCTTGCTTCACCCACTTGATTGGGTGGAGCACGTCATTCTGCACCTCCTGAGAAAAGATACACAGAAGGGAAACATTCTAGAGAGGGCAGGTGCCTAGGAACACACTCCTGGGCACTGGGAAGACCGTTGGTCTCGATGCAGAACCTTACTTGAAAACACGTTTCCATCCATATCTCAAAGGCACTAGTCCATCATTTTATGTCTTCTGGGTGCTTCCACGGCAGCAGCTAGGGCCACTCTAATCACCAAAGTCCGTGTTTGTGTTGCACCCTGGCCTCCAACCTCTGGTTCATTGCAGTTCCTCTTTATCCCTGACACCTTCAGATTCCCCCAAGACACACCTTGGTGTGCGGAATTTTTAAAAGGCCAACCCAGTAGTGCGCAGCAAACTCCAATTGCAGGAGCTTGTTGTCCTTCCCCTTCAGTGGAAGGACTGTCTCTTTGACAGTGCCCCTCCCTTGGCTCCCTCCCTTCATGACTCCTGTTGGTCAGATACCAAAGCACCTCCTTGGCTGTCCGGTTTGCCTTTTAGCCTTTGCTTTCAGTCTCTTTTTTGAGAGATTTCCTTGCATCTGCTTCCTAGGGGGCGTCTCCGCGCTAGCGCGTAGAGTGCCACCTTCTCCCCCATCCTGGTGCGCACCACCGCCTTCTCTCCTCGCCCTGAGGAGATGAGTCACCGGAGCTTCCTTCAACCTCCTCCCTGGCTTCCTTCTCTCTTGTCCCTCAGAACGCCTTCTTCTGTTTGCTTGGTCGGCTGGTTGTTTTGCTCCATGCTGGCAGCTTCCCCCAGGTGTGTAATGGTCCCTGGCAGCCCACGCCCAACCAAGCGCGCGCGGTGCTCAGAGCTCTCTGGAGAATTCTGCTGGGGGTGTGTGGGGGTGGGAAGGCAGCTTTAGACCAGTGGGATGAAGCATTGTTTCCTATGTAAGCATTTTTAAGTCTCTTTTCCAGGGACACATGAACATGCTGCCTGAAGCTGCCAACTTCCTGGGATCTGAGTGAGGGAAGAGGATTTGGGGTGCTCTTGGTATGTGCAGTTTTTCTTTTGGCCTCAATCCCTAGCCTCTCTGGGGACAATAAGCCCAATGTCACCCCTGTCCAATTTCTCTGAATAAACCTCAGGTTGTCTGCAGAGCACAAAGGAGACCGGGGTCCCACTGGTGTTCTAGATAGATTGTGGATGTGTTCCTGTCTTAGTTACTTTTTGCTCGTTGCTGGGACAAATACCCAACACTCAAAGTGAAGGAAGGTTTATTTAGCTCACAGTTCCTAGAGGTTTCAGTCCATATTCGGCTAGCCCAAGGCTGAGTGGAGCAGGGTGGAGAGCATCCAGTTCATGGAGGCAGAACAGCAGCAAAATGGCAGCAGAGGCAGCCAGTCAATCGGGGCAGCAGAGCAGCAGCAACAGCTAGAGCTCCAATCTATCTCTCTGTCCCTCTTTATATTACATTCAGGCTCTCCGCCTTAGCTCCCGCCCTAGGCTACACCCATAATCCCAGAAGTACTTCCACCCATAATCCCATCATTACTAAAACCTATAATCCCAGGGATCATGGATCAAGTCTCAAACTCTAGAAGTCCCCGCCCAGTGACTCCATGAGGCTTTGGGGGGACAACTAGACATAAACCATAACAGTTCCTATGTTTCCTCTTGGCTCTGTTCTTGGCAGCATCCTTCCCTGTCCCCTTTGGTCCCAGCTTTCTGCTCGCTCCTCACGGTTCTCACATCTCAGTCTACCCATTAGGAAAATGGCGATAACAGAGGTTCCCACTTCCTAGAGATACCTGGAGGAAGCAGCAAGCTCAGGATGGTCCCATCCCTCAGCAAGCTGTGTCTCCAGGGTGAGTCCTGTTTGCCCTTCTTAGCCCAGGAAGAGGAGCTGAGCCCAGTGAGTCTGTTGCACACTCATGCTGAGTGTACAACGCCTGAGAGACCCACATGCTGTGAGCTAACGGGTGTGTGATCCCGGCACCAGCCAAGCCCGGCAGGCATACCGGGAATACGCGCTGCCTCTCTGAGGTTCCCCTCAAATCCTCCACCTCACCAGCAGAAGAGACGCCCTGGTGCCAACAGCAATAATAACAGTATGAGATGGCAGATGAGAACTGCAGGCTGATGACAGTTTGGAAGGAGGAGGAGCAGGCTCTGTCCCATGCACCATCTGCCCATCAACTTTTCAAGTTACTTTCTCCACCTTCAACATCACATCTGCCTTTAGTAGGAGTAACTGCTGGCAGGATAGGACAAACCAGTTGCTTTGTGAGGTGGGAGCTTTAACCCTTGAGGGGACAGAGGTCTCCACTCTGCTGCGGCCTTCCATCCAGGTCAGCACAAGCAACTGTTATATGACAGCCGAGAGAGCTCCCTGCTTCCTCCTGCACCTGCCTGTGGCCATCTGAGCAGGAAGCCTTGCCTGAAGCCCCAGATGCCCCGAGGCCTTGCTGAATGGTGCTGCAAACTCAGATGCAAGGACGTGGTGGTTTCTTCCCACCGCTGTGCCCTTCAGGTTCTTTGAAAGTGTCTGTGCTGCATAGCTGGGGTGCATACTTCAGCTGTATTTCAGTAAAGTTGGTAAGCGTGGGCATTTTGTTTAATAACCAGGACATTGTCAGACATTTTTTTAGAAAAGTATGCATTTAACTATACCTTGCCAAGTAGGAGAAAAACATCTATTAGTCATAATGCCCTACTTCTCCTAGGGGGAGTGGCCTGGATCTCATAGCCCTTTGTTTCACAGTCAGGGGAACAGAAGGCGCAGCCGTGCTGTAGCTGTGACGTGGAGGGCAGTGGTTCCTGGGAGTGTGTTAACCGATGCACGTTCAGGTGCATCTCCTAGGATGGGCACAGAACTCTGCCCTGCTGGCCTCTGCCAACGGGGTTCCACTGGATTTGGGAACCCCCAGGAGCACCAGCATAGCTCAGGTAAACCTCATCACGAGTGGAATGTCTTGGTTATTTTTCTCCCATTGCTGAGACAGGATACCCAACACCCAAATTATAGAGGGAAAGGTTTATTTAGCTCATAGTTTGTAGAGGTTTCAGCCCATGCTTGGCTGGCTCCAAAACAGAGTGGCAGATGGCACAGAAAAGCAGCTCATGGCGGACAGAAAACAGCAAAATGAGCACGAGCAGAAAGGGAGGAGTCGCAGGAAAGAGCAAGCCTCTCTCCCTCCCTTCTCCTGTATGCAGGCTGCAGCCTCAGAGTGGGTGCAGCACTCACTCCCATAATCCCAGCATTGGACCAGGGATCAACCAAAAACTGTAGAAGCCTATTGCATGACTGCATCAGGCTGTGGTAGGGCGTCTAGACGCAAACCATAACATTCCACTCCTGGCCTTCCAGAGACTCATTCGCATCCTTTTATGCAAAAGACATTTAATCTATCTGCAAGAGATGCTAAAATCTTTACAGTTTCAGCATTGCTGAAAAGCCCAAGTCCCAAGTCTCTGACATGTGAGGCAAGCTTTCTTTCTTTCTTTCTTTCTTTCTTTCTTTCTTTCTTTCTCTCTCTCTCTCTCTCTCTCTCTCTCTCTCTCTCTCTCTCTCTCTCTCTTTTCTTTCTTTCCCAACTAAGTGCCAGCTCAGGACAGCACACTTGGCCACCAGTGAGTGCAGTGCCCCCACCACCCAGCCACCTATCCAAACCCAACCTCTGAGCACCTGTACAAGGCTGTACACCCATGGATTCAGCCAATCACAATGGAAAATATTAAGGAAAACAAATTGTGCCTGTGCTGAGCATGGACAGATTGTTTTTTTCCTGATCATTTGTCCCCAAACAATTCAGAATAAGCCCCGCTTGGGCAGCATTCATATCATATCAGGCCTTATAAGTCATCTAGGGATTATTTATGGTCTACAGCAGGAGGTCATAACCATAGTCTGTGAAATGCAGTCCCATTTTATACAAGGGATGCAAAGCTGTCTACTGGAACCATTCTCCTGGACACAGGAAGTGACACTGTATTTTACTCATTCAATCCCTGCAATGTTTTGCAGAAGGCACTTTCTCCATACGGACTTCCACACATCCTGCCCTTCTAGGATGTGGGCTAAAGCATCAAGTTGCTCAAGCTAGCTGCTGAAAGGTGAACCCCACGGCTCCTCCCCTCCCCCAGAGGTGGCAGCCACAGTGTCAGGTCCCTGAAAAAGGCTGACTCCCTCTCAATAGTCATCACTGGCCCACAGTGGCGCCCACCTGCGTGGCCACACCAAATCCTTCTGCACAGTGCCTGCCCTGTCTTTAAGACCAGGGAGGCCCCAGGAAAGAGGGGTGGTCCTGTCCCAGGTGTCCTGCTGATTCCCTCTGAGGCACCAGGGAAGAGTTCACAAATTAGAAGGTCAGGAAGTGGTTGCTTTCTGTTGAGCTGCCTTAAATTATTTCAGCTGCACCGAGGTATTTCAAAGCAGACCAAACAAACATTTGCATCTAAAAAAGGCAAGCTGCAGTCATTTGAAATAGAGAAGAAAGCCTTTCCCATGTCCGGAGGGTGTGGCTGGACTTTCCAGAGAAGCGGGAAGGCTATGCCTTGGTTTGTGCCCCTGCCAAGTGGCAAAGCTCAGCCCTCTACTGCAGCAGGGAAGTGTTTTCTTTTACCTTAAAACTGAGGCGACCCAACTTCCTTTCCCTGGTTTACTCTGTGGTCACCCCAGGCTCCCTGCTGCTGTCTGGACAGCCTCTTTAAAGGGTCTGTCTATTTTTTATGAGAAAGGGACCATGACAGACTTGATGTTATCCACTGGTCAAGCGCAAGGCCAACAGAAGGGTGGTGCTTCCCAGCTCAGAGCTCCCTCCCCACCCTTGGAACATGGTCCCAGGGGCTCCTTCTCCCCCAGGGATGCTTCCTAGTACCCTCCCTCCCTCTTTATGTTTAGCCCAATGTCCAGGAGGGGTGAGCCACACTTTCTTTGAGAGCCAGGATTGGAACACACAGGAGATACCACGTTGTCTTCTAACAGTGACATCACGGTGACTTACCTCCAGTCAAGTAGGTCACACCTTCAGACAGGGAACATCTCTGTGACCTTTCATGTTCTGCAGCAGTGCTTATCCCTTGCACAACCCCACAAAGACATCCTGGCCTCATCTGACTCCAAGTGCTCCCACCCAGGGAGACATCCTGGCTCTCAGTGACAAAGGTGTTGCATGAACAAGGACCCTTGCACAACTAAAGGATACCAAGACCATGTAGAAGAATCACACAGTGAACTCTGGGTAAAATACACTAACACTGGGATGATAAGAAATGTTAAAATTGGTAGCAGGACCATCCTGGGACAGGTATGACAGGATACCAGAACCAGTTAGATGGCAAGAGGATGCAGAGCAAACAGAGAAACCAATACCTGCTCCTTACACCAACTTGCAATGGCAACAGAAGACATCCTCAAGGCAGAGGGCCAGCTACAACTCTGGAGGACTTACACAAAGAACATTTTAAAGTTGTACAAAAGACACAAGTTGACCAATGACTTACGTTTCTTGCAGGAACCTTTGGCACTGTGAAGAGAGGGGCAGGTGACAGCTCGGTGGGCAGCCCTCTGCAGCGTGAGCTGGGTTCCTGTCAGAGCACCGAGCACTACAGTCTCCAGGGTAAAAGCCACCCAAAATGAGCTGACCAGTCAAGTGGCCACTGCAACAAATTTGCAACAAATATTGTGGTCCAAAGGTTAATGCCCCTGATATGTATAATTCCTGGGGAATGACATGAAGAGGACAAAGGCTGTGACCTTAAAGCACAGAGCGTCACAGAAGCCAACCCACCCATGGACACACTCATGCAAACCAATCTCCTCCAAATGAGTTAGGGTAGTATCTTAGTTAATTTTCTCTTATTGCTGGGGCAAAATACCAACACTCAAAGTCAAGGAAGGCAAGGTTTAGCTAGCTCACAGTTAGTGGAGGCTTCTGTCTGTACTTGGAGGGCTCCACGGCAGTGGCACATGGCAGAGGGCAGCCTTCACAGTGGTGGAAAACAGCAGAAAGCAAAGAAAGGAGCAGCAGCTGTGGCAGCTAACAAGTCTCTTTCCCCTCTTCACATTGTATTCAGATTGTCAGCTCCAGGGTGGGTATAGCGCTTATCCATAACCCCAGCACTGGATTATGAATTAACCACAAAATCTAAAAGCTGCCCCAGTGACTGCATGAGGCTTTGGGGGAACAAAGAGACATAAAGCATAACAGGTAGGGCACCACTTCAGCCACAAAGAGGCTGGAGCCTCTTTTCTATCTTAAGAGAAACCTTAGGTTACCTAGAGAAACCTAAGGTCTATGCCTAGATTATGCCTAGAACCCACCAGAAAGCAGGCAGATAGATAGATACAGAGATAGAGATACATAGATAAGGGGCTGGGGAGATAGCTCTGTGGCACACGTGCCTGCCTGGCAAGTGCAAGGTCATGAGTTTGAACCTCAGTCCCTCCCCCAAAAAGAAAAAAGATACATAGGTAAAATGTAGTTCCAGCTTCATGGTGCTGGTACTTGCAATATTCCAACTTAATGACAGTGCCTAAATTTCTTTGTTTCTTTTCTTTTTTTTCTCTTTTTGAGACAGGGTCTCACTATGCAGTTCAGGCTGGCCTTGAGCTCACTTTTGTAGCCCAGGCTGATCCTCCTTCCTCAGCCTCCCAAGTGCTGGGATTACAGGCATACACCACCATGCCCAGCTCTAAATTTCTTTTCTTTTTTTTTTTTTTTTTTTTTTTTTTTTTTTTTTTTTTTTTTTTTTTTTTTTTTTTTTTGTATTTTTAGGGAAGGGTCTACAGAGACAGGGTGTTCAGAGTCTCACTACTAGATTGGACTGCTAGTGATCCACCTGTTTATAGCCTCCCAAGAGCTGGCATTACAGGCCTCTGCCACCACGCCTAGCCTCAATTGCCATCTTAGCATGCAGGGGGGGGGCAGGGCCTGCATGGCAAGACAGTGCCTAAATTTCAGCAGTTTGTAGAAGCCAAATTTTGAATCTTGCCTTCTCCAGAGCTGGCAATCCTTAGTGGGACCCTTTGGTGGTACAAGGTGGCAGCAGGGAGACACAGCTGTAAGGCGGCCACACCATCACAGGGCACCAACACTGCAGTGTCATGTTGCTGAGGCACTCACAAGACTGGGCGAATCGTGTGCATTTCTAATGTAGGATATTTTCAAGTTGCAATGGATCAACTGACTTATGACACTACTATTGTAAATCAAAAAACATCTGTATTCAAAGGATAAAGAGTTATTTGTGATACTGTGCACATTGTTTGGCTAATTAAAACCACAAAGTGATGTGTAGGATCTTTGAGGATTTTGAAAATAATTTTAGAAGTCTGGAGTCTTTAACTGTCCCCTGGGATCCTGACCCTGCACAGCTGGGAGGAGATACTACACCCACCACCTTGGTCCAACTGGGAATCAGTTCCTACCCTAGGACTCCTCACACCGTGTTGAGGAGGACTGGACCATGAGGACAGGCTGGAAAACATGTCAGGCTGGAAAATGCAATCCACCTCAGCAGCATTTTGCCTAGCTCTGACCTGCTGTCCTACAAAGGCAAAATGGATTTTATTGGAAGCCAGTTCATTCTACCCCCACCCTGCTAGTGAAAAGCAAATAAATGTAAATTAAATCCATGAAGTACTTTTCCTTTCTCACCTCTATCCCTTTGGCTTATCAGACTGGCAAAAATTAAAAGATTTGAGAGTAATCGATGGTACCTACCCGACAGGAGATTTACAATGTGCAGCAATGACTATAAAATAGAAAATCACTTTATGGGCAGGCATAAAGTCCTGAGTGGTAAGGGTCCAAAGGCACAGTCCTGGAAAACCGAGCAGAGGTCAAGAGACCTTCACAGGTCAAATGGAGAGCAGGTTTATTTGTGCACTCTGGCCACCATGGGATGTATAGCCACAGGCAGACAAGGCCATAGGTGGGCAATGCCACTAGTACCAGCCTGGGTACCTCCTTCTAATCCCAGGGTCCTGGGGATGTCTGCCCAAACACCCTGAGGCTCATCTCTGTGAGATGTGTGGGTCAAACAAGGCACTTCAATTTACAGACTGCAATTTGTTCTGCTTTGTTAATGCCTGTAAAAAATCTCAAGTACACCTGACCGTCAACTCCTTTTGGCATCTCCGATGGTTGCAGGAAATAACATACAAATTCTGGAGCATTGGGTGTGGAAAAGTAGGAAATCTTGTTAACCTTTGGCTCTGGAGCCAGGCACATATCTTGACATTGCTTAGCAGCTCTGGATCTGGCACAGGCAGCTTAACTTTCCAGAGTCTCAGCTCCTGTGGTGAAAACTGTATCTCAGAGGCTTGCAGGGAGTAAAGGAATTCATATAGGACCAGTGCTCCTGTTGTAGGCAGCTGAATCACATAGAAATATTATAGGCAGTCAGACAGGGCCAGGCTCTCAAAGACGACATGGAAGACAAGGTGACTTTCCAACTAGAGACAGACATTCCTTGGCCATGGGCCAGATCTCAAGATAAGAGTAAACGAAAGCAACTACATACTTCCTTAAGGGTGGGCATCAGGGATTGATATGCTAAATAAGTATCAATCACCTTAAAAGACCCTGGAAAGAGTCAGGAGCCCAAGCTCCATAGGTGGTGTTCTTGCCGGCTTGCTACATGACTTGCCTTCCCATTGGATCCCGATGTTAATCAATTTTACCTGAGCAATGGTGCTTGTAATTTCACTGGTTGGCCATAGTCTTTGTCCCACCTCATACCCACCTAAGCGAGTTCTCACGTCTTCTCTATAAAAGTCCCTGGAAGAGACAGCTTCCCGGGAGACACCCACTCGGGGACCCCCCCCCCACCCCGTCCCTTTCTTAGACAGGAGCTTTTTTTTCCCCCTCAATAAATATGTTCTGCTCATTACCTCCGTTTGTTCCTAAAATTCATTCTTCGGTTTTACAGAACACGAACTTGTCCCAGGTACTTTTCAGGTTGGGGATCAGTTTTCCTTATATCATTTGGAGGCTCCCTACTGGAGGTCATCCACCCCAGATCAGTTTTTTTCTTCCTGCATCACTCCAACCAGGGGCTGGGTGTTTGGGGACTATGAACAGCCCGTTAGCTCTTTCTACATCTTGATCCCCTGTGTGTGCATGCGTGTTAGCATGCATGAGGGTATGTTACTATGGGCCCTAAACTTTTACACACGCAGCTGGTATGTGCCAGTAAGGAAAAGAAGAGTCAACACGGTGTCCTCTTGTGCTGATCTATTTAAGAACCAGCTCCCTTTGCAAGCATTAAGTACATCCTCAGGTGAGGACTCAGCAGGCTGGGAACGCGGTCAGTGAGGGCTTCTCAGGGAGCAGCAGGAGAGCGCCAGGCAGAGACACCAGCCCCTGTTCTCACTGCTCCACAGGCTGTGGGGCCAGAGACTACAGCCAGGCAGTACCTGGTTGGTAACTAGTTGTCTCACACCGATTCGGACGAATGCCAGAAGTCATCCAGACCACGCGGACCCCTGTAATCCGAGGGGAGGGTGCGGTGGGTGCAGCCTGCACTCCGACCTCCCGAGGCCGGGCGGGGAGGCTGGGCGCACGTGCCCTTCCTGCGTTTCAACATTTCCTCGGCAGCTGGCTGGGCCCAGAAATAGCAGGGGTGGGGTCGCCTGAGCCCCGCCCGCCTTCACTCCCTGATCCCTGCTCGCAGGACCCTCTCCACCCGTCTCCTCTCTCCTCCTCGCTTCCTCCCCTCCTCCTCTTGCGGCGGGCGGGGACCGCAGCGGAGGGAGGAGTCTCGGTGGTGCCCAGTCCCGCCCTGCACCTGCTCGGCTGCGGTTGCGATTCTCTTGGCGGGGGAGGGGAGGCGGGAAAGTGGTTCAGCGCAGGGTGGCGCCGGGGACAGCTGGGGATCAAGCCTCTTCTGGACGCCAAGCGGACCCCGGAGGTGGGCCGGCAGTGCTAGGGACAGAGGCACCTTCCTGCGCTGGCAACGTCCCCACGCCTATCAGCCACCAGCCTTGAGGACTCAGCGCCACCCGCCCTGCCCCCTAGCGTCTGCCTTGCGTACCGCGGTCCTGACACCTGAGATCCGCGCCCGGTTTTGCCCAGGTACGGGGCCTGGCTGTGTTTCAGGGAAGCCTGAAGGACCCTCGAGGGCCTCGCCGCTCGCAAGCCCTCGCCTTGGCCACCGTGCTGCCCGCTAGTTCCGGGAGGAAAACCCGCTGCCGTCCGTGGGCTGGTGCAGACGTGGATCGCTGTCTTGGAGCGAGGACAGCCCACTGCCTCGGCAGCATGGCAGGGACTTGGGCTCCCCCTGATGCACACGGAGGAAGCACTCTTGAGAGCGCGCCGCCGCCAGAAAGCTCTTCCCCTTCTGCTGAGCGCCCCAGCTCCTCCCAGAAGCTCCCCAAGGCGCTCCTGCGAATGCTTCCCTGGCGCAGCATGGGCCGGGCCTTTCTCTGACCATGCCAAGGAGACCTTTCCTGCGCAGACCTCATCCCGGCATGTTTCCCGCAGCCTGTGCTGTGCGCCTGCCTCTGTCTGAACGCAGGTGGGTGGCCCGTGGGGCTGACCTAGCTCAGAGCGCTCTGTGTGTCCATCGCAGAGGACAGGCGGCAGGATGGGGCTGTGGGCAAGAAGTGGAGCAGAGAAGAAATTGGTGAACCGCGGCATTTTCCAGGGTCGAGGAAGAAAAGGCTCAGGCAGAGTGACCAGGAGCCGCTCTGCTGGGTATCAGAACACAGGTCACCAGAGCTGAATATGAAAGGACACCAGGTCAACCTCTGTGCCCCACCCTGGTATGGGAGGGAGGAAGGGCCCTCACTGGCCACACCCAGAAGGCCTTGAATGTGTGGCTCTCAGGTCCATAAGCCTGGGCGCTCCAGGGTGACGGTGACCTTAACCTCAGTGGCTGAGAATCACCAACTTCCTCCCACCTCAACCCAGGGTCTCCTTGACTTGAAAACTTTTCTATACATGAAATAAACCAAAACAGGAAACATCGATGTAACTATTGAAATTAACAGAAACTCAAGGCCAAGGCCCTCAGGGATTTGGGTGGAGGTCCTGGAGACTCCTCAAGGGCAGGGCCCTGGGGTCCCTTCCTCTCTCACCCACAGTTCTTCTATATTCAACAGTGAGCTTCAGGACACCATTAAGCTACAGCCAGCACTGCTGGTTCCTGCCCTTGCTAACATGTGGGCCTCCCCAAGTTCTACCAGCTGGCTCTGAGGCTCTAGGATTACAGACCAACCATCACACATAAATACAGAGCCTCATGGGTCCTCTTGGGGAACACCACTCCTAACAAAAAGCAAGGCAGGGGCCCTGCCAGTTCGGTTATGAGAGAGATTGCAGTTGAGTTTAGCTTTGTTGCATCTAGCTTTTTGGTCACAGGCCCAGTTATCACCTTCTAGAATCTTCCTTCCTCCCCCCAATCTCCAGCTGAGTTCTGAGGTTCAGAAGTTCTCAGGGAAACCAACACTGGCTGTGAAAACCTGCAAGGTTTTTTTGTTTTGTTTTGTTTTGTTTCCTTTCATTAAGTAATCTCTTTAATGTCTGTTTATGGTCAGGCGCAGTCTGTAGCTTCACATAGCAATGCCTGATTAAACGATGCCCAATCTATCCTGGGGCAATAGACAGATAATTGCAGGGCTTAATTTTCTCATTTGATGAATAATGAAAGCTTTGCTCATTTTGTACATGTGGGAAAGAGACAACTTTAATATATTTGGACTCGAGGGTGAATTTTTAGTATTGACGTCGGGGCACACTGTAGCACAGCCCTGGTTATCTCTTTCCCAGTGGCTACACACCTTTGAAAACAGAGCAAGCTTCTGGTGCCAGAGCAGCAGTGCAGCATGTAGAAAGGGGCTCTTCACTCCTTCTATGCGGTACAACGCACATACAAGGCCGAACAGACTTGCCCTCAGGGTTGCTCCCCAAACACCACCAGGCATTTTTCAAGCAAGAGATGAGGTTCTTCTCCCCCGTATTGCGTGTCCTAGTGACTTTTGGCACTAAGCACATCGCACAATGCAGAGGACCTGGCCCAGGATTCAGGGAAGCCATGTTTGGCAATGAATTCTCCTAAGACTTGGCTGTGCTACACAGCAAAACTCACTTTCCTTCTTTGTGTCTTAATTGCTTATCTACACACAGGAATTATTTTCCTTTCTTTCTCCTCCACTCCTCTTTTCATCTTTCTTTTTTGTTCAAGAAATTTCCCTGTCAACCATGGTGAAGAGAATAAAGTGGCCCTTCACCAGCTTTAATAATTATGAACTTTTAACCAAAAACTTTTCTCACCTATGCCTTCATTAACCCCACCTTGGGCAAAAGCCTAGACATCTGTAATTCCACTTGTATACACTTCAGAATTCTACTACCTATCTACTGTGAGTGTCTTAAAATAGCAATCATTAGGTCATGATATCGTGGGTTGATAGCTGGGCTGGGATCAGCTGGATGGCTCTTCTGTTGATTTTGCCTGTGCTCTCATGAAGATGCAGCCAGCTGCTGCCTTGATCGGGATTGAGCTGTCGTTGATGGTCTCACTCACAGTCTGGCAGTTGGGATAGGTGTCTCAGTTCTCCACACAGGCTTGCAGCAGGCTAGCTTGGGCTTGCTCCCATGGTGGCTGCATTCCAATGGTTCCCAGAGGCAAGAGAAGGCAAGCACCAGTGTACAAGTGCCTTTCAAGCCTCTGCTTGCAGCACGTTTGCTAATGTCTCATTAGATAAAATAAGTCATGCAGCCAAACCCAGAATTAATGTAGGTGGGGATATGCAAATGACATAGAAAGGCATAATCAATCCATGGAGGCCATTACTGTGGCAATGCAGCCCAAGATTATATTTCCAAAAGATAAGGAAACTCTCTTTTAACAGAACCACAATTCCATTATCACAGCCTACAAAATTAAACTGCAAGTCCTACTAAGGACAATATTGCCTAGCTTGTGTGAGGCCCTGGGTTCAATCCCTAGTACCAGAAAACACACAACTTTTGACAATATCCACTATTTATTTTATGTTTTTATTTTATTTTTATACATTTAGTACAGGGTCTACAGGGTCTCACTACATAGATCAGAATCACAGTAATCCTCCTGTTTTCAGCCTTCCAAGTGCTGGGATTACAAGCCTGTGCCACTGCACCCAGTCTCTGTTTTTTTTGTTTTTTTTTTTTTTTTACAGTTGATAGTTTGAATCCAAATCCAAATAAGCCCTCACACTGCACTTGCATATGTCCCTTAAGTCCTTTTAGGAATTATGAAGATATAGAAAAACAAACCTCAGGCTTCGTTTCTTCTACTGTATTCTCAAAACACAGATCACTTTAGATGTGTGAAAAACATCAAGAAATCTGTTCCACAGCTGACATCAGAAGGGTGTCATGTAATCCAATTTAATGCTCATGTCTTCTACTTAAAAATAACCTCAGATCCCACAGGTAAAGGGCTCACTCCCCAAGATTTCAAACTCAGGGTAAAATGGTGGTGCTTTTCAGTGCTGACTGAAGGCTGAAAGTTGTTTCTCCTGCATCTCTGACCACCAGCAACACAACCCCCTCTTTCACATTCAGTTCACTGGCTTCTGCATCTCACCCAACTCAGGAAAAGGCCTGGCTTTACCAGCTGATTGAGAAGGATACTACAAAGGGCACTGATAAGGGATGCAGAGGGCGAGGTATGAGGCAGTGGCGTGGACCTCCTCCTAATGCACCACCCTGCAGGAATCTCCATATGTTCCAGAAGCCCTGGACACCCTGCACTTTTGAGTTTTGTAGCAGTTTCATTCTAGGAGCATGACTGATTCAATCACTAGCCATTGATGAGTAGTTTCCTTCAGCATCCTATCCTTCCACTGTGGGGGTGAGGCTAAAAGTCAGGGCCGGCTTTTGGGGGAAACTTGAGTGTGGCGTCTGGGGCAAGCCCATTCTTTCCAACAAAGAGGGCTTCAGGAGTCCGCAGCGCACCTTTTCCGGAGTTATCTGTCTCTAAGCAGGTAATAGCAGCTGTACTCTCTGCTATCTCCCTCAGAACCTTTCTAGTCAGAAGTTTGACCTTTGCCCTGATCTACTACTTCCAGAAGCTCCAGGCCTTCTGCTGACTCTCAGGTATTGCTGAGTTACTACTGGAGTCCTAGGAGGCCTTGGAGGAGGCCAGCAAGGCCTAGCCTGGGAAACCGCATCGTGGCTGGAGGTGGAGTGTGTGTTGTCTTCCAGGTGCTACTGAGTACTTTAAGATGTTGTTAGGATTTCCCTGGATTATAACTGTAGGGGCAACCCATTTAAAGGTACTTAGTTGCTTCAGTGGGATTGGTTTGTGCTTGGAGTCACAGTTAACTGATTTTCCCTTGATTGGTACAGGGACATGCACACATGATTTGAAGGATGGGCTGGGCCTCGAGCTCTCCTGTGATTGGCTCAGAGGTAGACACGTGACCCAGCAGAGCAGTGAAGCAGCTATGTTTATGTTTGGTTTTCCTGGTGAGGAGGTATGAGTTCACTGCTTAGCTCTGTCTAGATTCTGCTTGGAGTGTTCCTAGGAGTCATTGCTGACCCTGATGCCCATAACCAAGTCTGTGGCATCTGCTGGAGAGAGGGCTCTGCCCTGGTTTATCGCTTCTGGCCAGGCCCCATACTAGGGGCCTCCTGCCAGTCAGGGTTCTGGAGTGGCATTTGGTTCAGCACTGTGGAGGTGCGTGGGGAACGATGCCCATATGCACGCCATGCCCTTCACAGCAGGGAGGAGAGGCAGCCCAGCAGGCTGCTTATTTTGCAATTAGCAGAGTAAGAGCTGCTCAAAACTAGGGCAATTGTAACAGTTCCAAAGACTGCCTGGCTCCAGTCTGAACAGTCCCACTGCGCTGTGATTTTACTGTCATTTGTGCTGTCACTTCATCCGCTCCTGCAGGCCCTCCTCAGCCTTTAGCCACTTAGATTCACCTTCTGTGTGGTAGTATGACTTTGAAGTCCTTATAGGTGAGTTCAATGGAAATACACAACTTTCTTCTATTCAACATAGGATTATTCTCTAAAGTATCACTGCACAGGTTTAGGTATCCGCAGCCATTCAATAAGAACAGTCAAGGCTTTAAGGGGTTGGAAAATAATACAATCACAATTCCTTTAAGAATGGAAGATGTCTAATGCAAAAGTGAATAGAAAATCAAACAGAGAAGATCACAACAAATCACGAAGTTTAAAGAGCCGAAAATACCACGGAACAACTTAAAAACCACAAAACAGCATCAATTAGTGAACTGCCCAGCATAATCACATAATACTGTTTTTCTTGCATTTTAGGCACTTCTCTAGAAGATAGTTTTTGTTTATATTTTCTATACAGTCTATAAAATGCAATTAATTCTTTTATGCGGCACCTGGGTCAGCAAACACTTTCTGTGAAGGACCTAACTAAATATTTCAGGTTTTTGGTCCATGCAGACCCTATCACACTACAATCCATTCTCGTAGAGCACAGCAGGCATAGACAATATTGGGTAAATGGGGGGAGTTATCTTCCAACAAAACTTTATGAAAGAAGGTGACTGCCTGCTTGCTATAGCATGCTAGACAACACAATGTTGCAAGGACCTAACTGGGAATATGAGAACGCTTTCATCTTCATAATTCATTCTTAGTAATATCACCCACTTGGGGATGCTTCTTACAGGTTTTTCCCCTACATGAACTATGAAGTTTCCACGCATTCGAGTTTTGTTCAGAGTTTCATTGTAAGCTTGTTTGAAGTGATAACAACACCTGGTCAGCTTGTCGCGGCTGCCTGAAGTACACTTTGCTAGCGACTTCAGATGCAGTTTCGACTGAAATTATCCTCTCTCGTTGAGGTAAGATGTAACACTAACACTCAATTGGATAAGAGTTACTGTCTGAAGAATGTGACTTCACACATCCAGGTCCTCGAGGTCTGTAACGATGTTCCGACGTTCCAAGTGGAAGTAGACATCGACATGGACATTCTGATACATCTTACTTTTTCTGACTTCTACCAACAGACCTGGATAGGAGGAAGGTTGGCTGGAAGGAGGCAGAGGTCGATGTGGACACTTCCACATCTGGCCTCAGGGCCTGGACAGGAAGTGTCACCACACCTGCTCAGAGCTCCAAAGCCCCAGCCCTTGGCCCTGCCTGCCAACACTGAGTTTCCTGCTTGTCCTGAGCTGTCTGGGCAGGCCTTTTCTGCCTGCCTGAAGGGAGCTGTGGAAGCTGTAGTTCCAGCTTCCTGTCCTGTCCCCTCCCATGCAGCGTGTGTGTGTTTATGTGTGTATGTGTGTGTGTGTGTGTGTGTGTGTGTGTGTGTGTGTGCAATACCCACAGCAGGTTCCAGTCCTCTGTTGTGATTGTCACAAGACATGCTGGTCCAGTGGGCCTCGCCTGGGCAAGGGGATGTCATCTTTTGGGGTTGGAAAACCCCAGGTCAGTGACGAGAGACCAGTTACTGCCAATGACCCAGTGGGACAAACAGAGTCAGCTTCACCACCCTGGCTCAATAGCAAGACCTTGGAGAAGCCTACTGACCCTTTCTACAGTCCAGATTTCCCCAGGCACCTTTCTGATCTACAGTGTAAGAGCTTTGTCCACCTTTGTGGAGTGACATAGCGGACACAGGGTCATCAGCAAGCAACTGGCATCTGGCCAGAGTTCAGCTACTTTGCCCTGAGATTTGATTATCCAGAGATGAACAGTGAGCAGAATCTCTGTTGTAGTATTAGGGCAAAGCTAAGGCACAATACTGGCAGGGTACCTGTCCCTCTTGGGCTGTGGCTTGTCTTGGTTAGCACCTTCAGATTGACCTCTGCATCTCCTACTCTAAAACCAAGCTTCCTTCATCCCCGTAAGGATTTTCCAGCCTCCAAACCCACCAAGGCAGGGATAGTCCATGCCCACAAGGTCCACCAAGTTGGGGAACAAATAATGGAGGCATGTGGAGAAAGCACACATGGGGAGGGCCCTGTTCAGGAAGAAGGAGGGCCTGTGTCCTCCTAGTGTCTATGGCTGTGTTCAGCATGGTAGCTCCCAGTCAGCTGCAGGGCGTCTGTGTGTGCAGCAGGGCACCCTTACAGAGAATTGCTTTCTGGAGAAGGGGACATGGCTTCTCTAATGCCTTCCATCCTGCTGCTTGGCTTCCAGGCGACAGGGAGAGCATCTTGCCCAGGTGCGAACAGAGAGCAGATCAACACCAGCCCACAAGGCAGGCAGGACAAGAGTGGCAGTCCATGCTGTGTGGCAATCAGCTGAGCCACTCGATTGGTGCCCACCTTGTGCCTTGTGGTATGTGATTCCCTGGCACTCTTGGGAAAGCCCTTGCTAGAAACCCTGCACCCAATGGTGGGCTCCACATTGCACGCTTACCTTTGCCTCTCCATGGCCCAGTCAAGCCGCAGGAAGCATTTGCTGACTGACTCCACGTTATTCTAGACACATGCCAAATTTGTTGTATATGACTAGCTTAAATTCGTTTAGGTATCACAACACGGCCAGTTCCATTGTGTGCCTCAGCATAATTGTATGTGATCTTGAGAAGGGGAATAGAAATAGAAGTCCCAGAACCCACAGAGCTAAAGTGGTGAGCTCCCTTTTGGGTGGAAGTTCCTGTAGGTAGGGAGTTCACAGCTTATCTCTATCACAGGTCAAACAAGAAGTCTTCCAGGCCACTTTCCAGTCCTGTCCTAAGGGAAGGAGGCAAGGACTTTGCAGGGGACAAGGTGTGAGGCTATCCTCTGGGGGCCAGAAGATAAGAGAGCCAAGTGGGGGCTGTTTATATTTCCAGGGACTAGACAGAAAAGATGTCCCTTTCTCTGTTCTACTATGGCCACCTTTTATGGGGACTGTTATGGCTTGTGTCTAGGTGTCCCCCTCAAGCCTCATGCAGTCATGGGGCGGCTTCTGGAATTTGTAATTGGTTATTGTGGGAATGGGTGCTGCCTCTCCCCTGGGGCAGGTGATTTCCATTTCAATGTAAGGGAGGAAGAGAAGTCAGCTGCTGGAGCTGCTGCTACTCCTCCCTTTGCTCTTGCTCTTTGCTGCCCCCATGAAAGGTTGCCCTCTGCATGTGCCAGTCTGCCTTGGAGCCGGCTGAATATGGCCTGAAACCTCCAGTAACTGTGAGCTAAATAAACTTTTCCTTCCCTCATTTTGCGTGTCGGGTATTTGTCCCAGCAATGAGAGAAGAGTAACTAAGACCAGGACAAACGTCATTCTAAGTGGCAGACTTAGCCCAAGACACTGCTCTCTGGGTGATCAGCACTTTTCTGCCAGACCCCAGCCCAGAACCTGGGCATGGAAAGGGAGGTTCTGGGGCCCAGGGGAGGGTGCTGAAGGACAGTTGTGAAGGGCATGAAAATGAGAGGCGAGGAAGGCCAGGCTGGAGCATGGAATAAGGAGGGACGCTGGCTCCTTCTGTCCCAGCAGCCTCTGGGAAGAAGTCTCTCCAGGACAAATGGCTGCCATCTTTGAGACCGGAAACTCCTAGGCCTATCTCACTAGGACTTGGCAGAAAATGGGTGACAGTGTCTATCTGTTGAAGTGGGGTGGACCCTAGGCCCTCAGTGACAGCTGGCCGGCCCACGACAGTCCAGGATGGGCTTGCAGTGTTCCCTTCCTCTCCTCCTTGTCTTCATCTTCTAGCTCAACTAGGTTTCTGATGTGTTTATTTCTTTTCAATCCCTTTGTCACAGTGATTACAAGTATACACACACACACACACACACACACACACACACACACACACACCACAGAACCCCTGTCAATGTTCCTAATTTTAACTGCTGGGGAGTTCTGTCTTCCCTCATCTTCAGATCTTCGCATTGGCCTTTGAATTCTGGCTGAATGTAACTCCACAGGGAGGACCCTACAGGGCAGGGTCCCTGATTCCATCTCTAGACACTGGCTGAGGGGAGCCAGGCAGCACCTCCACATCCTGTCCCCACAGGTCTTGGCCAGCACAATGAGGAGACCCTGGGGAGCCCATGTTTTGTTGCTGTTCCTTATCCACTCCCAAGGCTGGAGGGCAACTAGGAGCCTGACTTGAATGTGGTAGCTTCTCGCACTCTCCACCAGGGAATCTGCCAGGTGGAGATGAAACCTGGGGGTATGGGCTGGAGTAGAAGGAGGGGAGTTGAGGCTGTGAGAGGGGAGAGCAGGAGTCAGTGGAGGAAGCACGTGGCCTTGGCAGACCTGGCCAGGCTTTGCGCTCATTCACAGGGGCACACAAGGCCCTGTCCATTCTCTGTTGAGATGAGGGGTCTGAGGGCAAGAACCCTCTGCATTTCCTGAAGAACTCATGCTACTTTGAACACTGTTCCCCTAGGGCAGAGGCCAGCTGGGTGGGAGGTCGAGGCTGGGACCCAGGTGTCCTGTAGTCCTGTCTTCCTCACTTCATCTGAGCAAGGGCGAGCACAGGTCTACAGGGTCTCTCCTTGTGTGAGGACCCCACTCAGGTGGAGGTTGGAAGCACAGGCATAGGTGGGGCTGCTACCCAAGGTCCCGGATAGGCTAAGGTCTGAGTCTGTTCTGCCATAGGTGCTCTAGCTGAGGAGTGGGGCCTGCAGCCTGCAGGGTTCAGGAAGGAGAGAAATAGGTATAGGGTGACTGGCAGGCAGAGCACACCCTTGGGAACAAAGGCAAACATAGAGAGGGTCCGTGCGGGACAAAAGACATAAGCTTCTCTGGCCCTGCCCTGTATCCAGGAAACCGCCCATTGCTAAGGAATGTGAGGACAGCTGTTTATAGGTGGAGTGGGGACCTAATACTGAGATCAGCTAGAAAGAGCCCCAGGGGATAGAAGGGTCTTGGGTGGCTGGGGACTCTTCAGGTGGCTCGGCTCTTCTGGATGGTGTGGCAGCTGCTCCCAACAGGCTATGGAGCCTTGAACTCCCAAAGCAGTGGCTCTTTTCTAGGCTAAAGAGAGCTAGGTCTAGGGTGGAGGTGTCATGGCAACCTTGGGTGGGGTGCTTGATGACTTTGTGTGGCTATGGTTCAAGGGCAGATTGATGACCCTGAGGGCCACATTGCTACGGAGCAGAGGGTTCTGCTCTGTTAACATCTCCAAGGATCCTGAGACTTGACTCTAGGCACAGTGGTACAGGCTGGTCCTGCAGAGGGCTCAACTGAGCTCACCAGGCAGGGCTGAGGACCTTCTGTGGCGGCTGCCTCATCCTTAGCTCTGCCCCTCTCTCATCTCCATGATCAGAGGTGGGGCCCCTAGATTTGGCTCCTTGGTGACTTTGACAAAAGTAGGTCTGGGAAGAGGCAAATTCCAGAAGTCACTCCAGCTTATGTAGGAAAGAAGGCAGGGAGGGGGTGTGGGCAGAACACAGTAATGCTTGTGTCACAACATCTCCATGCCCCCCAAACTGCCTGTGTCTCCCATGATGGACACAGGAGCAGACAGGCTTGGGGGTGGCAAGAAATATGCCAAAAGGTATGCAGCCACCCAGCAGTAGAGCCAGCCCTCCTGCCGAGGTTTAGTCCAAAATGTCCAGCTTAACCTTAATCTCTGTGTCACCAGTTCTTTGTTGCTATGTACAAAATAATCTCATATATATATATATATATATATATATATATATATATATATATATATTTAAACCAAGACACACTGTTCCTTGATGTCAGAATGTGAACTGCTTGCTAAAATCCACCATCTACCTTAATAGCAAAACCTCACATCTTGCTCAAGTGATTCCCTCTTCCTTTGAATTCTCAAAAACAACTCAAGGGTGAAGTTGCAGAATTTCCTTGGTGCACGGAAGGCATGTTCCTGTCATTGGTATGAACTGCCACATGACGGCGCCCTTTGGAGCCTATCCAATAGAATCTAGGAGTTGTAGGACTGCCTTGGGCAGGTGGATGGGTTCCCCCAGACACTATAGTGCTAGGAAGAGATCCTGATTCCCTCAGAACCAACTGGCCAGGGCTGTATGCGAGAAACATATCCCCATGTCTCCAGTCCTCCAAGTCACTCACTACCTTAAACAGTACCCAGGACACATATACCACATATTTAAATATGTATGAATCATAAATCAATCCAGTATTGTAACAGAAAATACTCCTTTCCCCTGGAAGTATATTTCAGCTTCTGAGTTGACCAGGTAACAGTGCCTGTCCCAGTTCAGGTTGCTTCTGTCTCTTAGAATTGACTACTCACAGTGGTTGGTGCACATTGTATAAACCAGTCACCAACGGACAAGCCATTCTGCCTCTCTACTTCTTGCTTGCTTATCCTACAGAGGTCCTAGCTCACCAGAGCTCAGGGCCTAATAGTTTGGGAATGATTCCAATCAGTATTCATCAATGTAAAATAAATCTGCCTCCAAACCCTCAGTGTTGTTTTGGTTTCTGCTTGTCACTGCATCTGGCACATTGGCCAGGAACACCGACTACACTGACCATGTTGGTCACCACTCATGACTCTCACAGATGGAACAAGGACCTCTCCAGGTCCTGATGAGGTGTGCCCTTAAGTTTTTTTTGAGTCCTCTTTTTTTTTTTTTTTTAATTATTTTATTGTTCTGAAACCTCATTTATTTATTTGTGTTATGGCTGGCTCAGCCTGCCCTGGGGTGGAGTGGCACAGCATGTGGTGCCAGGGATTGAGCAGTGATCCCAGCACTTGCCTAAACTTTCCTAGGCAGGCACTTTAGACTGCTGAGCCATCTTGCTGGCCCTGAGTCCTCTTTTTTATTTTGTTTTTTATTTTAGGGAAGGATCTACAGGGTGTTCAGGGTCTCACTACTAGATTGGACTTGCAGTCATCCACCTGTTTACAGCCTCCCAAGAGCTGGGCTTACAAGTGCACATCACCATGCCTAGTCTCAATTGCCATCTCAGTCATCCACAGCAGGTCTAGAGATTGAACTTGCAGGAGCTTTAATCTCCTGAGTTACTCTTTCTGAGTGTCTGCTGAACAGTTGTGTGGGTGAGTGGGACAGGCAGCATAAGCAACAGGCTGCTTCGTCTGTGCACCAAGACTGAGAAGCACTGCTCACTGAGGTTGGCTGAGCCTCACCTGCAGTTCTGTGGTGATTGACATGGGGCATAACAGAGGCCTTTCACCTGCCTTAGCTAAGTTGTGCCTGAACCCTCATAGGGGGCACAACCAGGTGGACATCTCAATGGTCTCTCTCTCTCTGAGGGGCACAACCCTTTGTCTGCGGTGCTATCATTCAAGAGCACAGAACAAACATGGAGGAAGTCAGAGACGGAAACTAACTAGTTAAACTGTGCTATGGTTTGTATCTAGGTATTCCTCCAAAGTCTCATGCAGTCATTCAATGGTTTCTACAGTTTGTGATTAATTCATGAGCGGCACCTGGGATTATGGGTGTAAGTGCCACACCTGTCCTGGGGAGACAGCCTCAAGGCAACAGGAGGAAAGGAGAGAGGCTGGCCTCTGCCACTACTATCACTGCTCCTCCCTTTCGCCTTTGCTCTTTGCTGTTTTTCATCACCTTGAGCTGCTGCTCTCTGCCTTGGAGCCAGCCTAGCATGGGCTGAAACCTCCACAAACTCTGGGCTAAATAAACTTTTCCTTCCATAATTTTGGGTGTCAGGTATTTTGTTCCAGCAACAACAGAAAAGTAACTGAGACAGAATTTGGTACCCAAGAAGTGGAATCATTGCTATGACTAAACTTGACCATGTGGCCTAAGAGACTTTGGGAATGGCTTATGGAAAGAGATAGAAAGGGTTCAGAGGTGTTACCTACAAGAGAAGAGCTGGAATGCCTTTAGCTGGTCTGCATGGGAGATTCTGTTCAGAGCCCAGGGATTTTAGTCAGATTTGTGCTGAGAATCAAGAACAAAGAGCCCAGTAGGATGATTTAAAATGTTGTGAATTTGGCCAGAAAGAAAGTTCCAATAAAGCTGTGGACTGCAAAGATAGAGCTGATAGGATCTCTGCTGCTGAGAAGGAACAAGAGCATAGAAAACATAACCTGAGGACATCACAATTGCTCCACTATTTGCAGCTTCAAAATTGAAAAAGTAGCCGGGCGTGGTGGCTCACGCCTGTAATCCCAGCACTCGGGAGGCTGAGGCAGGAGGATTGGTGCGAGTTCGAGACCAGCCTGGGCTACAAAAGTGAGCTCAGGACCAGCCTCAACTGCATAGCGAGACCCTGTCTCAAAAAGACAAAAAAAAAAAAAATTGAAAAAGTAAAAGAGTTTGCTTTAAGGAGAAAGCTGCAGAGTGCCATGTTCCAGAATGGTGGTGGCAGCCACACCAGGTTCCAGAATGATGCTGGCATAGAGAATTTGTTCCTGGGAGTCAGGGTTTGAGCCCTCAGTGGTCCAGGAACTCAACCCCTTCAGCCAAAATAGAAAAAACCTGTCTACTACTCTAGCTGGCAGCAGACCTTAGCAACATTCACATGGCATTGGTTTTACACACAGGCACAATACAAAAGTTCTGAGATTAAGAAGGCTTTCACCTCAATTTCACAAGAAGGAGTGGGAGACCAGGCAGTGTGTGAGGCTATGAGTGAGAAGCCTAAAGTTCACTGGAGAATCCAGAAGTATGGAAAATCCAGGACCATGATCATCTAAGAAAAGCTGCAAGAAGGGAGTAAAGCAGGCCTATGAGAGAGTCCATGGGACTTACAACCTCCAGAAGTGCTATAGGGGCAGAACTCATAAGGCCTTCAGAGCTCCCAGCTCATCACAAATTACTTTGGATGTTCCACACTGAACTACAGGACTTAATATTTGCACTACTATATTCTGGACTTGCTTTGGTCCCAGTGATTTCTATTCCCCTGTTTGTACCTTTTGGAATGGCAACGTTCATCTTGTGTCACTGAGTGTTGGATGTGGTTGTACAGGGGCTCACAGCTAAGAGTTTGTCTTAGCTCTTGGAGAAGACTTGGTGCTTGGACTTTTCAACAAAGCTGAAAATGTAGGAGTTTGACTACTCTCAGAGATAGACTAAAATGCCTTCTGCCTAAAGGTATGTGTATGAGTCTTTGGGGGTCCAGCGGCAGAATACTATAGACTGTATATAGGTGTTCCCCCAAAGCTTCGTTCAGTCATTCTAGAGTTTGTGATTAATTCATGATCCAGTGCTGATTATGAGTGTGAGTGCTGCTGGGGTTATGGGTGTGAGTGCTACACCTGACCTGGGGCAGATAGCCTGAATGCAACATAAGGGAGACAGATTTGCTCTCTGTTGCCACTGCCGCTACTCCTCCTCCCATTTGTCTTTGCTCTTTGCTGTTTTCCACCACCATGAGCCGCTACCCTCTCATTTGTGCCACTCTATCTTGGAGCCAGTCAAGTATGGAGTGAAACCTCCGCAAACTGCGAGGTAAATAAACAGTTCCTTCCCTAATTTTAGGTACTAGGTACTTTTTTTTTTCCAGCAAATAGAGAAAAGTAACTGGGACAAACTCTATAGTCATTAACTGCAAGTAAAAGGGCTTTTATGGAGGTAAATATGAAACCAAACCACTTCCTCTATCTAAAAGAGAAAAAAAAAAAAAGATGCCCATTTTTCCTGAGAATTCCACCTTAAAACCTTATTAACTGCTTCTGTTGCTGCCCACAACTACACTCACCACTCCCAATTTGTCTACTTCCAGCCAGTTGCACTGCTTCCGTTGCCTGCAGTCCAACATGAGGCCCTCTACCTGAACCTTCTGCTGCATGCATATGCCTAACCTGGCCAGAGGGTGACCTCAAATGCCCACTGGACATGACTGTCAGCAGTATGTTCTACTGAATGCAGAAATGTCCACATTTTGACTGAGAAAATTTTTTTCTGTCAGCCCTGACAAATGAATTTCCATGGTCTTTCCAAAGGTCAACTTTACTAGGAAATGTCCAGCTGAGTGCTTCTCAAGTATATCCAAAAGTGGCAGGAGGGGTGAGGCAAGAAACCCATCAACTACTATTACTTCAAGAATTGATTTTAAAAAGGGTACTAGTCTGTAAGAAAAATATAGTCTGTCTGACAACTGTATCTTCTAACTATGAGTTAGAAGGACTACAGACAAGCAAATCAATCAATCAATAAATAAGAACTCTCAAAAGCTTCAACATGAATCAGGCGACAACCATTTCACTGGTTTGATGTGATCAGACTCAGTCAGACCAGGCTTCCTTTTTTAGCTGGGCCACAAGGAGCTCATAGTACCATAGCTGCGGCAACTGGGCCTCTTGCCTCTCACCTCTTCCACCAGGAGCAAACTTGTAGGCTGGGAGGACATCTCACCAAACATGAACTCCTGTGTGAGCCAGTCCCCATATCATGTTTGGGAAGAGCATCCTCTTCAAATCAGAAGCAACCAACTTTTTGCACAAGTCAGTCAGCCTCCCTTGCATTTAATCCTGTATGTTCAACTCTAACTGTTCCCTGAGAGGAAGAGGATGCCTACATCAGCCTGAGACAGATAATGACATTTCTAAAGGTCTGAAGATTCTTCTCCTAGACGTATGAGCTGTGGATTTGCCTCTGGTCTTGGCTATCAACCATGCTGCCTCACTGCACCCTCCCCATTACTGTCCAGATGTCATGGGAAACACAAACAAGCATCCAGCCACACATCAACCTGACAGACTGTTAATCAGCTTGGACAAGATCTCTGTGCCATGAGCAACACAGCCAAAACCTTACATTCTGTGATTCCCGATAGACACACCCATTTTGGGACTGTTCTAGATTGAAAAGGTGCCTCCTTCTGCTTGCAAGTCGCTCCCACAGACCTCTTCAACTAGGCAGATCCTGAGGTAAAAGGCCAGCTCACTTGGGCTCAACTGTCATAAGGGGTTAAGAGCTCCCTCACCATTTTCAGGAAGACTTTAACAACAGAATGACCAAGCCACCTGCACCTTTTCTCTGAAGTTTCTTGGTCCCTTCCAGCTCCATCCTGTGAGCAAACAGTATGGACAATAAAACTGCAAAATACATCTCTCCTGGCTGTTAAACACGCTCAAGAACTATGAGCTGCCAGTGCCACCACAACTGCCCTCTGTGTACATTGCCTCAGTTTTCTGCCCAGCCCCCAGGCTGCTGGTACACCTGTCTGGACCTAAGAAATGCCTTCTTCTGCCTTCAGTTGCCTCCTGTTGGCAACTTCACCTTTAAACAGAAAGATCCCAGTTCTGGACTTAAAAAGCCAACTGACCTGGACTCAACCTTCCAGAGGTTTAAAAACTCATTTTATCTTTGAAAAAGCACTTCTGATTAATGACATATAAGCTGCCTGCTGACAAGATGCAAAAGTTCTGCGACAGTATGTGATAGAAGCTGGTTACAAGAAAGGAACTCCACACATTTCTTGGATCTTCTGGCTTTTATAAAGTCTGGATCCTTGAGTTCACAAGAACAGTGGTGCTTCCTCAGACTGGCAGCCCCAGGAGCACCCAGTGGCCACCTGTGCACATACTTGGACCCAGTTGCTAAGGGCTGCCTTCCCTTTGCTTCCTCATTCTAACAGCCACTGTGCTTCTGTCAAGAAAGCTGAAAAGCTCACCTCAGGCCAAGACCTACCTGTCCAGGCGTCATAGGCTGTGCTGCTGGACCTCACCCAGCACCAAAGACTTATGCAAATATCCCTGCCAACTCTTGTGGTGATAAAACCACTCAGTCCTGCCACGTACCTTCCCACAGGACTGGGCCCAACAGACCACAACTGCCCAGCATTGCCTGATAAACATTTCTTAAGCTCATCAGACTTAAAAAAAAAAATAATAAGCCTTCTGACAGATGCTGAGTGCACCCTGTTTACAGATGGGAGTGGCTTTGAATGAAGTCTAACAGCTTATATGAGCTATGGTCACTTTGGACAAAACTGTTTGGGCTAAAACCCTCGTGCAGGGCTGATTTACACAATAAAATGGTTCCTATGTTGTTTAGAACCCTGCCACCGATGATGCAAAATAATGCAGCCCAGGAGCCCAAGCCCCACTCTTGGGATCCAGTTGACTGAGATATCATCCACCAGCCCTGCCCCCACTGTGTGTTCAGTAAGCTCAAGCTGCAGCACTGACACCCATGCCCTTGAAATCTGCTCAGGCTTCGGCATCTCTGTCACCAGTCCTGATCTCCCATGCCCTACCTGCCCTGAAAACAATGTAAAAGTTTGTAGGGTACTTCTGTAAAACACCATCCTTAGGTATGGTCTACCCTTGATCACTCACAGTGACGAGGAACCCGTGTTTGCAGAAGAGGCAGCTCAAAACTACATTAAATAAAAACTGCATATAATATACAGGCCAGGAAGCTCTATAAAAGTTTAAAAGCAGCTGGTAACTCACACACATATAACAGAGGTGCATATAAACTACCTCTACAGATGTCAGAAATCCAGCCTTAGATGTGCTAAAAACTACCTGGACAGCTCCTCCAACGCTAGCTCTGAAGAGAGGATGCACTCAAAGCCCTGCTCTGGTCACTCCAGGTGCTGGCCAGTCCATGCATGGTTGAAGCCTGAGCACACCCCCCACCAATATACTTTAGCTCCTGAGTTGCCCAGGTAAAAGTTCCAGCTGCTCCTTTCCCCTAGAAATGGTTCAGAGCTGGGCACTGTGGTGCACATTGCATGAAGCAATCCCCAGAGACAAGCCAACCTGCCTCTGTACTCCCTGCTTGCTTACCCAATGTGAGCTGCAGACTACCAGGGATCAGAGCCTGATATTCTGGGAATGATTTCCATCACAGCCTGTTAGGAGCCACAGGAAGCCAGGAAAATGATCAAGTGTGTGTAGGTGGGACTGGGCCTCTCTGCCTGGTACAGAAAGCTACTCCAGTGCTGAGAAAAACATCCTGTCTTGTTCAGGCCAGTTATTGGTTGCTGGGTAGCCTTGTGTTAGGGGAGGCAAACTTTGTAGAAGTATAAATAAAGGGTTGTTTCTGTGTGTGTTGAGTTAGTCTTGCCCATCAGTTAGTCCAGCCCAACTTTTTGTCTTGTCTATCTTTTTCACTCCTACCACCGTGTCTCCCTGGGGTTAAACCATTTGCAGTAAGATCATCGGATCCCTACATTTACGGATCCCTACAACATCCCATTGACAAAAATAAATTAGCCTCTAAATCTTGGGTGTCGGTTGGTGATTCTGCCTGCTGTTGTCAAGCTGTAGTATTTATGTGGCTAAAACGTGGCAAAATATGACCGATGGCTGAAGTTAATTACTATACATGTCTGTTGTGCTGTTGATGGATTGTGTTGTTTGCAAGCACAATAAAGTCACAATTCATAAAGCTATTCATTCTGTAATTTATTTTTCTTTGCCTTTATTTCCACAAAATCACTAATTCTATTGATCTAATAAGATTTCCTCAGATTTATGCTCATGTGACAGAGGAAACAAATTAGATAATCTTTCTTGAATCAAAATAACTGTTTACTTATTTTAAACTGAATTTGGGGAAATGGCATTGCTTCAGAGATTATAGGAACTGGGATTATCACTAAAAATTTTAAAGCAGTGGTTAGATGTCGAAAACAACCACGAATTACACATTTTATGATCAAATATTGTAAATGGGCCCCAGATGAAAAATTTTCATCACTGTGAAAAATATTACAAAATACTTGAATACTTTAATTTCATGAGGCAGCTTTTCATCACCTACAACATGATTTTGCCTTTATCTCCCTTCCATTTTAGAGTAATACGTAGGTTCAACAGGCAGACAGGCAATGAGGAGTGGGTAGAGTCGTCTCTTACCTATGCTTCACTTGTTACGGCTGCATTTATCCCCACTTGGCTGAGGAATTTAGCTCAGTGGCACAGTGCCTGCCTGGAAAGCATGAGGTCCTAAGTTCAATTCCTGGTACCCCTCCATCCCTCCAAAATAAACATTTTCTACATTGACCCTGAGTCAACTGTGGTCCTAAAATATTGGATAGAAAGTCCAAGGAAAAAACCTATAGGACATTTAAAATAAATTTTGTTGTAATATTTTAATGTTCTGTTTATTATTATTATTATTATTATTATTATTATTATTATTATGTGTTAATTTCTTACTATGCTTAATTTATAAATCACTTAATCACAGGTATGTGTACATAGGAAAAGCCACAGTGTAAGGGAACTCAAAATTAACTGTGGTTTGCGTGAAATGGCTTGGAATGCCTCCTCCATGGATAAGGAATAACTACTCCGCACACACTGAAGTGGAGAAGATTTGCCCACGATATCCAGATTTGGGGACCCCAGTCATCCTATTTGCTCTGTTTGGTGATCTGCTCATGTGATGGAGAGAACTCTTAGATTTCTAGTCTTTTTTTGGGGGGGGTATTGGGAAGCAAATTCATGTTCAGTGGTAATGCTTTCTATTTTTTCTGGGACAAATTTTCATTTTCTTCTGCTGTGTATTACTGAAATATTAATATATATTGCATATTAATCTTGGGGATTTCCACAACCCACAACAGGTATCAATTCAGATGCTAAACTCCTACATGATAAGTCGATTATAAGAAGACCCCAAGGTTCTTGCCCCCGGTGTAAACTCTACACAATTCTTCTATAAACTCCTATAAGGTTTCTATAAACTCTATATGATTAATTCCTCCCAACTATGTGCAGAACCAGGAATATAATAGGTTGTCACTATCATGATTCGTCACATACATAAGTACACTTTGTCTTCACCAAGCCAGAGACTGCTAAGCTTCCCCTGTGTATGCTTGGGCCACAAGAAGAGCCTTCAGAAGAAGGGGTAGCATCAGAAAGGTCTGTTCTGCAAGGTAGAAACTACCTCCAAGGTCCATGAGGCAAAGGCCTGGAGCCTCCTGGAGAAGCAAAGATTGTCATCTCTAGCCAATTCAAAAGTGAGGTTCACAACCTTACAACTGAGAGATTGAATGGAACCTTTGCAACTTACAAGCTGAATTTACTAATGACCTGAATAAGGCCAGGAGACGATGCCAAGCTCCTGGTGAGAGGATGACACCCCGGGCAAGGCCAAGTGAGACCTAGAGTGGATGTTCTACCTAAGTAGTGCTCGGAGTCCTGACCCACAGGAACTCCCAGGTGATGAATCTGTGCGGCCGTGAGCCACTGCCAGGCCAGATGCACAGTAGAGGTCTCATACGCTGGAGTCCTGGCCTCTAGTGCCATGGTTTGGAAATGCAGAGCCCATAAGATACAGAGCCTAGTGGGCTCCACCCTCATGAAGGGATTAATGCTGTCTCAGGGGAGTGCATCAGGTCCCATGGGACTGGGTTAGTGATTAGCAGATTGGATCATTACAGGCAGCCCGGTCCACCCCTCTTGTACACATGCTCCTCTCACTGCAATGCCATCTCACGTGAGGTCTTAATCAGAGCTGAGCAAATGCCATGGCCTTGACCTTCCAGAATTGCAAGCCAGCTAAGCAACCTCTTTTCTTTGTGAGCTCTACAACCACAAGCATTTTGTTATGGCAACACCAAACCATGAAACAGTTCTTAAAACATGACATGTGAAGCAGTACTAGGAAACCACATAACGTGCTGCATAGAGGTGGGCTTTTCTTGGGTTTATTTGCCATTCTCCCCAGTCCTGCGGCAGAGGCTCGATTCCCGGCCAGCTTTCTGCACCCATACAGGGAAATTCTGCCACCCTTTCCTTTGGCTGCAGTCTGGCCCTAGGGACTTCAGTGAGAACCTGCTGTCTGCTGAGGCCCCACAGCACCTGCCCATGCCCGGGCCACACTCTCAGCTCCAGCATCCACTTTCTCCACTTCAGAGCAGCGCCCACCACTGCTCCAGAGCCTAAGGGTCTCCTGCTGCTCCCTGCTCAACACCTGTGTCCACTGGCTGAGTCCCGGGCATCAAGCTCTCTGAGGGCATGGGTGTCCACTTGCTGCCTGGCCAAGCAATCCTGGGTTCCTGCGATGTGCACGCTGGCCTTGGGTAGCAGGTCCTACAGGACAGGGCAGATGGAAGCAGGGAAACAGCCATGTTTAAGTGCCCAGGTGGTCTCTCCCAGTTATTTCTCTGAGAGAACAAAAGGAGGGAAGAGGGATGTCTGGTATCCTAAGAAACCTCCAGACTGCCCCTCTTTAACCAGACCTCTGGCAGGGTCTCATTCCTGCCCAACACCATTCTGCTGGTGCATTTTTGCTGAATTTGCCATGGTTTTAGGCATCACAGTCTGGGGGTATCTGAGAGTAATGGGTGACTCCTGCTCCCAGCCTGGTCAGCACTGTGGCCTCACGCAGTCTTTATCACAACCACGCGCACATGTGGATAGTTCTGCTGGCTACCACCATGCTCGGTGCATCACCAACACCTGAGAAGAAGGAAGGAAGCTCTCATGGCTTGTGCCTAGATGTCCCCCTCAAAGCCTCATGCAGTCATAAGCAGGCTTTCTTACAGGTGCCTGGATCTAAGCTGTATGATGCTGGAACTGATTCATGGTGCAGTGCTAGGATCAAGAGTGTGTGATTACTAAATTAATCCACGGCTTGGTTTGTCACCTGCCCTGAGCCAGACATGCTAGATAGAATATTAAAGGGACAGAAAGAAGCTGCAGTTGTTGCTTACCCGTTGCTGCTTCACTGCTGGCTGCCTTCTGCCTGCCCTGCTTTGCCGTGAGCTGCTCCTGCTCTTGATGCCCTCTGCTGTATCACCCTGTCTTAGAGCCAGCAAACTGAACAGAAACTGCTACAAACTGTGAGCTGGAATAAAACTTTCCTCCTCTAACATTAGCCATTGGGTATTTTGTCTCATCCCTGAGAAAAATAACCCAGACAGAAGGAACACTGCTCCAGCCACTGCCCCTGTGTCCCAGTCTCAGGGGAAGTTTGCTCTGTGAGTGTCTTTGCACTCTTGGTGCCTGGTCCCCTTTCCTAACTCTTAGGCCAATGTGCTATCTTCAAACTACAGCCTTATTAGTCTCAGATTATAGTTCAGGGAGGATGCTGAGAACTGGGACCTTCAACGCTTTGGAGAATCTTTGTGAGAAGTAACCTTTCATAAATATGACCATGACAATATTTATCCTACTAGGATGTTATCAGTTTCCATCAGGACATGGGCGCTGTTTGCTCTCCTTGTGTCTGAGTGAGACATTGCAACTACAGATTGGCTGGGTGGCTTCTGAGGTTTGGTCATAAATGAGGATGCTTTCCAAATTTTTTCTTCACCCCACTTGGATGAAGATACTTGGCCTTGGATGTAGCCACCACATGTTGAGAAAGTCCAGGCCACATGGAGAAGCCACAGTAGGGCAGGGGATCTGGCTGACAGCCTCAGCTTGAGACCCCAAGACCACTGCTGGGTGCCGATGGCTTCACCCATCGGGGAAAGAGCCTTCGCTGGTCCCACTCCACCCCACGGGCTTTTCCACTTGAAGCCCCAAATACACCAAGGTCAAAGCCAACCTATCTCACTGTGCCTAAAGAAAGTAGGACAGAAATCAACAGAACACAGTGGCTTTTTAACATTAAAATTCCTATTTTGAAATAAGTAAAGAAATGAACAATAATATAAAGATTCCCTTGTGCCTTTCACCAGTTCCCCCAGTGGTAACATCTTGCAAAGCCATAGTGCATTATCACAACCAGCATACGGGACATTTCTTCTTTCCACAGGGTACTTCCTGGTGTCCTTGATAACTACCTCCCCCTGCCTCCCATCTCCCCCTGTCATTAAGCCCTGGAAACCATTACATGACTCTCTATGTTTGTATTTGGTCATTTAAAGACGTTAGGTGAATGGAACCCCCTGAAGATCAGCCCCTTGGGACTGCCTCTTTCTCCACTCAGCATCATTCCCTTGCCACCCAGCCAAGCTGTGATGTGTATTGGCAGCTCGTTCTTTTCATCAATGAGGAGTACTGCCTGGCAGAGATGCGCTACAGCGTGTGAGCCACTGACTGTTGAGGACTATCTGGGTCGTTTCCACTTTGGTTCTGTTACAAAGAAAGCTGTTAGGAACACGCCTATGTGTACACGATGTTGTACGAACATAAAATTTCATTTCTCTGGGACACATGCCCAAGGGTGAAGTTGTTGCGTCACATGATAATTGTACGTTTAGTTTTACGAGACTGCTTAGCTGCTGTCTGGAGTGGGTGTGCCATTGTATGTTCCCTCTGCGTGCATGAGCGATCAATGTTCTGGGCATGCTTGCCAGAATTTTATTTTTAATTGTGGCAAAATATATATAATGTAAAACTGATCACCGTAACCGTTTGTCAATGTGCCACTCAGTAGCATTAAATGCATTCAGACTACTGCGCAGCAGCCGGCCTCAGAAGCCTCATCATACTGCAAACCTAACACCCTACAACCTGCTTAACACTGGCCCTCCACTCCACCCTTCCTCTGTATACCACCAAAATCTCATCTGAGTGAAATTATACAGGACTTGTCCTTTCCTTAGTGGTGTGTTTCACTAAGTTTAATGTCAGGGTTCATTGCTGTTATCGCAGGTATTACCAATTCCTTCCTTTTTAAGACAAAGTAATACTTCATTGCATGCCTGTCCCACACTTGTTTATTCATTTATTCACCAATGGGTATTTGTCTTTCTTCCACATTTTGGCTATGGTGAAAAATATTGCTCTAAGCCCAGCATATAAGCAGCTGTTCAAGAATCCATTTTCAGGTGTATGAGCAGAAGTGGAATTGCTGGGGTATAGTCTTTTTTTTTTTTTTTTTTTTTTGGTTGTTGTTGTTTGTACAGGGTCTCACTACTGACTCATAGTGATCCTCCTGCTTCTTCCTCCCAAGTGCTGGGATTACAGGCACGCGTCACCACTTCAGACTCCATCGTTGGAGAACGGGACCGGCACAGCAGGTAGGGCCAGGAACTGAACCCTGGCCCCTATGCTTCCCTAAGCAAGTGCTTAATCCATTGAGCTATACTGCTGGCCCTTTCTATTTTTAATTTTGAGGTGTGCTTATCCTATATTCTTTAATCGCTGTACCATTTCACATTCCTATCCACAGACCACAAGATTTCTAATTTGCCTAAAACCCTCCAACACATTCTCTTCTGGTTTTTGGGGTGAGTGTGCGTGTGTGTGTGTGTGTGTGTGTGTGTGTGTGTGTGTGTGTGTGTGTGATACAGTAGCTATCGTGATAAGTGTGCTATGGTTTCTTGTTGCGATTTTGATTTGCATTTCTATAACAGAGATAAGGAGCATCTTTTTCTGTGTTGTGGTTCTTTGTACATCTGCTGTGGAGAAATGCCTATCCAAAGACTTTTCTGATGTTCAATGGGATTATTCGCTTTAGTCATTGCTGAGCTATAGAGGGTTTGTTCATTTTATTGCTATAAAAGCCAATTCTTAATTTCATCAGTTTTTCTGTATTATTTTTCCTTTTTTTCTATTTCATTTATCTCTGCTCTAATCTTCTTTCTTTCTTCTACCTTTCTGTTTAGTCTGTTTTTCTTTTCTAGTTTCTTAAGATATAACATTAGATTGCTGATTTGAGAACTTCCTCCTTTGAAAACATAAAACTTAGTTATGTTCCTTAAGTTTCAGCAAATTGTGAAAGTTTTTTTCTTTTCTTTTTTTTTAAAAAAGATAGTTTCTATTTTTGTGTGTGTGGTTTCTTCTTCAATCCATTGAAAATATAAATTCCTTTAAAAACTTTTTCTTTAATGTTTCGTTTATTTATTTACTTCCTGCTATGCAGCTTGGACTTGTAGCGCTCCTCCTGTCACAGCCTCCCCAGTGCTGGGATTACAAGTGTGCACCACCATGTCCAGTGGCGGCCAGCACAGTGCACCTGGTGTTCCACGGCCAGGACAGCATGCAGTACCATGGATCGAACCTTGGTCCTTATGTTTACCCTGCAGGTGTTTAGGCTGCCAGGATGTCTCCCCAGCCCCAAAGTATGTTGTTAATTTCCACAAGTTTTCACTGGGTTTTTCAGGTCTCTCGCCACTGATTTCTATTTTGTTTGGTTTTTATCATACCTCATATGATTTCAATCTTCTAAGAGTCATGAAGACTTATTTTGTGACCTAATGTATGGCTTATCTCCCAGAAGGTCCCAGGTGCACTTGATAAGCTTTACTTTGCCGTTTGTGGATGTAGCATTCTGGGTCAGTCTGTCAGATAGGTTGATATGGTGGTATTAAGTCCCCTGCTGCTTTATTGGTTCTCTGACCTGCTGTATTATTCGCTACTGAAGGTAAGTATTGATCTGAACTCTCCTCCTGCTATTGCAGGGCTGCCTATTTCTCCCCTCAGCTCTGTTAATGTTCCCTTTGGATATTTCGGAGCACTGGTCTTTGAGCTCCATATATTCTTCACTGATATATCTTCTTGAAGGATTGATCCTTTTATTATAGAATTTCCTGCTATATTTCTTGCATATATTTTGGTTGAAAGTTTATTTGTCTTATATTAGTAGAACTAGTTCAACTGCCCTTTGCTTATTGTCTCCATGGAGTTTTTTCCCATCTCTCCCTTTCAATTTCTGAATGTCCTTGGAGCCAAAATGCATCTTTGGTAGGTCACGTTTAGTGAGATTTTATCTTAAAATTTTCTCTGTCCCTTATGGCTTTTCACTGTGTAGCATAATCCAACTATAATGTAATTACTGATATGTGTCTTACTATTGTCTTTTGCCAATTTTCTCATGTATGTCTAACAACTTTTGTGGGTGTTTCTCATTTTCTTTTTAAATGTATTTAGTACAGGATCTACAGGGTCTTACTACACAGACTGGATTCATAGTGATCTTCCTGTTCTCAGCCTCCCAAGCGCTGGGATTACAGGTGTGCACCACCATGCCCGGTCTCAATCACTGCTCATTATGCCCTGGGGGCAGGGCCGGCACAGCATGCTGGGAATTGAACCCTGGTCCCTGAATCTGCATAAGCAGACACTTTAATCTACTGAGCTATCTGACTGGCCCTCTCATTTTCTTCCTATTTTTCTTTGTTTTTAGTTGACTTTTGTAATGTTATATTTTGATTCCCTTTTAATTTCTGGTTGTATGTATATTATAGATATTTTCTCTGTAGTTATCACGATGGTTACATAAAACATTCTCATGTTTTAAAATGCCTTTTAAACTGACCACATGAATTGTATATAAAGCCATATTTATAATTCTATCTTATGACCTTATAACTCTATCCTTACGTTGTTGATATCGCATTGTCTTATTGTGCCCATTCATGAAGATTCATATTTAGTTCATGAATTTGTCTTTAAATTTTTTTTTTTTTCAGGACCAGGTTCTAATTCACAACCTTGTACTTGCCAGGCAGGCACTTGTACCACAGAGCCATCTCCCCAGCCCTTGTCTTTTAAATCTTATAAAAGAATTCAAGGTGAATTTATGAAATTCAAAACTATAATGATACAGATTTTTATGTCTATTAGAGAGCTTCATATTTTCATGCAGTTTTGAGTTACTGTCTAGCGTCCTTAAGGGCCGGGGAGATAGACTAGTAGAATAAGCGCTTGCCTAGCAAGCGCAGGGTCCTGAATTCAATCGCTGGTACTGTAAAAAAAAAAGTCTAGCATCCTTTCATTCCAACTTAGAGTACTCCCTTTGGCATTATTTTGTGAAGTAAATCTCATGAGAATGTCATCTTTACCTTTGTTTCCAAAATATAGTTTCGATGGATATAGAAATGTAGATAAAGATCTCACTTGATTCTTTTCTTTTAGCACTTGAGGTACTACATAACTTCACTCTGACTTGCAATATTTTTCCTGAGAAATCCATTGATGATTTCACAAGGGTTTCCTTCAATGTGACAAGTCCCCCATTTTTGGCTGTCCTCAAGGCTCTCTTTGACTTTCCACAGTCAGATTACAACATTCCTTGGGGAAGATCTCTCTGAGACGATTCCACTTGGAGTTTACTGAGCTTCTTGTATGTGCCCATTCATTTCTGGGAATTCAAATAAGCTCTTTTCTTCTTTTTCTCTACCTTTTGGACTCCAGTTTCTAAACAGTGTTACCACGGCTCCCAAAAAAATTCTGCCCATGATTTTGATCCTAAATTGAATTCTTTGTGAACCAAATCAAATCCAGTTGTAACTTCCAGTTGTTTCTCCTTTTAGTTTTTTTGAAACAGGGTCTCCTCTGACTATGCAGTTTAGGCTGACCTTGAATACACTACCTAGATGGGGATGGCCTTGAACTCATGGCAATCCTCCTGCCTCAGCCTCCGGGGTGCTGGGATTGCAGGCCTGGGCCACCACCTAGATTAGTGTTGACCTTATAGAGAAATCTGATGTGGTTTGCAACACATTTGGTTTGTGATTAAAATTATGGAAAAGAACTAAGTTTGTGGACCAAGGTATCGCTATATATTTGTCTGCTTGACTGTGTTCTGTTTGTTCCTTAAACTCTCTTCATTTCTCTTCACCCATTTTCTTTCTCGTCCCACAGACTTGATAATTTTAAAGGACCTGTCTCCAAGATGTCTGATATTTCCCTGGTCTCTTCAACTCTGCTGCTGAATGCTCCAATTTGGTCATTGTATTTTTCAGTTCCAGGATTTCTGCTTGGTTCCTTTCTTTATCCTGATCATCTCTCTGCTGAATTCTTATCGTGTTCATTTTCCTGATTTTATTACTTTTCCATCCATACTCTCCTTTCAGTTTCAACATATTTGAGACAATCATTTGATGACCACTGTGAGGTAAGTTAGAGGCCTGTGTTTCTACAGGTTTATTTCTGGAAATTGATTTCATGTCTTTGCTTTGGATGGATTTCTGTTTCTCCTTAGGTCTTGTAACTTTTCAAACATTTGGGCATTTTTCAAGCAGCCATCTTTCCCAGTGTTGACAGACCGGCTGGGTGCACAAGGCCTTCACTAACCAGCCTCATGTAACTCTACGGTCCTTTTATGCCTGTAGGGTACATCTTTCCTAGGCATGCATGCGTGTGTGTGTGAGTGTGTGTGTGTGTGTGTCATTCTCCTGTCAACATGGCTGCTTTGCAATGTCTAAGTTTCCCGGAGTCTCACCCTTGTTCTTACCAGGACCTCATTCTTGTGCTGTGACCTCTCACCCAACAGTGCTGTAGATCTGCAGAGGCCCCTCCCTTGCAGCCATCCCACCCCTGCCTCGGCACCACCCCCGCCTCAGCCCCGCCCCCGACTGGGCCCCTCCCTCGCAGCATCCTGCAGTGCTACAGCACCTGCTACCCTTCGCGGCAGCCGCTGTGCTAACTAACTCCAAATGGCCAGTTCAGAATGTCACAAGCTTCAGCTTTCCTCCTTCGCACTGTCCTGCACCCGGAGGAGGGAGGTGGGGAAAGATGAGCAAACACACCCAAAAATTTCCTAGCATCTAGAGTGCAGCTTTTCTTGGTCGGGTATTGCTTGATTGCTTTGAGTTTAACACTGCTGTCTAGAGCTCCCACAGAGCTATTGTAGTACATGCCTTTTTCATCGGGTGCTTCCTGGAGGACAGGGGCCTCCAGCTTCCTGGACTGCCACATAGTTGAGAAGCATTTTCAATTGTAGATATTCTGCTAGGTGTGCGCTACTCTCTCGTGTGATCTTGTTTTGTATTTCCCAGTGGGTTAGTGGCGCTGACTGATTTCTTCATGAGCTTATTTGCTATATGTCAACCCCACTCTTTCTCTTCTTTTTCTGAGACTGATGATACAGTGGATTTTTCACTAGATGCACTCAGGTGTCTGAGGCTTCATTAATCATTTCTTTGTCTGTTGTCTCTCTTTAGCTCAGACTGAGTAAATTCTATTGATCTGCCACTATTTCACTGATTCTCCCCTCCACCATCTCTACTACTTAGCCCACCCAGTAAAGTTTGTTTCTCTGATGTTTTAATTCTACAGTTAGCATTTAGATTTTCAAGAACATATTTCTTCATGGCAATTTTCTACTTTTCATTTTCTTTAGGTAAACTCGTGATTAGTTACTGAATCACTTGATCATGATTGCTATAAAAATTTCAGTCCATAATTCTGTCTGATAACTCTCAGTGTTAGTATGCCTTTGAGTTTAGTTTGTTTTCCATTTGAGCTGCAATTTTCTTGGTTTTTAGTACCATGGAGGATTTCTCTACTGTAGCCTGAAGTTTTGGTCCTTGTTAGGAAACTCCAGGTTCTATTTAAACTTTTTTTATTTTAGTAGGCGGCCACCCTGTTTAGGTTTAGCAGTGCAGGTGTGACCTACTTTTCCGGGCTGTGGTTGCGGTGACAATCAATTTTCAGAGCCTTTGCTGTGCTTTTTTAGTCTGCTTGGCTTTTCTCATGTGACAGAGTCTCCCGCTGTTCCCAGCAGGTGCCGCTTGAGAGAACAGGAGGAAGTTTCTCAGACCGGACTGCTAGGGAGGGAGGGAGAGAAGGGCGTCTACACCCCAGAAAACATAATGCCTGAGCTAGGCATTTATTTGTCATTTTAATTTATTACTACAGCAGAAAATGGAAAGGCGTCACCAGTTGCCGGATTAGTAGAACCAATATTGCCAAATCGCCATGCTTCCAAAATTAATAGACAGATCTAATATGCTCCCAATCAAAATGTTGACAGCATTCTCACAAATGTAGAGAAAATAAACATGGAAAATGCATACACAGCTGGAGGAGCCCTAGCCGTGAATGCAATCCCGGGCTACACGAATGAAGCAAGGGGCGTCCCGCAGCCTGGGCTTCCAGTTAGGTAGCTGCAAAGTGCCTGGGAGCTAGGTATTTACTATGGCAGGGAAAGAACTTACAACGAACCTGGGCTCCTCCAACAGTGCCCCCCCCCCCCCAGTCTGGCGTGTTTATCTCAGACTCCAGGAGGAACAAAAAGGTTTCTGGACTGAGCTTCAGGCGTCCTGGGATCCTCTTCCCTGGCACAGACCCTTCTTCCAGAGCCAGGCTGCACGGGGTCTCCAGCTGTGTAGGGACTCCCAGATGTGCTGGGAGGAGGACTTCAGCCTTGGTTGCTGCTGAGCATCCCGCTGTGACAGTCCTGCTGGTCTGATGCGGTAGAACCAGGGGACTCCAGTTCCAGCCTGAGGAGGAATGAGCCTGTGTATTTGCAGCAGGATACGCTGGGCCTGGGCCATCTTTTTATCCTGGGAGAGGAGGAACCTGCCAGTGCCTATACCGTTCCTCCACACCTGGGATCCTAAGCAGCTTGCTTTTATCTTATACACTGCCCAACTCACTCTGTTACTTCTAGTGTTAATAGTTGGACTTGGTAAATAGCAGACGGTAAGAACCATCTTGTCTAGAAAGGGGGTCCAAGTCTGTCTGTCATGGTTTTAGGCTACTACGTCTTGGGGCAATAGGTGTTACAAAGCCAGAGGAATGGCAACACTCTTACGTGGATGTGATCATCAAGCCTATGCACTCACTCACCAGAGCCCTTCCAGGGTTGGGGCTGAGAGAGGAAGCTGTGTGACCTTTACAGCAGCCCCCATGGTCTGCTGCTCACCTGTGGCTGCGGAGGGGAGCCACACTTCCTGGGGCCTCCGTGGGACTCAGAGGGGGAATAGGAAGCACCTGGCATGAAGGCTGCGCTCAGAAAGTCCTCCCCTTGCTCTTCTTCCGTGCAGTTCGTTAAATTTCTCAGCTGCAATCCATGGAGTCTACTTGACCGCCAAGCAGGAACAATTCCCCATTTTCTTTAAGTCTCACGTTAAGCTACAAGAGCATCACAAGTGTGCCAGAGGGGCCCCTTGTGCTCTATGTTTCACGCTTCTGGAGCACACTGTATCCTCTTGGGGTGGTCTTCTGGGGAAGGATTTTTCTCGTTTTGGGCAAGGAAATCCCAAGTAGGGATTCTTGGTTAGAATCTCATCTGACAGTATATAGAGAAAACAACAACATGTGAAGTAGTAACTGAGGTGCTCTTTTTAGGTAGCGAGAAGCTTCGGAGGGGAACAGGTGCCCTGTGGCACCTTGGTGTGACGCCTTGGTGTGATGCCCCCAGCTCTTTAGCCCCCTACATCTGTTGGATGGGTTCCCGTGCTTAAAAAATTGGCTGCCTGCCCACTGGCACAGGATTGAGTCTGTGCTGACAGTAAGAGAGAGGAGGAAAATGAAGAGAGAAGCCACGAAGAGGACAGAGAGACCCTCATGGGCAGCGGAGGGGGCCCGACCCCCAGCAGGCCCCTTCTCCTGCTTCTCTTTCTTCTTCCAGATTTTATTAGTCCATCTCAGATCCACATAATGATTGCATTCATCATAGAGAATTTGTACCTGTACATGATACACCTTCCTTTTGTTTTCTTTTGGTACTAGGGATCGAACTCAGGACCTTGTGCTTGCCAGACAAGTGCTTGTGCCACTGAGCTCCCTTTCCAACCCTTTACAGGATATATCCTGACTTATTTTGCTCCTTTCCTCTACCCTCCCTACAGCCCTCTCTCCATCAACATCTCTGGTCATTTGAGAGATGTAAACGGGCAAAAGGGGGTGGGGGTTGGAAAACTGAGTCAAGATAGATCATGTACAGGGACAAATTCTCTGTGATGAATGTGATCCTTACATATATCTGAAATGTACCAATAAAACTGGAAAAGAAAAACAAATTAGTAGTTCTTAATAAAATTTTGAGAATTCAATAATGAAACAAGTTAAGCCCCTCTGCCACCTCCTGCATTAGGCCTCTCTCTCTTGTAAGCAGCTACGTCATCCCGTGCACGCTCCGGGGTAGCAGACACTGACTAACTACCCAGGTGCTATCAACAAGAGCGGCAGAAAGGGCTGCTTTCTGGGTTGGCGCTGCCTCCCACGTCCTTCCACAGTGTCGTTGGGAAGATCGACAGGTCTGATCCGGGCTTCTGTTGGGCTCCTCAGAGTCACCCCCACATATGTCCCAGTGCCTCAGTGGAAGCGCTATGCCATGGCTGGCTGCTCAGGATCCTGCTCCAAACAGGAAGAGCCCAGGGCAGGTGAGAGCCAGCTCCATCCTGGCAGCAGTGCTGACACAGGAGCCATGACTCAGCCCCGGTGCCAGGACTCCAAGGCCCTCACTGAGCCTCTCCCAGCCTCGCCATCCAGAGCGGTGTCCGCCCTCCTCTCCAGCCTGGTGGCACCAGCTGGTTGAGGAATGCAGGGTTCGCTGCTCAGGGCCAACTAGGGCAGACCGTGCTGCCTACCCAAAGCCTACCTCCTGCCGCTGTCGGGGAGATCCAGAGCTCCTTGCCGACACCCAGAGAAGAGGCCTGCCACCTGTCACCATGGTTGCCTCAGCCCTGAGGCCCTTTCCCCTTCCTCTGCTGGGAGTTTTATTATTAGCACCCTTTGAGGTTATAATGATTACCCTCATCATGGGGTGCTGACAGATACACATGGTGCACCTTAACCCTCTTTGTGCCCCCTCCCTTCTTCTCTTCCCCCTCCCCCCTTAGTTCCTTGCCCCTTTGCAAAAGATCTATCTCCGTTTCCTGTTATCTACCTTTTATTCTGCTCTTTAATTTAAAAAAAAAAACTTTTTTGATGTATTTACTGCAGGTTCTACAGGGTCTCACTACACAGATCGGACTCATAGTGATCCTCCTGTTTTCAGCCTCCCAAGTCTGGGATTGCAGGTGCGTGCCACCACACCCAGTCTCAGTCACTGTCTCAGCACGTGTGGGGGCAGGCCAGCACAGCATGTGGTGCTCGGGATGGAACCCCGGTTCCTACATCTGCCTAAGTAGGTGCTGGGGTCTTCTCACAGTACCCGCTGTGTGTCAGCACATGACAGTCACTCAGGGCACACTTGTCATAGACAGTCCGCTGAGCTATCTGGCCTGCCCTGCTCCTCCATTTCTTTACACTTAGGCTTGCTCCTAGAAGCGAAGCCACCCAGTATCTAAGCTTGCCAGATGAGCAGCCATTCTACAGTGCTACGACTCCCCATTCTTGGCCTTCAGGTGACTTTCGGTTGCCACAGCCAAGCATGGGTCTCCCAGTGCATTAAACAAAGCAACCCTGACAAGGTGCTTCCTTCTCCAAAACACTCATCCCCGGAACCTTCCAGAGTTTTGCTTGCACATCTGATCAAGAACAATGGGCCAGGTGCAGCAGCCAGTGTTCAGAGTTTGCTCCAGTTGTGTCATGACTTCTAGACAAGCTCTTTGGCTTGCTTTCTCCCCCACAGAGAGAGCACAGTCATTAGATTTCCTCAGAGACAAATGTGGGTGTTTTGTGGATTTTTGCACGCACAAAACATGTGTGCATGTGTGTTTAACTGCCGCAGCCTCATGAAAGAGCTGCAGTGGGGGAGGAATGGTGGAACTGCCTGATTGCTGCATGTGTCCTCCACGGCAAGGTGACCTCTACTGTGGAATCAGGGCCAGCCCCTGGCTCCCTTTTCCTCCTTGACTGTCAGGCTCTGGGTTCTTCACACAGCACCTGATGTGTGTCAGCAGACGACAGGCACTGAGGGAACACTTGTCATAGGCAGATGACCAGGAGGCTTGGCTGCTGTTACAGTTTGTGTCTAGGTGTTCCCCCAAAGTCTCATGCACTCACTGGGGTGGGCTTCTAGAGCTGTGATTAACTTGTGATCCATGCTGGGATTATGAGTGTTGCGTGTGCCCCGGGACAGACAGCCTGAATGCAATATCAGGGAGGCACAGAGGCTCACTAGCTGGCCAGCCGCTGCTCCTCCCATGAGCTGCTGCTCTCTGCCATGTGCCACTCTACCTTGGAGCCAGCTAAGTGTGGGCTGCAACCTCCACAAACTGTGAGCTAAATAAACCTTTCCTTCCTTAATTTTGGGGATTGGGTATCTTGTCCCAGCAACAAGAGAAAAGTGCCCACAATAGGTAGCATTTCTCAGAATATCAGAGCAGAGTATATCCAGCTGCGACTTCCTGCAGCTGCTCACCCTTCTGGATCCATGATATGCACTTTCCCTGAAGCAGATGAAACTCACCCTTAGCCCATCCCATGCCGAGTCATCACTGCTGAGACTTTGCACCTAGCAGTGCACATGCAAGCTTGTATTCGCTTTCTTTATAACCAGGCTTCACCGGACCTGCCCTTCACCAGGCCCCTGAGGCCCAGCACACAGAGAGAGCAGAGGAGATGAGCAGGAGGTGTTGATGGGGGCCAGGCAGCCACAGATCTGGTGCTCCCTGACCTTGGCCTAGGAGTGCACGAGAATGGGGGTAGAGGGTTGTGTTCACTGGCTCAGCGCTGACAAATGGTCCTTGCAACTGGTATGGGCAAGAAAGGGAGAAGTGTGAGAAGGAGTAGCCTAGAACTACCAGTGGCTGTAAAGTAAGCCCAAAGCCCTTGCAGAGGGAATTCTCCCTCAGCACCCTCTTCTCCTCCTTAGAGGCTAAAGAATGAGGATGGAAGGAGGCCAGGGTTCCAGAAGCCTTGGCTCAGACCAGAGGGGTGGCTGGGCTGTGCTGGGTGACCTTTCCCTCCATCCACCCACCACAGGCTCTGTCCGCTTCCCAGCCCACCTGTGATGCTGGGGAGGCAGGTTTGGAGGACCACCGTCTCCCCACCCAGCAATGCACTCACCAGCTTGCTCCTGAGCCAACACAGACACCCCCTCTGACAGCATGGGGAGCGCTGCGCATCCCCAGGAACGCAACCTGGCAGAACAGCAAATAGGAAACTGGCTCTCAAAGGCCTCACCTAAGGGTGTATGGTGTCCTACGATCTGTGCTGAAGTGCTTTGCCTCAGTTTGGGTGTGTTTGGAGAAACATCTATGAACGTTGTAGTCAGGTTAAGATGAGGTCTGGGTCCCTGAGTTGTGCTGTCCCTACCAGAAGACATGAGGATGGAGACACACACAGAGGAAGAGCACAAGAAGATATGGGGAGAAGGCTGCCTTCTGTCAGCCAGAGAGAGTACCATGGTGTCGCTCTGAGACCAGAATTCTAGCCTGTAGCCTAGTAAGTCCAGTGGCTTATCCCTAGGCCATGATATTGGATCCTAATGGCTCAAGCTGTGTCAGGGGTGTCCACTGCTCCCAGGAGTTTTCATGGTGGCTGAGATGCTGGTGGTGGGGCGAGGGTCCTACCAGTCCTACCAACTCCTTCCAGTCCCCTTCTAGAGCATGCCCCAGTACCTTGGGGGAACCCTCACACCAAGTTTTGCCTCACAGACTTTACACCACTCCTGCTGCTACCACAGGCTGGGGGTATGGACTTTTTCATTCCAGAACAGAGCCACAAAAAATGACTCTGTGTACATGTTATTCCCCAGATGAAGTCTTACCCTGAATCTTGACTCAGGGAGATATGCCCCTGGGGGAAGTAGTTCTGCAAACTCTCAGGAGTCTGGGCACCTATGGTGCTCTGGGGATGTGGTAGAGTTTGGTGATCCTCAGACAACCTCCCTGGAAATCCTCCCATGCATGCCACCTTGGGGCTGTGGTGTAGTGATGAGGCCAGAGACATGGTCCCATGGAAGTAAGGTGATGTGCACCTGGCACAGGGCCCACAGAGGCCTGACAGGGGTCATCTTCAGTCCCTAGGCTGCCCTTGATCAGGGAGTAGGAGGATAGGCAGCAGTGCCCTAGGGCAGGAGACCTGAGATGTGACCCAGTGTACCCAGGGCCTGGTGGAAGCCAGACAGTCAGGGGAAGAAATATCTGTGAACTACTGCAGAGGACTAGGCCTTGGCCAGCTCTCCTGGTGCTCCTTACCATTCTCAGGACAATTGTACTGAAGGTGCAGCCTCCCCAGGTAAGGAGCAACTGCCAAGGACAGCCTGGGCACTGTCTGCTCCCTCCTAGAGCAGGGCACCCTGCAGGGCTCAAACCCAGAAGTGCTCAGCCAAGATGCAAAGACCAAGGCTGAGTTCTTGGGGTTCCTTGGCTATGGTGAGATGGGTACAGACACAGGGCCCCATGTCCCTGGTGCAGTCCTTTTCAGCCTTGGACACCAGTACACCATCAATCCTAGCAATGACCTCCCTCTTGGAAAGTATCAAACCCTCACCAGCTACCTGGAGAGATCATGTCAGAAGGCCTCTGAAGAGCTGACCGGAACTTGCCACAGGGAATGTAATTAGTCCGCTTGCCTCGAGCCTCCATCATAGCAGCCATGCCAAAGGCCTCCAATCATGAGGGACTCTCTAGTCTACAAGGACTGCTACTCAGTTATTCAGGCAAAAGGCCACACAGGGATTTTCTAGCTCTGAGGAAGGAACCCTGCCCAAGGCCCCTCAGTTCCATGTGGCAGAGCCTGCTCCATGCTCAAGTCTCCTCTTCACATGCAGGCTTGTGGAGCAGGGTCACCTGTCTGTCCCTGGTCCTGTGACACAGGGGCAGGTGGGCAGCCAGATGGGGCGGCATGCACGCTGCAGGATAACCCTGGCTGCCCTCTGCGTACAGGTGCTCCCGGCTTCTGTTTATGGGCTCAGCTCAAGCCTGGCCCCATGGGTTTGTCTTTAATCCTGATTTAGGATGCTCTGGAACACAGGAAGCTTAAGCCCAGGGAATGGAAGGACAGTGATAGCATTTGGGTTTAATAGGAAGTTAAGTCTTCCTGTCGTTGGGGACTTGGAGATTTCTAGTGGCACATTGAATAGCATGAACCTGTGCGATATCTGTGCTCCCTAGAGGTTTCAGGTCATCCACTTTTAGAAGCAGCCCATTTTCAGCAATGGAAGAACCTTCCTGCCATACTCCCAGCTCTGTCTTTCTTTCTTCTTTTTTTCCCTTCCTTTCTTTTTTCCTTCCTTCCTTCCTTCTCTCTCTCTCTCTCTCTCTCTCTCTCTCTCTCTCTCTCTCTCTCTTTTGTATGTTAGGGAGAGTCTACAGGGTGTTCAGGGTCTCACTACTAGATCAGACTCCTAGTGATCCACCTATTTACAAACTCCCAGGAGCTGGGATTATAGGCGTGAGCCACCACACCTAGTCTCAGGTGCCTTCTCAGCATGCCTTGGGGGCGGGGCCAGGATTGAACCCTTGGCCCCTGCACCTGCTTACAAGTGCTTTAATCTGCTGAGCTATTTGGCCTGCCCTTCTGGCTTTTCTTTGGGTGCCGCTACTATGAGACTTTGCTATTCATTGGCCCCAAATTAGCAAAAGCTTTCTGTGTCTTGACAAAGTGACACACATTTTTCCCTCTGTACTTGTACCTAGGGGATAGATACCAGATCCAATGATGCTCAAGAGCCTTATGTAGAATGACATTGAATTTATACCAAATCTACATATATCCTCCCATATACTTTTTTATTTTAAAGAGTCTCTAGGGGGTTTATAATACCTGAACAATACAAATGCTCTGAAAGTAAGTGTTGTACCAAACTTCTAAGGAAATAAAGGCAAGGAAACTACCTCTGTACATGTTCCACACAGACATGATATATGCCTTGGTATTTTCAATTTGGTTTTGGTTGAATTTGCAGGTATGGGACCGAACACACATAAGGGACAGGTGGCAAGTCATCACACAGGAAGAAGGAAAGGAAGGGACAGACATGAGGAAGGAAAAGAAAATGGTAGCTCAAAAGATAGAGAAGAGATTCAGACACAGGCATCCGTTGGCAAACGTGATGTTTTCTGTGGGAATCAGCAACTCCCGCCATGGCAACGGATAGGATGAACACACAGGCTGGGCCCCTATGCCTGGCCTCAGCCAACAGGGCCGATTGCTCAGGTGTTTCTACCTGCTGTCCTCAGTGTTGCTTCTCCATTGTCTTTCCAACCACAGCACCAGACAACCAGGGCCACGTTCACTTGGCCCTCAAATCCACATCCATGGAATCAGCCAACCATGGATAAGAAATGCTTGAAAAAGGAAGCACCCTTACTGAAACTTTTTAGATTTATCATTATTCTTAAACAATAAAGTATAACTATGTATATATCATACTATTATGATAGTATTATGTATTACAAACTATCTAAGGATGATTTAAAGTACACAAGTGGATGCGTGTTGGTTCTATGTAAGTACCATGCCATTTTATATAAGGGCCCTGGGCAGCTATAAATTATAAGCATCTACAGATTAGTCTGAATTCCCCTTGAATGGTAAGTGGCGACTGTATTTGGCAGGCAACACTGTCACCATAGAGTAATGGCTTTATTTTTTTTTTCTTATTTCAGAACTTTTTTGTTTGTTTGTTTGTTTATTTATTTTTATGGCCCGCTCAGCCTGCCCTGAGGGCAGGGCTGGTGCAGCATGTGGTGCCGGGGATCGAACCACGGTCCCTGCAGCCGCCCAAGCTTTCCTAAGCAGGCACTTATAGACCACTGAGCCATCCTGCTGGGCCCAGTAGTGGCTTTATTTTGCACACCAGCACACCGTGAATCCTAGCAATGACCTCCCGCTTGGTAAGTATCAAACTCTCACCAGTTACATGGAGAGAGCATCAGAAGGCATCTGAAGAGGTGCACCTGAACTTGCCATGGTGAACACAGTTAGTCTGCTAGCCTCGAGCGTCCACCACAGCAGCCATGCCTAAATTTTATATGCATTTCCCCTTGGCAGAAATGGGGCTTCGTGGTAGCAGAGATTATGTTTTGTAGAATGGCACAGAGCCTGCGGTTTCTCAAACAAATAGTATCATCAGCAGAGGTCCTTCTTTCTGAATTAACCCCACTCCCACCCCATCTCTGCAGCTCAGCCCACAGGTTCTTGGAGCTGAACTGTGAAAAGTTCCCCTGGGAGACCCTGATGTCCTTTGTCAGTGATTCTGGGAAACAGAACCAGGGAGAAATCTTACCAGCAAGTTGGCAGGGGAGATGGCAGGGACTCTAGGGAGACTGGGTTGAGGTACGGTAAGCTGATCAAGGGAAGAGAGTGACACTTGCAGCCCCACCTAAGGTGAAGAAAAAAAAAAACTTTCTCAACTTTTGGGGACTTGCCGGGCAGCTCAGTTGATTAAAGCATATGATTCAACAGAGTTGCTCAGACGCTGGAGACTGTGGTTCGATCCCCAGTGGGATCCCCACAGTGGAGCATGAGACCTCCCCTTAAGGCAGCCCAAGCCAGAAAAAAATTAAAACTCCATCTACAGTGAAGGACTCAGGCAGTACGCACATCACATGATAGCAGGTGCAACCAGTGGAGTGCACTGGTGCTGTCTTAGTTACTTTTCTCATTTCTGAGACCAAGTACCTGACACCCAAAGGAGCCAGAGATATTGCTCATGGCACAGTGCCTGCCTAGCAAGTTCGAGGTCGTGAGTTTGATTCCCATGATGACGCAAAAATAAAGAGAAAGGCTTATTTCAGTTGACCATTTGTAGCAGTCTCAGTGTACAGTTGGCTTGCGCTGAGGAGATGTGGAGTGGCAAGAGGCACTGGGGAGAGGAAACGGTCTGTGGCAGGCAGAAGGCAACCTGGCAGTGAAGTAGCAAAGCAACTTCTTTCTGTCTCTTATATTCTATCCAGGCCACTGCCTTCTGGGTAACACCCTTAATCTCAGCATCACACCCTTTTTTTGTTGTTTGTTTTTTTGGTCTTTTTGAGACAGGGTCTCCCTATGCAGTTCAGGATGGCCTTGAGCTCACTTTTGTAGCCCAGGCCGGTGTCGAATTTGCACCGATCCTCCTGCCTCATCCTCCCGAGTGCTGGGATTACAGGCGTGCGCCACCACGCCCGGCTAGTATCACACCCTTAATCCCAGCCTCAAATCATTAATTCGAGCATCATATATCCCAATCCAGCCAGGATCAAAACTCCCTGCCTATGACCGCAAGAGTTTGAGGGAACATTGAGATACAAGCTGTGCCAGGTACCTCAGAAACCAATGAGGTTCTCTTTAGTGTCAGTATAGTCCAGACTTCCCGGGGTTTGACATGTGACTTTTTTAAATTTTAATTTTAATTTAATTTAATTTTTTTCTTGTTTCAGAACTTTTGCTTGCTTGTTTATCTATTTTTATGGCTGGTTCAGTCTTCCCTGAGGGCAGGGCTGATGCAGCATGTAGTGCCGGGGATTGAATGGTGGTCCCTGAAGCTGCCTAAGCTTTCCTAAGCAGGTGCTTTAGACCACTGAGCCATCCTGCCGGGCCTGACATGTGATTTTTTAGCCATGTGATGAAAGCAGTATGCACTCAGTAGAGGCCATAGCTCCGATGAGCCCCATAATCAAGAGGGAGACAGCTGGTTGTCTACAGTGTGTGTATGTGTATGTGTGTTGTGAGCTGTGAGGTTAATGTTGTCTTCTTCTAATGGTATTCAGTTTATGATCGGTAATTCAATCCTATCTCATGGAGCAACTGTACTCTGTGGACATATGGTACATCAAAGCACTAAATCTGGGTGAGGTAGTGCATGCCTGAAATCCCGGCAGTCTGTGAAGCTGAGGCAGTAAGATCACAAGTTCCAGCCCAGCCTGAATGACAGAACAACTTAGTGAGAGCCTATCTCACACAAAAACAAGACAAACAGTATAGGCCCTTGATTTGGGCCTGAGTACCACAAAAAATAGTAAGTAGAAACATATTGCTTTGTGCAGTAAATATTTTTTAAGATAATAACAAATTGGAAAAAAAAGAAGTATACAGAATTTCACTAAACAAAATGACAGGACTTCAACAATGGTTGCTATACTGCATATTGTTGTCTTCAAATTAGTTGTTCAGATTATCAGACATAAGCATACAAAATTGGTCAAAAGAATAAAAAGTGAAAACGAACTAACTGTCCCTTTTGATAGACCAACAGAAATCATGAGCACAACTATCCAAGCCATCCTGTGTATGTACATGTATGTTATATAGTTTTTCTTCCTTCCTTCCTTCTTTCCTTCCTTCCTTCCTTCCTCCTTTCCCTCAGTCCAGTGGTTCCTTCCCTTTGAACAATTTCTTTCCCTTTCACAGTATCTATTGTGTCTTTGCCCTGTCTGTCTGCTGCAGCTCAGCTGTCAGAGGGTCAAGATTGCCAGGTCTTCACAGAGCCCCAGCTAAGACTCCACAGGGACACCCAGGCTTCCTGTTATTGCTTAAACATGGACCACTCCTCAAAGACTCATGTACCATGTCCATGCAGCAAGTTCCAGAAAGGCAACTGTATCCTGAGCGCACTGGCTTGGATAGCTGATGAACCCGTTAGTGAATCCAAGCTTGTGAGCTTGTGGGCTTGTGAGCAGCAGGGGAATGGCTAGATGTGGCTGCAGCCCCCTTCCTTTCTTGCAGTCTTGCCCTCTGCTTCCCACTCCTGGATGCTGTGAGCTGACCAACTGTCCTCTACGATGTCTTTCCACTGTGAGCTTTCTGCCTCAGAGCCCAGCAACTATGGCCTGAAACTTTGAAACCCTGAATCAAAACAGACCCTTCCTGCTTTCACTTCTGCATGTCAGGTATCTTGTTCCAGCAACACAAAGTTAACAAAAATACTTCCCATGGTGACTACCAGCCCTACGCTCCCTCCTCCTCAGCCTCCCAGCTCTGCCCCTCCTGGCTCACATCTGTGGTTTCGGAAGGCTCTGGGACAAGGTTCCCTGGCTGCAAGCTGTGAGACCCTGACTCTCCTCCTTCACCATGCTGTGACTTGTGCAGCCAGGATCGTGGGAAGCGGAATGGGTATAATTTCGAACTTGAGGTCCACCAATTAGTGTTAGATCTAAATTTTCACATCAAAAAATACTCTACATTGGGGCTGGCGAGATAGTTCAGTGGTCTAGAGTGCCTGCTTAAGCAAGTTTAGGCAACCACACGGACCGCAGTTCGGTCCCCAGCACCACATGCTGCGCCAACCTCACCCCCAGGGCAAGCTGAGCTGACCATAACATACATAAATAAATAAAAGTTTAAAAAAAAAAAAAAGGAGAGAGAGATAATAAATTTTTTTTTTAAATACTCTACATTTATGAATGAGGCCATTTGCAGAAAAATGGCATGGTCATGTGACTGACAGACTGTGGTGGAAATTCCCTTCCACGCAGGCCTCGATGCACCTACTATGGGGATAGGGTGAGAATCACAGAGGACCCAGGCCAGACAGAGTCCTTCCCTGAACAGTGGCCTCTTCATCTATTAGTTTCTTCAGTCTCAGAGGCCATAGCCTGAGCCTGTGTGCCAAAGACAAGCTAAGGAGGAAAAATGAGGGAGAGGCCCACATCCAGATCAGTGCTGAGTCTTCCGCCATCTTTTTGTCTGGTTTCTTCAAGGTGAGTGTTTATGGCTTCAACCAGAAAAAAGGGAAGGAGTACAGAGCCTCTGCTTAGTAGCACTCTGGAGAGAAGCCAAATGAAAGCCATGCCTGCCAGAGGGGCCTCAGTGTGCGAGTCGTGGGTGTCTAGAAAGGTGAGTAGGCAGGCAGTGTATAGTGGGCACAACTTCAAACTTGAAGTCCACCAATCAGTGTTAGTTTAGGTCTTATCATCCAAAAAATATTTTTTGGTTTATCATCCATTTTAGGTTTTATCATCCAAAAAATATTTTAAATTTATGGTTAATGCCAGTTGCAGAAAAAAAACAGTATGGTCATGTGACTGATCAAGTGTGGTGGAAATTCCTTTCCATGCAGGCCTCATAGCCCTGGAAGAAGGTAGGAAGGGAACTGGAAAAGTGGAATTACAACCCTGATCCCTTCCCTTATAAAAGGGAAGGAAATGAAAGAAGAATGCATAATATGCAATGAGCCTATGTGCATAATTATGTCCAGAATTAAATCTTCTCCATTACATAAGTACTACCCTAATACATTAGTAAGAAAACCAAGGAACCAAGCCTATCTTGCCCATCCTACTCAAAGCACCAGTCTCAGTCTCTTTGCCCCTGTCTCACTCATCTTAGTTGCTATGTCCCAGTGGTGGCAGATACCCAGCACACACGCTCAGAGGGCTGTTCGTATCACTGAAAGCTCTAAAAGGTGTGGCATCGCTGTTATATCCTTTTGTAATCTTTGTCATACATATAAACACCCATGGATGAATGTGCAAATCCATGGGAAGATGTGCCTAGTAGTTAGGGAAGATTCCTGGTCACTTCCTTTTATTATTATTATTATTTTTTTTGTTCAATGGCATCACAGTACATGCGCCATATACAAGCAATGTTTCCTTAACAAGGAGGTCTCCCAAGCCAGAGTGCGGACCTACATCATCTTCCACAATAGCTGCCTAGTACTTCAGAATTTGAGTGTAACATTGCTTTCATAGCTTCCTGTACCTCAGAGCTTCCCATACCTTATTTAAATTACCCCCCAACATATATTTCAATGACAACGTTACTCCTATCTTTAGGGTGGCTCTATACAACTGTTTTGTGGAGGAAGTGACCAAGAAACGCATTTGGATTCTCATAGGTGCTCCCTCTTGCCTTCTTAGCCATAAGCAAAAGTTTTTCAGCCACTTAATGTTTATTTTTTCAAGAAATATTGAAAACTGTAGCACTTTAAAACTCACCACCCTAAAACAACAAACAGTACCATTTTGGGGAATATTGTGGCCCTCACCTTACAATGATTCTACATGCACATGTGTGCACACACACTTACAATAGTGAGAGTGTACTGTACCTGCATTATAAAAATTAGACATTTTCAAAATGTGGTCATTTTCCTTTTGAACTTCTCCCTCACTTCCACTCCCCACCTTCCTGACATACTAATCATTTTAATCCATAATGGGCTCTGGTCAAACATAGTAGATTGAAAATATGCATTAACCTCTGCTCCCTCTCAAAATCTCACTAAAAGGACAGCAAATGGATGACAAAGGCATTATCCCCAAAGGACAAAGAGATCAGCAGAATCCTGGGCAGCCTTGAGAAATGCACACAATATTAAGGAAGCTAAAAAGCAGATGGATGGACCAGAAGTCTCTGGACTGGTGCAAGAGGTAAACCTAAAATTTTACTTCTCTCAGAGGGAAGCTAGTAACACACAAGCAGATATGCTCCTACAGGCTACAGAGGGGTTTGATATTTCAAGGCATCTGAAGTTCCTTGGAAAATATGAAAGCAAGAATGACTTTACTTTAGCCTGAAATTCAGCAATGAAATCTCTCGACCTCTCCTTTATTCCTACCCCAGCTGATTAGTCTACTATATCCTGATGGAACATGAAATGTGCCACATACAGTGGTTGAATGCAAGGCCTATGGATGTGAAAATTTAGGCACCCATGAGGGACCTGGTACCATTCTAAGAGAGGAATAAGTGGGTGTGGAGCACTTGTGTTCAGCTCCATGCACCACTCTGCAAACTTTGGCAGCCAAACTTCTCGCTCTAGGAAGGAGGCAGCAGGGTTCTCCTCGGCAGGGACTACTTTACAGAGTAGCAGTCAGCACTGTGTGGCTACAACACATTCTTTAACTGATCAGCTTACCTAAAGAGTATACTTTGGCTCACAGCTACAGAAATGTTGGTTGATGATGGAGGCCCCCACTGTTCAAGCTTACTGCAGTGCTCATGGTGGAAGTTCAGGGTGGAGTGAGCTGTTCACATCTAGCCAAGAGTGAGAAGGACAAGAGAAAGTAGCTGGGCTTCCAGGATCTTCCTTTTGGGCATGCTCACCAGTGACCTGAAGACCTGCTACTAACCCCACCTTTTAAAATTTCCACTCCCTCCCAAGATCTCTGCCTTGGAGACCAGGTTGTTAACATCTGAGCCCCTGGGAGAGTGTGTCCAATTCAAACTTCAGCAGCAAGATGTTGGAGACTGCCCACTGTCCGCATACCAGGAGCACAACAGTACACTTAGCATTGAACTCATAGCTCACGCACATGCTCAAGATTCCTGGAAGAGCAACTGGGATGAGCTCAGAACCGGGAAAGCAGAGACAAAAGCAAGTGAAGTGAGAACTTAGAGCCAAGGAAAATGCTTTTGAAATATAGTTCCCAACACTAAACTAAAATCAAAATGGATTAAAGATCTAAACATTAAAACAGAAACACTAAATCTCCTGGAAGAGAAAACAGGAAGAAATCTTGAAGATATAGAGGTAGACAAACAGCTCGTGAACAAAAATCAAACTGCACGGGTAATACCTGAAAGAATTAACAAGTGGGACCTCCTCTTATTGAGAAGTTTTTGCACATCAAAAGAAATTACCAACACAGTGAAGGCAACTCACATATTTGGAAAAAATATGAACTAAGCACTCAGACAAAGGTCTTCTCTCTAGAATTTATAAAGAACTAAAAAACATTAGGGTCCCCAAATTTAAAGACCCAATCCAGAAATGGGCATGTGAGATGAACACGCACTTCTAAGAGGAAGAAATACTAGAAGCTTATAAATACGTGAAAAAATGCTCCACATCGCTAGCCATCATGAAATGCAAATTAAAACAACACTTAGATACCATCTCACCCCAGAAAGAATGGCTATCATAAAGAAATCAACCAGTAACAAATGTTGGAGAGGCTGTGGGGGAAAAGGAACTCTTCTCCACTGCTGGTGGGAATGTAGACTGGTACAATCATTATGGAAAGCAGTGTGGAGATGTCCTAAAAAAAAAAAAAAAAAAAAAAAAACTGGGACTGGAAATCTCATTTAATCAATCTATTCCCCTATTGACAAAATTTTCCAAAAGAACTGAAAACATATCATAGTAATATATGCATACCTATGTTTACAGCAGCACAATTTGTGATAGTCAAATATTGGAAACAACCAAAATTCCTATCACTTGAGGAATGGGTGAAAAAGATGTAGTGTTTTTATACAATGGAGTATTACTCAGCTATAGAAAATAGTAAATTCAAAGCCTCCAGATGTAGGTGTGTGAACTTGAAGATATACCCATAAGTGAAATAAACCAGACCCACATGTGTAAATATTCTATAGTCTCCCTGATATAAAAACTCAAAAGAGGACATAAAAATTGAAAATTATAACACAGTTAAATTAAAAGTGAAAAGTTAAGGAGTAAACAATGAAGAGAGAGAGAGCAAGGAGAATAGTTAGGAAGCATGGCAGGGGCAAAACCATACTTTTATGTACACAAAATGGTCAAGGTAATGGTCCTAAGAATCTCCATTACGTTTTTGAAACTAGAAGTTAATTGGTAGATTTTTCACCCTGACTAACTATATATGCTGATAGATGTGAACTAAGCAAATACACTGAGGATAGAAATGTGTAACACTAAAATCATGCTTGGGAGCTGGGCGTGGTGGCGCACGCCTGTAATCCCAGCACTCGGGAGGCTGAGGCAGGAGGATCGGTGCGAGTTCGAGACCAGCCTGGGCTACAAAAGTGAGCTCAAGGCCAGCCTGAACTGCATAGTGAGACCCTGTCTCAAAAAGACAAAAAAAATAAATAAATAAAAAATAAAATAAAATCATGCTTGGAATACCTATCATTGTGGTCTTCTAAATGTGTACTGCTTCTAATATCATATCAATTATTGCTATACTCTCTCTCAAGTAAATATTTGGGTTTTTGAAAGGTAATAGAATAAAATAAGAGGCAAGAAAAAAAGTCATAGGATTGTCCTGCTACAATACTGTCTATCGTTAGATTTCTAAATTTCTGTGTGAAAATATGTAATTATTTTTTTCACATTCTGTAGGGATTTAAAGTTTAGAATATCAATGATTGTTGGAAAATACCTTTTCCATATCTAAGGTATTTGATATTCAGACAGATAGTGATTTTAAGCTCAGCTGTCTATGTTATAGGGTAAAAATATCATTAAGCTTCTCTTCTGGGTGGTTGACAAGTGTGCAGACCAAGAAATTATAGAAAAAGGAGGGCTACAAGGATAGCCAATATTTCGGCCCTAGCCCTTCAAGGCCATCAAGGACTCAGACTTCCAGCCCACCCAGAACAATCCAGGAGACAAAGATAGAAGGAATTGGAAGTTACACACCTGAAATTCCTGAAATGATAGCAACCAAAGTAAAAAAAATAACTCCATCAGGCTACAGAAGAAATCAGATCAGAAATACCTTAGATAACAACAAAAAAAAATGACACCAATCATGAAAGAATTGTTCAACACATCTAAAGAAGACACATATTTTTTTTAAAAAGTAGAGGATAATAGAAAAATGATGGAAGCACTGAATAAACAATACAAAAAAGTTATGAGATCTCCCTGCTAGAAGATCATGAGAAAAACTGAAGGAAGTTAAAAAAGAAAAAGAGAGATTCTTTTAAAAATAAAAAAATCAATCTAGAAGGCACAACATCTAAAGGCAGAAATAAAAAGTTCATAAAATTGAAGAGTGATGCAAGGTGTTCAAGAAATAACATTTCCTAAAAACTGAATAGCGTGATCTCCAAATTCAAGGGAGATACCAATTCTCCACCACAAGAGAATAAAAAACATCATATTGAAATTTCAGTATGTAAGAGATAAACTGCTAGTCTCCAAAGAGGAAAACAACAACCAAAATGGCCTGCCCCTGTTCTGCACCATCTGGACGTTAATGTAGTAGTGCAGCAAAAATGATTTCAAGCTTAGCATTTTATACTCAGCCAAACTATCCACCAGACCTGAAGCTAGAATGAAAACGTTTTCAGACATGCAACATCACAAAAGAAAATTTACTTCCTATGCATCCTTTATCAGACAATGAGTGCATATCAAAGAAGGAAGGAAACAAAGAAAAAAGACATTGGGTTCAGGAACAAGGGTCTTGCATAGGAGCATGGTGAAGGGAAATTTGAGGAAGATGGTCCAGGCAAGTCCTACTGCTATGCCTGTGTAACAAGCCTAAAGAGCAAACGCAGTGAATCAGTGTTGCTTCCATCAAGAGGATAAAAGAAAAATGGAAGACATGTGCTCCAGTTTAATAATATTGAAGGTCATGTTATAGGATTTTTTTTTTTTTTTTGTCTTTTTGAGACAGGGTCTCGCTATGCAGTTGAGGCTGGCCTTGAGCTCACTTTTGTAGCCTAGGCTGGTCTTGAACTCGCACCGATCCTCCTGCCTCAGCCTCCCGAGTGCTGGGATTACAGGCGTGAGCCACCACGCCCGACTAACATAGAATTTAGTAAGAAGTTAGCAAAAAGTACACAGAAAACGAATCAAATGAAGGGAAATTTAACAGATGTAAAAAATTTTAGGCAAAGCAAAGTTTATAAAGAAATTATAGTCACAATGTATGAATTATAAATAATTTCATAGTCAAAATTATGACACAAAACGTTGGTTCACAACATAAGTATGATATCACCCGAATAGGAAGATTATACAAAGAAAAGAATGGGTGGGAAGAGGTCTTACTGATGGCTAAGACATGACTTCTATGACTTTATCATCCTTAACAAAAGTCAAACACATAAGATTACAAAATAAATACTGAAGTTAAAAAGCATGCTGTTTAGAATATAGAGGTAAAAACCAAAGAAAGAGATAAATGAAAAATCATTCCAGGGGAGGAACTGTAACTTTTCATAGTGGATCATATAACCATTTGGTGCTTATGTATCTTAGGACTAAATATTAAAGCTAGAATTAAAACAGATTTAACACATATCATCTATACCTGGTCAGTGTCCACATAAATATTCACAAGATAGATGCATACATACATACATACATACATACATACATACATAGAAGCTTATCTATATCCTTGTATATTTTGTTACCTCAGTTCACAAACTTAATTTGCTCTACAATTTTGGAAAAGATGGCTACATTTGTGTTTGTGTGGGAAAGATGCCAAGATCATGTTTGTCACCTCATGCAGAGTTTGGCAACAAACAAGAAAAATTGCTAAATGCTTCCATTTGCTGACTGAATTGTTTGCAGCAAAGGCATTTGCAGAGTAAGGCACCACCTTGCATGTGTGTGTATGTGTGTATGTGTGCAAGTGTGTGTGTGTGTATGTGTGTCTTCACAAAAGAATTGCACCAGTCCATACATAGCACACTATGCTAGTCAACTTTCTCACCACTGGGACAAACACCTGACACCACAACTTAGAGGAGGAGAGCTTTACTTGGTTCATGATTCCAGAGGGATCAGCCCATGGTTGGCTGGCTCAAGGCAGAAGTAGCATGGTGGAAGGGCCTGGTGGAGACAAGCATCTTGATCCACAGTAGCTAGGAAGCAGAGAGAGAAGGGAGGAGCCATTAACCAGAATGCACCAGTCCAGTCACCCACTGAGCCACCTTCCACCAGGACTCACCTCCTAAGGTCACATTCAGCTCAGAATACATCAGTGGATTAATACAGTTATAAATTCAGTGTCCCCAAGGTCAAGGTATCTTCCTAAAGCCCCACCTCTAAAATTCATGGGCCTCTTTTTTAATTTTATTAATTTTAATGAGAATGAAATAACAATGGGCAGTTTCAAAACAGGCTAGTAGGACAGTTACAATAATTAATACATTGCATATTGTTGATCTTCGTAGTAGTTGTTCAGAGGACAAGATGCAGACATGATATCTTGTTTAAATACTACTAGTACAAATCTTTCTCTCATTGAACTAAGAGAAAGTAGCTGTATATCTATCCTAACTATTCTGTACATAGATAGATAGATAGATAGATAGATAGATAGATAGATAGATAGATTTCACTACAAAATGGTTCTTCATTTATATCCCTCTTTTTGTTTTATTTTGTCAGATATGGATGTTTCGTTGCCATTCAAATATTGTAAGTGCATGAATTTAGCAAAATAATGCAATGTAGTCCGATAGTCTATAATAGTAGTGAGTTATCAGCAGGACTAGCAATGTCAGAAGTTGTTGACTTGAGCCTTTTACAGCTCAGCATATTAATATGGCTTTACTTTTTATACCTTGTGGTTAGATTTTTCTGCTGGAGGTTAAGACTGAGATAAAGCAAGACCTATATAACACAAAACATAATTTTTGTATCTGACAAGGCCAGTCAAATCCCTGCAGGATTTACCCTGAAACTATGGACAGCATTTTGTAGAACTTTTGTCAGTGTCAGCCATCTGGATGAGTTATGGCCATTGCTTGACCAGTTTGCTCTCTGTGAAAGCCTGACAGAATATTTTTTTTTTCTAGGTGACTTTCCTTAGGCACACTATAAATTGTTGATCCCTTTCCTTTCCTCTGTAGTTCCAAAATCACTTGAACAGAAAATTTGGGATACCACTATGTTAAAAGATGTTACAGTACAGATTCTCTTATGCTCTGAGTCCTCACTAACCTTGAAGGGCTAGGGCCAAAATATTGGCTATCCTTGTAGCCCTTCTTTTTCTCTATTTTTTTGGTCTGAAAACTTAAGTTGTTAACCCTCCAGAAGAGAAGCTTAGCCATATTATTACCCTATAACATAGGCAGTTGAACTTAACATCACAATCTTTCTGAATATCAAATGCCTGAGACATACTATGGAACCAGTATTTTTCATCAATCATTGATATTCTAATAAAACCCTATAGAATGTGAAAAAAAAATAATTACATATTTTTACACAGAAATCTAACTATATACAAAATTGTAGCAGGTTAATCTTATGGCATTTTTTGTCTCTTATCCTCTCTTATTACCTTGTACATGAAAAAATGCTCCACATCACTAGCCATCCATGGGCCTCCTGAGGGACAGTTTAGACAAGTCATAACACATCTTCCTATATCCTTCATCATCTCACTTTCCATAACAATTACACTGTGGAAATCCTTCCAAGTCAACTGGTATTACTTCAACTTTTTAAAAGGTTACATATTGGGCTGGGGAGAGAGTTCAGTAGCTTAAGTACCTGCCTGGCAAGTGTAAGGTCCCAAGTTTGATCCCTGGTCCTGTAAACGGGTATGTATTGCTCCATGTGTTGTACATGTGTAAGAACTTATTTAATTATTTAATTATATATATATATATATATATATATATATATATATATCTTTAATATGTATTTCTGAAAAACATTCCAGCAATGAATAAGAATATACAGTTCATCTAGGTCATTTTATGACTTTCAATAAAATTACAATATTTTATTCCCATAGATATTGCATGCTTCTTGCTAGACTTATTATAAGGCATTTTATTATTTCTTCTGGAATGTGATAGGAATTATTTGCTAATAGAAAATATCTGAGGACAATATATCTATTACTTTCTTCTGTCATGACCTGGTACCCTGCAATCTGGCTGAACCATCATTAATTAATTCGAAGAGCTTTTTTGCTGACTTTCCAAGATTTTTACAGGCAAGCAGTTTTTTTGTTTTGTTTTGTTTTGTTTTTTGTTACTTCCCAAATTTTTACTACATTCTTTTTTTTCTCATCTTGCATTAGACACTTCAGGAAAATACTGAATAATTGTGGACAAAAGTCATCTTTGTCCTGTCCTTGACATTTATGAAAATATTTCTGATATTTCCCTAATTAACATGATGTCTATAGGAGTGCTGTAGTTGATCGCCCTCATCCAGCTACAGAAACTTCTTTGTATTCTTCGGTTGCTAAGAGTTTTATTTGTTTCTATTTTAATAAGGGATGGTTGCTACATGTCATCAAACTTTTTTTGGGGGGGAGGCACGATTTGTTTTGGTTTTGAGCCTACTGAGATGGACCATATGGTTTTTACAGCTATTGAGATAATCATAGGGCATTTCTTTGTTAATCTGTTAATGTGCTTAACCATATGAAAGGATTTTCAGTGTTGAGTCATCCTTGCATTCTTGAGAGTGAGGTGGAGCTGCATTGTCACGGTGCCCTGGTGGTGTTCTTTCAGAATTCTGCTTGATCCAGCTACAGCTTCCTGACTAGCCTGAGGCAGCCTCTTTCTGTCTGGTTTTGGTATTGAGGCTGTGCTACCCCCAAAGCAAGTTGAAAATGTTGCTATATTTCTAAGATCTGAAAATTAAAGAAATGATTGAATTCAGCCATGGTGAGGTAACAGACCCAGGGCCCATCCTGAGCAGCCTAGAACCAGAGGCACATGACAACCAAGTGATTATGCTGGGTAACAGTGGCCGGTATCTAAGCACTGCTGTGGACACGATAGACAGGAGCAGGAAGTGGATTAGGGGCAGAGGCAGCCAGAGCTGCCTCCAGGGTAAGCAGGAAGCCAGCAGAGGCACACCTTGGAGGCACAGGAGGATTTGGGTTGAACTAAGCCCTGAAAGGTTTTAAGTGGAAGCATTACATGATCAAACCTGCAGTTTTAAAAGATTACTCTTTTGCGAATAGCTGTGCATTAGATTGACCTTTTGACATATCTGGGAGGCCACAATTTGAAGCAGCCAGGATGGAGGCCCCAGAGCACATGGCCATGACAGGGACACCCAGGTCTCTGGCCTTGTACCTTGCCAATGTGCCTTGCTTCCCTTTGCTGAGATGGAAAACCTACAGGAAGAGCAACTCTGGAAGCAGCAGAAGGTAGCGGTGGGATTACTGAGTGTGAGGCCAAAGCGCTGAGGCCAGGCTCAAGGTGCAAACTCCAGAGGGGTGGCTGGGACGTAAGGTGCCCCTGAGGAATTGCTAGGCTAGAACAGAGCTGGGGGCCAGGAGAAGTCTCCAGAGCAGGAGTGAGGGGAGGCTTTGGTGGAGCCTGGAATTTGACATCACAACGTGGAGCAAGAGGTCAAAGCCTTCCATGGTGGCTGAGAGTTCACCTGTGGACCAAGGAGAAAACAAGGGTGTGGGGACCGCAAGGCGTCGGCAAAGACCAACCCTTGAGATGCTGCACAAAGCTAAGACTGGACATGCCAAAGGCGGTTTCCATCCTCTCCCAACTCTGCCCGGCCTGCAGCCTTCTCCATCACTGAAGTCCACCCGCTCCCTCTAGCAGCTCCAGTCCTGTGTTTTCCTGACTTCCGTCCTCTCCGCCATTTTCGCCAACCCTTCAGTACTCCTACTCGGGTCCACCTTCCAAGGTGAGGCCACCCCAGAGCGCAACGGCTCTGCCGCTATGCCCCAGGTGTTGTCACTCAGTTGCCTGGGCTTCACACTTGCATCCTGACCTCACCTGCTCACGCAGCTCAGGGACCACCCTGGGCCAGGCACACTGTAAACCACCAATCACAAGCAAGGCTTCAGATCCTTGAGTGGCCACTGAGCTTGGCACCGGCACCCATCTCAATACATGGCTGCCCTCGTCTCCTTGTAGCCCCTCTTCCAAACACCTGCCCCCCCTGGTCTTCCTCCAACATGCCCTACTTCCTCCAAAGGGGATCTTGCCCTAGCCCTTGCCCTGGTCCTATAAATCCTCCCTGAACTTCGCCTCCTTGTAGCTTCATTCCCTACCTGCCATGTGCCAGCCTCCAGCACACCATATACTGTGCTGTTTAAGGTGCCTGTTCCCCTCTCTCCCACCAGTGAGATCATTGCCCGGAAGACAGAGACTTTTTTCTGCTACTCACCACTGTGACCTCAGCACTGTTGAGTGCAATGAACTTCTTCCACGGTTGAAGTTCAAAATATGTTGGTGAGTGGTTAAAAGGAGTGGGAAGAAACGAGAATGGGAGGCAGCAGGCCAGCCAGGCTGGGAGGGATGAACGGGGGAGATGGGACTCCCTGAGCCCTAAGCCAGACCCCAAGGGTAGAGCCTGTGCCTCTGCCCTTTGAGCCCCTACACCAGGATGGGCCCTGGGGCAAGAAGCCAGAGACGAGGCAGAGGGTCCTGCCCGGTGTCTCAGGGTTGATCTTTCACTTCATTTGTCTCTAGCCTATCAGTCCATGCAGAGGGGAACACCTATCCTGTGGTCTCTGAGCCTCTTGCTGCTCCTCTGAACACTGGAGGAGATTTGTGTACTCAGAGGAGGGACAAGGACAACAGGCTGGGCAGAGTGGGGGCACCATGGCATGGCACTGGAGCATCACAAAGACCCGAGATCCCTTTATAGGGACAAGGTGCCCAGAATCAAGAAATGGTGGAGAAACCCCAGGGGGTGGAGCAGCCATGAGACTCGGCCTAGGAGATTCTTGGTTTTGTTGCCATTGTTGTTGATAATGAGACTTACTCAGAGCCTTGCACTTGCCAGACAGGTGCTTGTGCTACTGAGCTACTCAACCCTGGCCCAGCGTAGGATGTTCTTTGCAATGCATGCTGCTTCTTTGGCAAGTTAATGGGGGGAAAACACACACACGGCTGGCCAGAGCTGCGCCTCCCCCCAAGGGCTGGGTGCTGATGATCCTGGGTGAGATCTGGACTCACACAGATGGATGTAGAGGCTCTGCCGCGAGGGGCTCGGGCAGCTGCTGTGGGAAGGAAGGGAGCTCTGCTACCGCGATGCGCCTTTCTGGATGCCCCAATCCTTCCCATTTGGCCACCCTTTGCAGCCACCACTTTCTCAAAGTAGATTTACTTTCAATCGCCATTTGCTAAATCTGTCCCCTGTAAATCTTCAGGGGAGGGAGGGATTAAGCCTGATTACAGATGTTATAGAAGGCAGCCCAGGAGCTCCAGGGGTGGGAGTTAGGCAGGAGGTGTGGGTGGAAGCAGCCCACGCTCCTCCTGGGCTGGTCCAGTGATCTGCCAGGCTTGCGCCACCTTACCCAGCCTGGCAGCAGGTGGCTGAGGTTCCCCCGGCCTCTGCCCACTCAGGAATGGGCAGCCTCCAGGCAGCAGACCCTGGCACCTGGAAAACGCGGCAGGCGGGCTCATGGGCTCCATGAGGAAGATGAGCAGCTCCTTCAAGCGGGGCTCACTCAAGAGCTCCACATCAGGCTCCCAGAAGGTGAGTGCCCTGAGCGGGCTGCAGAGGACCTGAGTGAGGGGGTTACAGGCTCCAGCTCTGCGGGCTCCTTCCAGATGTTTTCAGATGGCCTGCATAGCTGGCCTTTGGCTCTGTGGCATCAGGCCCCCTTGTTAAGAGGCAGCCCCACATTTCCAGCCACCATAACCCTTGGAGGTATCTGGTGGCTCGACTCATGAAGACCTGGCGTCCTCGCTACACATGCTCCTGAGTCAGCATGTGTGGGTGTTGCGTAGCTTGTGGGCCCATGTGAGGACACCCACATCCCTGCTCCCTGCAGCTGGCCTCCGCACTCATCTTCATTCTGAGTCAGACGGTGATAGGAGTGCAGCGTGAGCTCAGTAGTGTGCAGGAAAGCCCTGGTGTGGGCCTTGACCTCAGGGTGTGGAGTCTGCCAGAAAAGGGGGACAGCCAGATGCCTTGAACTGAAGGGAGGCCGTGGTGGCCCTAAGTGGGCTCCTGGGCAGGACCTGTGGCTCCCAAGACTCAAGGCAGGCTGGGCAGAACGGCCTTACATTGTCTCCAGAAACAGCATCAGGAGCTTCTTTGACTTGAGGAAGCCTGTCTGGCGGCATCAGCCCTGAGTACCCTGGGTGCAGTAGACGGCCCTCACTTGCCTGGCCACTGCCTCACCCCCTGCCCATGGGAGCGGCTGTGAGGGGAGCTCCGTGCCAGCTGCACAGAGGTGTTGACTAGCTCCCACAGAGCCCCAAGAGCTCAGTGGGCAACTCTGCTCCTTCAGGGATGCTGCAGGAGGGGTGGTACGAGTCAGGGAAGGATCAGGACCCTGTGGCCAGAAAGGATGTGTGCTTTTGGGAGCACATTCTCAGCACCACAGGGGCCAGAAACTGCCCCTGCCCTGGGGACCAAGATAGTGAACCATGTGGTCTGGGTGAATAGCCAAGGAAAGGTTACTTGCCTGGGCTGGACACCGGGGGTCAGTGCTCAGGAAGGCCCTACCTCAAGGGCCATCTCCCTGTGCACTCACCAAGACCGGGCAGGTGTTCAGCATCTCTGACTCCATCCCCCTGCAAGTACAGATAGAGAAAAGTAAACAGCATTTTATCCCTCTTTGTTAAACTTCACTCTCATTTTAAGCATAGAAAAGACCCATCCTCTGAGGGCTCTGTGGGGGACAGGCACAGCTCTGCCTCAGCGCGCGTGAGAGTCAGTGTTATTTTTAGAGCTAGTGCACACCCACTGTCTTGTGTAAGTTAGCGTTCACAAGTCTCCCACTGCTTTTTCAGGAACGAGAGGCTTGCAGGCCACTCGCTCGCTGTGGGGCCCTGGGGCCATGGTGCTTCCCCAGATCCCACCCTCCCCAACACAAAGCTGGTCAGCGCTGTTCTTGCTGAGAAGCTCTAAGAAGGAGCAAGCTTTGTTGGTGGTGAATCTGATGGTTCGCAGTGACCTTGCTTGTACACAGCCCTGTGGATAGCACCTCCAAGCCCAGCTGCAATTCCAAGTCTGAGAGCAGGGGAGTCAACAGCGCCTCATTTACACAAGCGCGCATGCACGCATCCACACACACTTAAGGCCAAAAGGAAGGATGACCCTCCCTCATGTGGTGCAAGGCCACACTCTTATAGGTGGGGTAGCAGTGTAGCATAGTGGTAGAGCACTCACATAGCATGTGTGAGGTCCTGGATTCAGTTCCCAGCACCAGCAGGACCACCACCATCTCCCAAACTCCTACAGAGTGAGATGAATGCTCATAATGGCATTGCCTCTTAGCCCATTTATAAAGTTCCCAAACCAAGAGGCAAAATTATTGCTGGAAGGACAAAGAGCATACCTACGGCTTTAAGGGATCCCCCTCTATGGGGAGCCACTAGGAAGCATTTGCATCACTGGGGCCATGCAATGTTTTCTTGTATACTTGGTCCTCTTGTGACCTCAGCAGCCCAGGGCCAGAGCCCCACTTCTTAACTAAAAGCTTCACCCTGGGGCCCAGCGAGATGGCTCAGTGGTCTAAAGCGCCTGGTTGGGAAAGCTTGGGCAACTTCAGGGACCGCAGTTCAATCCCGGCACCACATGCTGCGCCAGCCCTGTCCTTGGGGTGGGCTGAGCCGGCCATAAAAAAAAAAAAAATGAGTGAATAAACAAACAAAGTTTCTGAAACAAGAAAATAAATAAATAAATAAATAAAATAAAATAAAATAAAAAAAGCTTCACCCTTTCTGCCCCGTGCTTGCCGAAACACACCAGCAGCCTGGCGGGAAGAAAGAAACGTGAACCACACTGCCTCCAAGTCATCCAAAGGCAGATGGGACCCTTTGTCCTTGGTTGGTCACCTCTCTCCAACTAGAAGCTCTTCCTTGGTGAGCTCCTAACCCATGAACAAAACCCAGTCCCCACTGGGGCCTCACCACTGCCAGCCCCAGCAGCCTGCTTGCTGCTAGGTCCTGCTGGCAAGAACAGGCCCCTTCCGGGAAGAGCCTCCAAGGGCTCCTGCAAGAAGTAGGAGAGGACGCTAGATTGCTTAGCATTTCTTTCCCTGTCTATACCATATTTTGCTAAAAGCTTCATCTAAAATTTGGAGTTGAAGATTAAGGTCCCAAACAAATTTGAATAATAGTGCAACTCAGAAATTAAACCCTAGAATCTATTTCAGAAAAATTCCAGCTACTGCGCTGAAGGAAATATAAATCAGTCAGGTGAGCACCGCATGTTATAGAAAACCAGAAGCGAACAAATGACCTATCTGTAAGGTTGAGGCAAGCTTTTGTTTATTTAAGCATTAGGAATACTATACAGCACTTAAGTAAACTAAGCAGCTATATCAACATGGACAGGCCTCAGAACATACTGTTGAATATTTTTCAAAGCACCCAGAATATACTATTTATAGAAGATGCAAAATACATAAAGAAATCTAAATTAAAGACATATTCCTTTAGAGTGAAGGCAGTTAGCTCTCTCTGTAGTCTCTCTCTCTCTCTCTCTCTCTCTCTCTCTCTCTCTCTCTCTCTCCTTCTCTCTCCTTCCCTCCCCTCCCCTTTGCTCCACTCCTCTCCTACTTGTTTTTCTTCTCCTTTTCCCTGTCCTTGTTTTTTTCCTTCTCCTGAAAAGAGTGAAGTCAGTCACATCTGTAAAGGAAGCTGCAGGTCTGCGGCTGCCAGGTACATTGGTTTTGCCTGTGATTCTGAGGTCAGTAGGGTGCTGCTCCATCGAAGGCAGTTTGCATATGGCTTTAAAGCAGGCCACAGAGACAACACAGATAAGCCAGAGTGTGGGGTGGGGCGGCTGCTCCGGCTGTGCTTCAGTCCCCAGGGTCTCTCTGCCTGAAGGACATGTGTCACCATGGTGTAGGGAAGGTGCCCAAGACCTGCCCTGGGATCCTGAGCATCCTGTCCTCCTCGGTTCTGGATTTTCTCCTTAGGTGTCCACAGGCCAAGATCTTCTGCTGCAGCCTGCTGACCAGCATGGGGCACCCAGGGTTGACACCTCCATAACACACTAGGTACAGCCCTGGATTTCCTTGAGGCTGTGTTACCCCAACTTCTCAGATGGTGTGGCCTGACCTGGGGTGATTCTGAGTCTATTCACCAGGTCTGTGCTTGGAATCCACTAGAGTGCAGAATTCCACATGCAAATCCCAAGTAATTCCCATCCTGGAGGAGCAGGAGTGGAGTGGCCTTGTGCACTGAGGGCCCCAGTCCCCACCCCTCTCGCTCATCTCTTGACAGCCTCAAATCACACAAGCAGGAGAACTGCAAATCCCTGTGGGCTAATGTCCCACCCACTGGACACAGACTTTCACATAAGGCAATGAAAACAGGTGGCTAAAAAATGAAATTTAAAAAGCCAATCTGAAGGGGTTTTCTAATTATTAAACTTAACAGATACTTATGGAACCATTTAAGTTGCTAAGGTCATGTTTGCACCAGGGCTCAGGTATTGTGCTTGTCCCTGGTTGTGGCCAGCGGTGATAGGCTACAGCCCGCACCCTGAGCAGACCTCACTTCGAGTGTCCAGCTCTCTCTGTGAAGGCACATGAGGCAGAGGCTCTGGACCCCTTATGAAGCTGAGGAAGACTTGCAGAGGTGGAGGGCCACGCCCAAGGGGTCTTGAGTTGGGCGGGCCATCTTTACCACACTCATCTGTATGCCCCTCTGAGGGCACACCTTCCAGGGTAGCGGTACCCAGCTGCTGAGGATTCCTCTCACCAAGTGCCTGCGTGGCTCTGGCTGCCTGTGCCACGGTCCCTGAGCCAGGCTGGTGGCTCCAGCTCTGTGTGAATGAATTTTGAGGGGCCGGCCCCTGCCTCTGTGCCCTGCACAGAGTAGCTATCCAGGGAACCACCTTTGCTGAAGGACGCAGGCCCTGAGGAGCGTGGCGGTGTTGGGGCAGGGCTGTGCCGTCCAGGGCCCCGGGTTGGGGGACAAGCTAGCCGGCTGCCGAGTGCCCACTTCAGTCCCGTGACCAGCAGGTCTTCCTTGGGCCAGGGTATGCAGTCCTGCCTCTGGGCCCTGCTGGGATGCCCCCACTTTCCAAGGAGACCTGAGCGGTGCACATTCTCGGGATTGCCTGCTCCTCTGGGTCCCCTCCTTTCAACCCAGTGGCAGGGAACTTGCCTGGTTTTCCCACTGGAGGGGCAAAGCCGCAGACTGCTTTGGGGACAGGAGAGAGAGGGCCAGGGGCGAGGGCACTTTCTTCCTGGACTCCCTGGTGTGCCACAGAAGAGCGACAGAAAATGACAGGATAGGGCCATGCGCTGGAGTGGGCAGCAGGCACAGCTCAGGTGAGGATGGGGCCAAAGCTGAGTCCTGAGGACAGGGATAGGGGGTCTGACTGAGCCTGACTACTGGTGGCCAGGGTGAGAGGTTCCTAGGCAGCATGGTGAAAAGTCACCAGCATAGCCGGGAGACCTCCACAGCATCACTGCATCATGGAACTGCATGGCCTTGCTAGGGAAGGGTGAGAGGGAAGAGCTGTGGAAGCGGGGTGTGCCAGGCAGCAGGCAGAGGGCCAGCAAACACTTGTCCGCCTTGTTTAGCTGTCCTGGGTAGTGAGGGAAAAAGTCTTTAAATGAAGAGGTCCCTCCACAGCTCAGCCCAAGTACACCCTGGGAGCGCCCGCCCTAGACGTCCACTAGAGGTCTGCAATGTGCATGCACACACCAAAGGCTCTGTCTGACAGGTCCTGCAGGAAAGAAAGCTCTCCTTCACCCAGAGCTCACTACAAAAACCCTTCCCACGTGATCAGCTGTGGATCCCAGGCCAGAAAGCACTTTGTCAGGAAACACAGAATGGAGAGTTAGCGCCTGACGGTGAAATGGAAGAGGGCCCTGATCCTGACTTGCTGCACAGCCTGTGATCGGGGCTCCGCCCTCCATTCCGCAGAGGATGCGGACAGGCAGGGGTCTCAGCGGAGGAGGCTGAAATGTTTCAGAAGGTAGATTGAAAAGAAAAAGATTCTGCTTCTCCTGACCTCTGAGGAGCCAGGTCTAATCGTATCCCCAGGAAAAGTCCCTTTGCCTGGCACCGACTTCAGAAAGCCTCTGGTCCCCTTGCCTCAGAGCTGACAGGCACCGGCCTCTCTTGGCCCATTCATGGCTTTCCCACTGAAACCCAGATCGTCCCAAGTCACAGAGAGCCCAAGTTGTATCTGCTGCCGCTGGCAGCTGCGAAGCTTCCGTGTACCACAGAGGGGCCCAGAGCCCCAACCTGAGGCTTTCCTCCAGGCCCCCTCTGGCTACACCCTGTCTCCTCTCTCTTCCTCCCTGCTTGCCCTGCCAGCCCACCTTTGGGTCCTGACATCGGCTCTCTGCACTTTCAGGTGCCCTTCAAGGGAACCTGGGATGTGGCTGTCGGGACAGCCTCGTGCTTCCTCTTCAGGTCCATCCAGGTTGGCCGTGGAATCCCCACAGGATGAGCTGCAGGCGTTGCTAACTGACCGTGTCCTTAGAGACAGCCCCTCCATCAAAGGGATGCAGGAGAATGCCTGGAGAAGACTCACGTTGCCCCAGGGAACCTCTAGTTCAGAAGCGGGCTGCACGCATGCGCATGGGGCTCTCCATCTCCCCGGGCTGTGCTCCACGCCCAGCGCTAACCCGAGTGGTCGGGCAGCCACCAGAGATCAAAGACCCAGCCCAGCCGACCTGGGCAGCCGCAGGGAGCCACTCGACGACTCTCTGAGCCCCAGTTTTCCATCTGTAGAATGAAATGATTTCTCCCGGGTCTTTTCACCAAAGAACTCCCGCTTCTAGCCCATCTTTTGCCAACATAAAAAATATCCTTGCAAGTAGGAAAGATTGAATTTTTATAATTCCGTCCCAAAGCAAACAAAACCCAGTTGTCAGCGGGTAAATTGGCTGTGTCAACGTGGACAGGATTCTTTGCTAATGCTTTTCTGTGAGCTCACCATGGTGCTTAATAGAGGAAGGGTGTCGGTCCCTCGACAAACACATCTGAGTCCCCTTGAAGCTGCGGATCTGGGGGAGATGAGTCAGAAGACACTGCAGGAGCTGGGGCCTGGCGGGAGAGGTGTGCGAGGAGCAGGTGCTGCGGGAACCGAGGCCCTTGGGGCCACGCAGACTCTCCTGCCATTGCGCGGCCCTGGGCAGCAGCTTAGTGACCAAGGACAAGCAGACTTGTCAAAGGAGACTGACTTAGGGTGTGGATTTTGGGAACTGGCACGCATTGTCACCTCGGCAAAGATGTCTGTTTCAGAAGCAGCCAACCTGACGTGTGACGGTGGCAAATGCTGTACCACGCATGACAGGCCAGTGCTTGCAGGAGGGGCCCTTGGAGTGCAGCGGTGTGGCACGCGCCGTCTATTTTTTTTTTTTTTTTAAATATGGAACGCTTCACGAATTTGCGTGTCATCCTTGCGCAGGGGCCATGCTAATCTTCTCTGTATCATTCCAATTTTAGTATATGTGCTGCCGAAGCGAGCACAGCCGTCTATTTTTAATAGTGCAGCGCTGTGTGTTTCGTGGCTGAAGACGGTGAGAGGGATAAGGCCGCCGCGGTCATGCAGAATCATGGTGCCAGTGTCTCAATCCCAGGGCGCGTCCTCTCCCCTGAGACCCCATGGGGCTTCCCAGCCCCATCGCCGACCAAGAAGGGGCATGGCAGCTTCTTCAGTCCTCCCTGAGAGATAACTGGATGCGGCTTCCTCATAGATATAGAAGGGCAGAAGTATGCAAGGAAGCTCCTGACAGATTGGCCTCTGCAAAACACCACTCTCAACTCGGCAGCCTTTTGATCCGTGTCTTGCATTTCTGGTATGGCCTTGATTGTAACGGATAATTTTTTTTTTTAAGTCTGTATTTAGGACAAGATCTACAGGGTCCACAGGGTCTTACTACTACATAGATCAGACTCAGTGATTCTCCTGTCTTCAGCCTCCTAAGAGTTGGGATTACAGGCGTTTACCACCACGCCCAATCTCAATTGCAGTCTCAGCGTGCCCTGGGGGCGGGGCAGGCACAGCAAGCTGGGGATCGAATCCCCTTGCTGAGCTGTGCTTAAGCAGGGCTTTCGTCTGCTGAGCTATCTAGCTGGACTTGGATTTTTTTTTTTTTAATTTAAAAGCTCTTTATTTTTCTGCTGACAAACAGAAATTATATACATTTATCATATCCAACGTGTTTTGAAGTATGTTCATGAGATCTTTTTTCTTTTTTTTCTTCTTCTCCCCCCCCCCCCCAGTGGTACAGGGATTGAACTCAGGACCTTGTGCTTGCCAGGCAAGCCCTTATTCCACTGAATTATCTTCCCCACCCCTCTTTTTTCTTTCTGTCCAGAAACCATAGATTTGGAGGTAGGTGCCCACCTTAATTCTCTACATGTCCTACATGTGTGTCAAGTGTGCACACGTATCCCCGGGCCTGGGCAGCACTTGCTTCTAAAGACGGGTCACGGAGGAAGAAGTGTCATTTCCTCCTCCATCCTACATGAGGTCTTAGTTGAGATTCCTCACGACAAAAGGTAGATTAACCAAAGAATAAAACACTTAATAACATGTATATCTCCTGAGTACATGAGAGATAATCCAGAAAGATGAGAAATCGCAGGAGTAGATTGCAAAGAGCTGGCTGAGAGTTCAGGTATCATTACGGCTCTTCTTCAGTTAAAGAAATACGGGTGTGGGAAAGGGCTTGTAAAGACAGGAGAAGAATTGCTCTGCTGGTTTATTTATTTTTTTTTTTTTTGTGGGACCAGGGTTCGAACTCACGACCTTGCACTTGCCCAGCAGGCACTTGTGCCTCGGAGCTATCTCCCCAGCCCCACTCTGCTGCTTTAAATGGTGCCTTTTCCACTGACTGCGAGCCTCCTGTGATCCAAGCCCTCCTTGATATCGAGACAGGGACACCTTGCAGAATTTTTTCCTTAGAGATGTAAATTTTCTTTATAAGAGACTCACCTCTTCTCTATTTCCTGAGCTTTTCTTGAATCTGCAGTCTCTCAAAATAACCGGCTCAAAATAACACTGGCTCTGCACGTGCGGCAGCGTGCTCTGTTCCCATATAGCTGTATTTACGCCTGCGCGTTCTGAGCTCCATCGGGACCACACCTACGCGCCGCTCCGCGCTGCAGAACACAGGTGATGTGACATAGAAGCAGACGAAGCCTTTTGTTTGAGGAAACTAAGGCTGACTGGATGAATTCAGTTTGCCTTGGTATCCTCTGCCCTACAGGCTTGGCCCAGCCCACTGTGTCCAATACCTCGGGCGCGTGGGCCTTCTCCTGCCGCTGCCCACCTGGCCCGAAAGGGGCCTCGGCGCAAGCGGGCCCCTCCCACCCTGGCATCCTCATCCCAGACGCCTGCTGGTCCACTCGTACCAGCTCCTCTGGCTGCCCTCATTTGAATCAACCACTTGCATGGGCCCTCCTTGGCCCCCTCAACCCCACCACCACCTTATGTGATGTATCTACTTGTTGGCATGCCCTCGGGTCACTAGAGTAAACCTTCAGGGAGCAGGACCTGTCCACTCTGTGCGCTAGCTCAGAGCCCCATCACAGCCGCGGGCCCCCTTGCTCTGCAGCACTTTGCTCACTGCGGTCTTCTCCCTCACTCCCTTACTGCAGCCTACGCTCAGGTTGATCCCTTCCACTCCTCGGTGCTCAGAGATGAGCCACAAAGCAAGCAGAACAGAGGAGGGCTCGGGGTACCAGCCCCCCCCCCCCCACACACACACAAAGGAGCCAGGTGCAAGCCTAAGCCAGGGATCTCCACCGCAAAGAAAGCTCTCCCGCAGGCCATGCGCTCCCCCCCTGGGGCCTTATCTTTCCTGAGCCTTCTGAAAGGTCGAGCTTTTTGGGCCCAGTTATCATGGTTATTGGCAGACGGGCCCCACCCACTAGAGGTGCTGGGGGGCATTCATCGCTGAGCAGCCAGGGTCTCTCTTATGTTCAAGGGGTCTCTAAGTAGTGTGCAAAAAGTGGGGTGCATGTAGCCCTTTAGGGACTGAAATGGGGCTACAGCACTCAGTGAGCCAGGTGCCTTTGGGGGTCCTCTTCAGGAGGGCCCTGGAGCTGAGGCATCTCAGAGCGCACAGCTCCTCACACAGGTCCCTGGGCTCCACCACTACCCTCCTGTTCCTGTAGGGTTGGGCTCCCAAGCTGTTCCCACTGGGTGGTACCTACAAGGCCACCTGCACATGGGAGGAGGGAGAACCCACCACTTTCCCCTGGCCACCCCTCCAACGGCCTCTCCAGAGGATGGATCTGGCCTGGTATGGCCAGAGGAAGGGGCCCTGGGCCTCTTCAGGGAGATGGAGGGCTGGCATCAGGCAAATCCACAAAGGAGAAGCACCCAGGCCAGGTAGGGCAGGGGAGGAAAGACACAAGTTCTGCCTCGGAGTGGCCTGGTTGGAGATCGTACTTCACCCTGCAGTCCTGGGCCCAGGGCAGCAAGGCGCTGGTAATCCTCGTAATGGCCCCAGCAGTGGTGCAGCAGCTGGCTCAGCTAATGCTCCTTAAGATCTGCTTTCATGTGATTAACGGCTGTGGATAAAACCTTGATCCTGGCAAAGCAGACCCGGCTGCTAAGCCTAGCCAACAGCACTACTTTGGTGATGGGGGAACTGCAGCCATTTCAGTGTTTTCACATTTTACTGAGCTATTATCTCAGTATGTAAGGAAAATAGACAGCAAGGCAGGAAACTAAGCTCATGGACCACCTGCAGAAGGGCAGCAGGGATGCGGGCTGGAGCTGATGACAAGGGTGTGAAAGCAGGGACCTGAGGGCTCCCACGCAGAGGCGACTTCCCACCGCTGGGATCACATCATTCCCCTGGGCCTCTCCTTGAACACTCCAGGCCAACATGTGGACCACGTAGTGGCTACGCCTTTTCTCTGCATGTAATTAATCTCAGCGGCTGTGTCTCATCTCCACTCCAGGAATGAGAGGGGAGAAGAGCCAGGTCATCTGGTCATCTGCCAGCCAGGGAAGGCAGGAAGGACACAGGACCTAAAGGACCTCAGTGCACCTGGTTGGGACCCTTCAGTTGCAGAGCTGTGTCCAAGGGTCCAGGGTAGAGCACGGGCACCCCAGAGGGTCTGGACAGCAGCTCCTTCCTGACCTGTAGGGAAGCACCCTGCTTCTACACAGCTGGCTGTCCTCCCATTCAACCATCCGGGGGTGGAAAGCGCCTTGTCCATACAGAACACAAGCAGACCTTTCTTGTTATTATTCCCTCAACAGAATAACAGCAACTTAACATCACATTTTATATTGTATTAGGTATTGGAAGTCATTAGGAACTATTGTCAGCATGCCCATCCTATGGCCTGCTGTTTATTTTTTAATGTTATAATAAAAAGTACACTGATTTCATACATTACTATTGATCTTTTTTATGTGTGGGCCAAAACAATTACTTTTCACTCAACAAAACGAGGGCAAAGGTTTCATGCGTGCAGGCCACAGACCAGATGCCCTGAAGATGTGCACAGCTTATATGCAGATATTGCGCAACACGTGAGTCGCTTCAGGAACCCAGCCCCTTGGGACCAAAGGAGCAGTGGCTTTCTCCCCCAGGTGCATGCTTGCTGGAGCCCATCTCTGCTTGGGGCACAGAGCGGGTGGCCCTCCACCACATTCAGCTGAGTCCTCTAATTTCTGATCCAGGAGGGACCAGAATCCACCCGAAGGGACTGAAGACCACTGACACCCTGGGCTGCTTTTAGCATATATGCTGTGTTAGAATTTTCCTTAATGAACATGCCTTTTGTTTCTTTTTGCCTTCATACCTCCATATATAAGATCCTTCTAACTAATGATAGTGGCTCAGACCATTTTGGATTTTGTACCAAAATTTTGTACCATTTTGTACAGGTAAAGAAACCGTCACATGGCAGTTTCATATTTCTTTAAAAAAGTTGGCCAACAACCACTAGGGGTTAGGTTGGCTCTGGAGATGACCATGTGGGGGCAGCAGAGAGCTGCTCCCGCCGAGTGAGCTCCCAGGTAGGATAATTAACCCACAACCTTGACTGGTAGATATCGTTCACCCAGCCCACTGGATTTTTAGCTTCAATTATTGGAAGTTTCAGTACTTCAATTTCTTGTTGGCTGTTTTTTTTTTTTTTAAGCTGTTAAGGCCCTTTTTATGGTTTTCAGTTCCTTCACACTTTTCAATCATGCCTTCTATCTTCTTGGTCATGCAAATAGTGTTGTATTAAAGATCCTGTCTGACTATCCCAATATATGGAACTTCAGGAGGTCTTGTCACCTTTTGTTTCTTCCAGTTGGTTTCCATGCTTTTTTGTATTTAAAAACAACTGGTTGTATTGAACTCAGTGTCATGTGTGCTATTTGAACAATCGTTCGTCAGAATGATTTGAGGTACAAGATGATGTGATCTGCCTCCAGAGAGGCTTTTAACTTTTTCCTCAAGGACTTTGAGGCATTAGCAATCTAGAATCACCTTGGATCTTGTAAGAGCTGAGATGGTCAGTGCTGCCCCATGGTCACGAAGCTTGGATGCAGTTCCAGTGTAGACTCATTCACCCTTGCTCTGCCCCAGGGGCTGTTAAAGGTCCCAGTCCAAAGCACAGGGAGTGTGCCATGGTCCTTGCCAAGTGCCAAGGGTCTGAGGATTCGACTCAGCATTAAGAGTAGAAGTTCTCAATGTAGAAAAGGTCCGTGTTCCTTTCCATGAGAAAGAACATGGGGGCAGGATATTTCAGTGTCCCAGAGTCCTGGAACAGAGCAAGGGCAAATCTCAAAATGATGCTAGCGCCCCTCAGTGGGATAGCAAGGCGAGACAGGCTGATGGGGTGCCCAGCTCAGGGGTCTGCTGAGTCTCCTGGTGCCTACTGCGTCTTCTATATATCATAGGTATAATTACAGGACTTCTCTCCTGGTGCTGTTGGCAGCGTTGAGTTAATTCGCACTTTATACCCACTGGGATGGCCAGTAAAAAATAAATAAATAAATAAAAACAAAATTGAGAAAACAACAAGCGTTGATGTTAACGTGGCTGTGGAGGTTTGTAACCCTTGTGTATTACTGGAAGAACGCCAAGGGTTGAAGCTACGGTGGAAATCAGTATGTTGTTCTCCCTAAAAACAATCACACATGAAAGTACTGCATGACCCAGAAGTGGAACTTCCAGATTCTGCTCCCCAAAATTGGAAGCAGATACTTGAATGTGAATAGGCATTTGGGCACCAGGGTGCTTGGGCAGCGTTTACATAATAAGCAAAAGGTGGAAACAACTTCAATATAACCAAACCGAGTATCATTAAATTCAGAGACATGGAAACTGTGCAGAGAGTCGCCAGGCACACTGCAGAGACTTTGCCAGAAACTTACCTCTGCTTTTAAGCAACTTAGCAAATTTTCCCCAAATTAAGGAAATTATAATAAAAATTATTGTTTGCCAACAATAGAAACAAAAGCAAGGCATTCGATTTGATCCGGGGTAAGCTGCAGATTGAGGCTGGAGCCTCCTTGGCCTGCATGGCCGAGGGTGAGTGAAACAGGCAGAAGACCTCCATGGACCTTCCAGACCTGGGCCTGCAGCTCCAGAGAAGTGCAAAAATATGGGTCCTGAGTTGGGAGGGAGTGGCCCAGGGAAGCCAGGTGCTCACAGCAGAACAGGGGCAGGGCCAGAGAGAAGCACAAGATGAGGTTCAGGGCATGGCCACGGTATGGAGCAGGCACTGGGAGAGACAGTCCAGGGGCTCCAGAAGCCTGTCAGCAGCATGTACAGGGCACTAGCGAGGCTCAGGCCAATGGAGTCTCCTCACATGCTGATGCCCATGGAGTGGTCAGTGTCTGAGAAGGTGCCCAGGGAAGCATAAAACAGATCCCATTCCTGGTGCAGGTGTCAGGATGGAAGACACTACAGAAACCCAGGAAAGACACAGATGCCCAGCTGGGCAGGAACCCGGGAAGGCACAGGTGCCCAGCGGGGCAGGCAAGGAATGCCTCTTAGTGGAGATATTTCCAATAGGTGGGACTCGGCCACAGAAGGGGAACTTGGCTTCACAAACATAGTGGAGGAGACATCCACGGCCAGTAAAGAAAAGACTCCAAAAGCATGCTCAAAATCTCTACAGGCGAAGTACAGAGCCAGCTGGTGGGTTGGGGGAATCTGCTGAGGCTGGGTTTGTGGGCACTCTGAGTGCGAGGACCTTGTGATATGCCCAGGGACCACAGCACCATCACCAGGACTGCCTCTGCTGTTGGCTCTCTACAGGTCCCTACAGGAGGACAGATTGCTCAGGAGGCCACAGCCCTCCCTGGGGCCTGAGAGGCGCAGTCAGCGTCAGGGCCTCCTCTGCCCACTGGTTTGGTTGGGATCCCACACCTGTTCCCAGCTAAGGCAGACAGAAGACTGTGAGTTGCTGTGGGAGTCATTCCTATCAAGCCAGCATTGGGAAATGACCCACCTGTCCAAGCACAGAAAGCCCTCAGCAGGGACCGTCAGAAACCTTGCCCACACCTTCATAGCGGACCTCAGAGAGGCTGTCGGCACTAGAGCAGGATGGTCGCATATACTCCCAGGGGTCACCTGAGGGCAAGCCTTCCCAAGTCTTGCCATGTGCTGCTTTGGATATGATAGTTAGGGGTGTCTCTGAATAAAGCAGGGAATGCATTGGGTTACCCCAAAGTAAAGAAGCATCTGCACTGCAGGACTTTTCATAGCCTAATAGGCGTTATCTATCTCCCAGAGGAACATACAGAATGTAGAGCTGCCCATATGTTCATACGAAATTGTGTTTTTGAGAATGTGTAGGCTGAAAGCTTAGAAAATATCCTTGGGCAGGACCAGCGAGATAGCTCAGCAGACTAAGCATCTGCTTTGGCAAGTGAGAGACCAGGGTTCAATCCCCAGTCCTGCATGCTGTGCCAGCCCTGCCCACCCCCCCCACCACAAAAAAAGACAACATCTCTAGGCTGACATAACAGTGTAGGGGGGACATTTTTGAGTAAGCCCCCTCCCTCCAAGTAGACTTTACTTGTCTTCATCCTAGCCACTTAAAAAAAAAAAAAAAAAAAAAAAGGTTACTTTGTGTCTTGGAATGAAAGAGCTAGGTGCTGTAAGCGCAGCTTCCCAGGCCCAGGCATAATGGCAGCTAACTGCTAAGAACTGCTTTAGCCAAGGGGTTTATTATTTCCTCACTTTCTAAACCAAGTGGGAAAGAAAGCGCAGACTTTAGCAAGTAGAAAGCCCAAATCCCTCCTGCTGCGTCTCACCTTTGCGGGCTGTGCCCTTGTCCCCACTGAGTTTTGTGGGCTCGCATTTGCTCATTTTCTCCTTCGCAGCCTGGCCGTGGCCTGGGTTTCAGAGACTTCTCCAGTGATTTTCATCAAAGGATTACAGTGCACAATCTTTGTACTAGTGTAAACAAAAGATTCAAGTAATGTGAGTTCTCTGTTCTGAGAACATTGTGCTTAATTAAGGTTTTGCTTGGGGGGATTAGCTGTGTACACCCAAATTTTTCTTCGGGTGCTTTTTTTTTTTTTTTGCTTTATGGGTTATTGTTACCACATTTTAGCAGCTACAAAGCACAACTCAAAAGAAAAGACATTGGTAGCTTAGCATCTTGACTATAGCCAGCTCTCCCATTCCAGTGAGACAGAATGGGCAAAACCACGTCTTGTGGGCCAGGTGTGGCAGAGGAGCGGTCCACGCTCTGCATGGACTCGTGGCAGGTTGTATGGGGCTGGCACTCTCTGCTCAGTGGCCTTGAGATTCCACTCCTCTTGTGCAGTTAGCTGCCATGAAAAGAATCTGCAGACAGCCTGAAGCCAAATAACCACTTGCTGCGGTGCCTACCCAGAGTTCTCCTCAGGAGCACAGACAGAAGAAAAGGTCAAGTTGGCCTGCTTGTAATTAGAGCCACATGTCAGGAGGGTGGTCACAGCTTCACGGTGAACACTAAGGAGAGTCAGTCACTGTTGGTCAGAGTCCCCCACTGGGCTCCAGCGGAGGGCGGAATGTCATCCACAGACTTGTATGGATTCCAGGGCCGTAACACCCTGGGGCTTTTCCCATGTGGTTGGTGGAGCTGGGGATTAATGAGACATCAGGAATTTGGGGAGAAGGAGAACAAGCTCAGCTCATGCTTTCTTCTCTTGGAACTTCTGGTGGCCCCAGCTGTGACCCCAGACCTGCCTACAGCATCCTAGATCTTGGTGTTCCCACTCTGGGAGACATCCACCCGGCTTCAGCGTAATGAATTATCTCCACTGCCAAGTCACTGGCTTTATTTTCCTTGTAGAGTATATTCTGACAACTACAAAGAATTAGGAGTTTGGCAGTTTTCTTTGACCCATGTGTTTGTTATTCAGGCACACATCATTCGCCAACATTGCAACATAGCCCAGGAGGAACCAGGGAGAAATAACACGAAAGAGGGCAAAATGGAAAAGAGAGCTGCTCTGGGCAGGCAGGGAGTCCAGTCCCTGTCCAGTTCAGAGCCTCCTGTAAAGTCCTCCATGGCAGATTACCTGGAGCCCATGTCTTCTGCTGCTGAGAGATCAGCACAAGAAGCACAGTGGGTCTTCAGGCTCCCACCACCCTGGAGCCCTGTGAAGTGAAAGAGTGTGGTGTAGCGGGCTGCTGTGGATATGAGAGGTCCATGTGGCCTGGACAGGGAGCAGCACACTGGCCAGCTCGGCCCTGGAGCTCTGGCACACACCCTGGCTACCTGGGCTGGTCCACTTACCAGGAAAAGACCCTGTGTCTTTTCAACAAACAGGGTACTTTCCAAGGCTTGGGTTCCGAATGTCCAAAGACCTTACTCCCCGCCAAGTGGGAAACTCCTCTTTATGTATTATTTAGCTCTGGTCAGCCTACAAAGAGATGCAGGTAAAAAGTCCACATAAGTGAAAAATGTGGGAACGCCTTTGGGTTTGCTTGGCTGATCTGTTCATTTGCCTATTGGTCTAGTTATCTCTTGTGGCAACCCCCAGCATTTTAAACTGCCCTCTCCATTCACGGAGGCACTGCGTGATGAAACACAATTCTAACTTACAGGGAGAATATATTTTCTTTCTTTCTTTTTCTTTTTTTTTTTTAACTTTATTTATTTATATATGTTATGGCTGGCTCAACCTGCCCTGGAGGTGGGGCTGGAGCAGCGTGTAGTGACGGGATCAAACCGCAGTCCCTATGGTTGCCTAAGCTTGCCTAAGCAGGCACCTTATATGGCTGAGCTATCTAACCAACCCCAGGAAGAATACATTTTCTAAACCTTCCACTTGTGCTTCTTTGTTTTGGTGAGTCTGCCTGTTGAGTCATTGCAAGGCAATACTCTCTTGTTTTAAAATGTATATAAATAATTCAAAGTAGGGAAAAATCAAAACCTGCCTCTGCAGCAGCTCCCGGGAGCAATGCCTTGCATGGGTGTAAGCCCACTCCCACGAGACGTGGAAGGCAAAGCGCTGGGATCAGTGTGGATCAACACCGGGCAAGCCCTCTGCCTCCAGCTCTGCTTTTCCTCTCTCTGCCTGTCATCCGTCACCCAGAAGACCCCTGCCAACCCCACTGCCCTACAACCTCCCCTCCCTAGCTGTCTTACCTACTGTGCCTCTGTTCCTCAGGTCTGTGCCTGGACTTGCTCTAAACAAAGCCCTCCAATCTCTTTCACGTGAGCAGCCCTCTCCCTCTGTACTGCCCACTGTGTCTCACCTGTGAACGGAGGGCTTCCTCGAGGCAGCCTCCTGGCTTTGGCTCTGCATGGCCACAAGCTCTGCACCCGCAGACTCAACCAAGCTGGGTTCAAAAGTGTTTTCTTAAAAACACATCCACGTTGAAGGCAGGTAGATGTTTTTACATACAGCACGACAACCATGTACAGTGCTCTAGGTATTACAGGTAACCTAGAGAGGATGGCAAGTATGTGGAGAGGGTGTAGCCTCTGTGCGAGTCCCATGCCATTCCATGAGGGCCTTGGACTTGCATCCTGGACCCAATCCCCCCACCCCCAATACTCAGGGGCAGCTGCCATGCAAATGTGCTGTATCGTATCCACATCGTCTCCACCACTGGTTAGCTTTTGGAAGTTGCTCCCATTTCCATGCAGCACCAACAGCGTCTGGAGGACAGAAATGATAGCACAGATGAGCGAGGTAGATCATATAGCAATGAAACAGGAAGTCAGGGCAGCAAAGGAAAGTTAAAAGGACAAATGACAACTGGAGAGACATATCTGTCTCTTTATTAATATGTCTGTCTCTTTTTAAATATATATGAACAAGTTTTTCAAATAAAGAGGAAAATTCCCTTAAGATACATTTTACAGCTACATAATGATCATATCTGTCAGAGGGAATTTGGACCTTTACATGATATAACTTGATCCTTTCTGCCGTTTCCCTACCTTCCCTTCAACCAGTCTTCCCTATTTACAAAACATTTAGGTTTCTTTTCCCTTCTTTTCCTTCCTTTCTCCATCCCTCTGCCCTCACTGTCCTTCTCGTTGGAACATTTTCCTCCTATTTCAAACATCTGTCATGCATTTTTGTCCTTATTGACACTTTTAATTTCTTATACCAGAGAAACAACGCAGCATTTAATTGGATCCAATTTATTTCACTTAAGAGTATGTTCTCAAAGTGTACACATTTACTTGAAAAAATCCCAAGATTATCTCTGTGTGTGTGTGTGTGTGTATGTGTGTGTAGGTGTGTGTGTGTGTGTTACCACAAATGGAACTTCAGACCTTGCACTGGCCAGGCAGATGCTTCTGCCACTGAGCTCTGTCTCCAGCCCAAGATTACCTTTCCTTATCACTGAGTAGCACCCCATTGTATTAAAGAAAAACCTTCATCAGTTGATAGGTATTTAGGCAGAATGTTTCCTTTAAAAAAGAGCAAGAGAGGCTGGGGAGATAGCTCCATGGCACAAGTCCTTCCTGGCAAGTGCAAGGTCATGAGTTCAAACCCCAGTCCCACAAAAAAATAAAGAAATAAATAAAAATAAAAAAGAGCAAGAGATATGAAAAGTTTCACAAAAAGACAAATGCCAATGGTCCTAGGAGCGTAACATTAATTTTGTCATAAAGGCACAGAAACGTGAGTGTGCCAGACCCACATTTGTTCTTTTGAATACCTCTATTGATGAGTTATTAATTTTAATTTTATGTGTTTTATCATATTGCACAATGAAGACTTAAAAGAACAGCATCACAAAGACAAAATATTGAATTTTTAATATTTATTGAATGTCTAACATTAGTGAGGTTTTTAGGGTATAAATTCTAAAAAGGAACGATGCAAACAAATTATTGTATGAAGTATAATTTGAAAATATCAAAGACACTTCACAAAAAAATCTTTACTTAGCTGTCACACCGAAGGCATCTGCACACATGACACCAGCATGCTCCACACGCATGTGTCACTCACACAGACAGGGCCTGTGTTCTGCCCTCCCAGCCTTTTTGTAGGACACACTATACATCTCGGATTCCACTGCTTTGTCAGGAGGTTCTGATTATATGATGTAGTGTGTGGTTACCAGGCTCATAAAATATCAGTAAAATACAGTATCAAATTCTTAATATGTATTGTTCATTTAGAATTGACATCAACATTTTCACATCACCTATATATTTACCTACAAAAACCTAAAGGATAATATTAGATAAGTTCCCATGGGAACTGCAGGGAAAATACCCATACAATTCGATGACAAAAATATGCTTTGCTTCAATTGTCACACCCAAGGCAGTCTTTACACATGACAACTGCATGATCCAGGCGCAAGCATTGCTTACGCCAAAGGCATATGTTTTGTTTCCCTGTACTGCTTTGTCTTTCTACTTGTTTCTTTCTTTTTTTTTTTTTTTAATTTATTTTATTTTATTTTTCTTGTTTCAGAACTTTTATTTGTTTATTTATTTGTATGGCCGGCTCAGCCTGCCCTGAGGGCAGGGCTGGCGCAGCATGTGGTGCCGGGGATCGAACCGCGGTTCCTGCAGCCGCCTGCAGGCGCTTTAGACCACTGAGCAATCCTGCCAGCCCTCTACTTGTTTCTTTCATCTTTCTGAAACAGGGTTTCCCTGAAGTTCAGCCTGTCTTCAAATCCCCAGTAGTCCTCTTGTTTTGGCCTCCCCAGTACTGTGAATACAGGCGTGTGTCACCACACACAGTCTTCCTGTAGGACACATCTTATTGTTTTCCTGTTGCCTTAGTAGGCCTTTATAAGGCTGCACCTGCCTGTTCACCTGTCAGCACATCAGTGTGCTTAACTATCTTTTTTTCATAGTTCCCTGGGCAGAAACATTTTGTTTTTCCTCTACTATAAATGATCTCTTATGAGCTCTGGTCTTAATCCTCTAAGAAAATTTCTCCATGATACTTTGAAGTTTTGATATTTTCTTTGTGAATTATCAAACTATTTATGTCACACATGTTTAGCATCAAGTAAAACACAACCATTAGCCAATGCTTTTGTCTCAATATTTGTGGCACAGTTTTTGTTGGATATCTCATCAACAGTATCTATTCCACCTTTGGTTTTGTTGCAGAAAGTTTCCACGTGGGGCTTCCACATTGTTGATGTTTCCCTATCAATATTGCCATCAGGGTGAAATGTTGACATCAGCAGTGTCAGCTTGCTCTTCCTTGCCATATACAAGGCCAGTATTAAATCCTACTGAAATCCAAAGGTTGTCCTATAGGAGTCTTTATTTTGAAGTTGTAACATTTCAGTTGGAATTTCTGCTTTATTCCTGTGTATACTTTCTCCACTGGTTAACTTGTGCTCTGTTAGCAAATGTAGCATCAGTTGGAAACTGGTAAACAGTTGTTTAAAGTCACATTCCAACTAGAGAGATGGGAATAACACCATCATTCAGTTTATTAGTAGACAAAAAAAGGACCTCAGGGCTGAATTCCAGGGTAAATGTCTAACCTGAAAGCATAAGAAGTCTTCTCATCTACAAGAGCACAAAGTTGTATGCCATTCTTTGATCCATCACTTTTCCAAATGTGTTTTGCATTCCTGCTATCATCATGAGAAATCCTCACTGCAAACAGTAGATCTATGAGTCATCAGTTCAGCTAGTGAAAGTCATGATAAATACATTTTTTGAGTATAGCTATTGATGCATACAGAACATTTAATTGCATTTCAGTCTTTTTGTATTTCACAGAATCTTTCTTTCTTTTCTTTCTTTTTTTTTCCTTTTTGTATTTTAAGGAAGGGTCTTCAGGGTGTTCAGGGTCTCACTACTAGATTGGACTCATAGTGATCCACCTATTTACAGCCTCCCAAGAGCTGGGCTTACAGACGCATGCCACCATACCCAGTCTCAATTGTTGTCTCAGTGAGCTCTGGGAGTGGGGCCAGCACAGCAGGCCTGAGGCATCGAACCCCTAGTCCCTGCACTTACTTTCAGGCATTTTAACCCACTGAGCTATTTGGCCAGCCCTTTTCACAGCATCTTGTAACATTTAGTCTATTACAATTTCCAACACTGAATGGCAGTGCTGGCATTCTGTCCAATACTTTTCACCACTGCCAAGACCCTGACTATATTTTTGGACCCAGTTCTAACACCAGATCATTCCATTTTGTTGCACAGCCATTTTGCAACATTTCAGCTAGTCAAATATGTGCTGACATTGCTGTGTTCTTCATTGTCTGAGTAAAGAAGATTTGCACTGCTTCGCCTGTATCTGTCGATTCTTGCTCCATTTCACTGTCACAGGCACTTTGGGTCACACAGCCATCAAACTCATAACTGCCATGCTCCACCCACACCACACTTCTGCTACAAAAGCATGTTTTTACCATACTGGATCATGGTTATCATCCATGCATGAGTCATCTGATGATTCACTTTTGACCTTTTCCAAAACTTGCAAATCTGGTTTTTCATGTGTCACTGTACTGGATTGGGCTGATTTTCCCAGAGAGTTTGAAAGAAAACTTTTTAAAAACAAATTCTGGAGTGATCTGGGTCTGTTGAGCCCTCTGTAACCCTTGCGTAAATATGTACAAAACCGGTTCAGTGGGGCATAGGGTGGAGAAAATCCTATTTTGCCACTTTTGTATACAGGTACACACCTTGTCACTGATCACAGCAAGTGTGGAAACACAGAGATTGTTTCTTGTATCACTCAGGGAAAGGTACCAAGATGCCTAGCTGGTTGCTACTACACTAAAATACAAATTTATAGTTGAAAAGTAAAGGATGGCTTCCCTAGACCCAGTGTTACATACCCACATGAAAATCTGTTCCAATTCACTCATAGTAAGATAAGCAAATTAGGATTACATTCTCCTAACAGACATCTAATGAGATCCCCCACCTGCCAAAAAAAATAGAATGTACGTTCTTCTCAAGGGTACCTGGATTATCATCCAGGGTAAACCACATCCTAGATCATAGAAAGCCTTAATAAATGTATAGATTGAAAGTACATGAAATACATTCTCCAACCACAGTAGAATCGAATTAGAAATAAATAATGAAAATAGAGAAATTTGCAAGTATGGTCACTTGAGTTACATAATGTTAAGTAACCGGTGGGTTAAAGAAATAGCAGGAAAAATCCAAAACTAACTAAAGAACAACAAAATGAGTCTATCAAAAGTCACAGGACACAGTGAAAACTGTGCTCAGATGAAATTTATAGCTGTGACTGTCCTAAAAAGGAAAGATTTCCACTCTGTAACCCACTTGTCAACATTATGAAACTAGAACAAGAAGAGAAAGTTAAACCCTGATTATGTAGAAAGAAGGCTGTAAGACTAGAGTATAAACAAATAAAGCAGAGAACATTTAACAATAGATGAAATCACAAACTCATTCTCTGGGAAAGTCAACAAAGTGGACAAACCTTAGCTCAGTGCTCAGGCCATGGGTTCAACCTCCAGCATCAGGGGGAAAAAGTTTAAAGATTATTAAAATCAGGCCTGAAAGAGGGAATATCACCACCAACCTTCTATAAATAAAATAGGAGCATCTAAGAGAATCACATGAAAGACTGAACACCAACAAATTCATAAACAAAATGAAATAGACAAAGTTCTAGAAAGATACCAGTTACAAAAATTGCTTCAGGAAAAACAGAAAAATAAAGTTGGGTTGCTAACAAGTGAAGAAACTGAAATAGTAATTTAGAAACATTCACAAAGTAAACTACAGTCCCAAATAGCTTCACTGGGAAAATCTACTAAACTTTTAAAGAAAAATTAAAACCAACTCTTCACAAAGCACAATACAGGGCCAGCAAGATAACCCAGTGGACTAAGTGCCTGCTTGGGTAAGTGCAGGAACCAGGTTCGATCCCTGGCACCACATGCTGCACCAGCCCTGCCCTTGGGTACAATGAGCCAGGCACCAAGTCCAGGCATGGTGGTGCCTGCCTGTAATCCAGTGCTGAGGAGACTGAAAACAGGAGGATCACTATGAGTCTGACAAGTGTAGTAAGACGCTGTATCAAATACATTTTTAAAAATATTTATTTCTTTATATTTATTTATTTATTTATTTATTTTGCAGGACCAGGGTTCAAACTCATGACCTTTCACTTGCCAGGCAGGTACTCGAGCCACAGAGCTGTCTCCCCAGCCTCCAAATACATTTTTTTTTTTAAAGAAAAGAATTATTTCTTTATAAAACACAATACTATAAACTAGTATTAATTAGCCTGGTACCAAACAAGTGCCTCACAAGAAAACAACATCAGTTTTTAAGGAGATTAGCAAAAAATCTAAAAATTTAAGTAGTATTTTCTGTTGGTGAGGCAGCACAAAAATAGCTCTCACAAAATGATAGCAGAAATGCAAAATGATAGCATTGTCACTAAATTTTGCAGTATTAGCAAATTACGTATCTGTTTCTAGATAATGTTTCCACCAATCTCATTTCTAGAAATCTAACCTCAGGATTCCTGGCAGATTCCACAGGAGATACGGCAAGGCTTTTGCTGCTGGGTGGTGTGTAAAGACCGAGAACTACTGGAATGGGGGAGGTCCTGGTTAGGGGATCAACTCCCCTAACCGTTGGATCAATTTTCCTGCATTTACCCAGGCCCTAGGGCTTCATGATGATAGAAAGAAATGCTGGGAAAAGCTACGTAACCCCCAGGACAAACAGAGAGGTTAAGTACTAGAATTTATATGAGAAAGAGGAGGAGATAGGGCTGGCAAGACAGCTCAGTGGTCTAAAGTGCCTGCTTAGGCAAGTTTAGGCAACTGCAGGGACCATGGTTTGGTCCCCAGCACCACATGCTGTGCCACGCTGAGGGCAGGCTGAGCCGGCCATAACATAAATAAATTAATTAATTAATTAATTAATTTTTCTAAAAAGAAAGAGGAGGAGAGAGACAAATGTGCATGCATATCTAGTGTTTTTTTAAAAAAATGAAAACAGTTTTCTTCGTTTACTTGTCAAAGAGGAAGAACTGAGAGGAGGGTTAGGTATCCTACTCAGAACCCATGAAATGAATCTCACTTGCAGGTTTGACACTGCAGTCCTGTAAGTAAATCACATCTTTTTTTTTTTTTTTTTTTTTTTTTTTTTTTTTTTTTTTTTTTTTTTTTTTTTTTTTTTTTTTTTTTTTTTTTGTCTTTTTGAGGCAGGGTCTCCCTATGCCGTTCAGGCTGGCCTTGAGCTCACTTTTGTAGCCCAGGCTGGTCTTGAACTCACACCAATCCTCCTGCCTCAGCCTCCCAAGTGCTGGGATTACAGGCATGCGCCACCATGCCCGGCAGTAGTTCACATCATTATAAGACAAAATTAAATTTAAAAGATAATTACTAAACATCCAAAGGCAAATAACTTAAATAAGCTTTATGGCATCAAGTTTGCAGAGAAACCAGAGAACTATTTTAAGGGATTTAAAAATTCTAATGTAAAGAAGAACAACAAAACAATGTTGTCAATTTCTTTTAGTCTCCTGTTAGTGGCACCATTGGTATTGGTTCTCTAAATAACACTCAGGGTAAAGCAAAAGAAGAGCTACATTTATGTCATGAGGAATAAGACTTTCAATATCAGAAGAGACATGAATATAACATTAGGGAAGTTAAATCCCCATTGTTCAAATCTGAGTATAAATTGTAACTATGAACTCATGGAACATTTTCTTTAACAATGCACACACACACACACACACACACACACACTTTGTCATTCAGCCCACTATTCTCTGTCATTCTAAGGCCTGGGAATGCCTTGGTTTAGGAGGTGATACTGGTTTCTAAATAGCACTTCCCACAAAGCAATTCCAGGGCTCCATGGAGAAATGACTGAGTTCACATCAAGGCAAGAGATATAGAAGCCCTGTCAGAGACATCTTTTACTTTCCAATGTCAGGGACACTGTCCCATTCTCTGAAGTGGTGTGAGGGACAGGAGCCTCTGTAAAATTAGGACAATACCACCAAAGGTGAGGAAAATCACTGCTGTGGACTAAAATGCCTAAACCAATGAATTCATTCTCTGAAAAAGGAAACACACTCATCACCTTGGAGTGATATGGAGAACCATCTTCTTGTGCTGGAGAGGCAGCTATTTCCATGGCTTTTCTATGCAAACAACACCAAGGTAACCAAAGCTGACCAAAGAACCTCTTTTGAGATAAATTCCCTTCAAAAGGTGAAGAAGAGGCCATCAAACTGGAAAATCATTTCGCAGCTCCTCATTGTATCATGGCCCTAGACAGTCATCACTGAGGGTGGCAGACATCACCAAAGAGGGACATCTAGACCCACACATCTCCCCCTAGAAGGACGCTCCACCATGAGGAAAAGCCTTGTGACCGAAGTCCGCATAAGGTCCAAACAGGCTTCAGATGAAATGACTGGGCAGGCAATGTGGAGAATTAAGGAGCATGAGAAGCTCTGAAACTCATCTTAGTCACAAGGACTCACAGTGAACCAAGTGACCTGAATGGGAACCTGGACCAAGACCTCTAGGACCTCCAGGACCTGCAGTCTTCTTGAGGTGGCCTGCTGAGGCCCACACAGGTGATGATCCCAGTACCTTTCACCATGTGTGACCACCAGCGGGCCACTTTCTTCCTCTGAGCCTCAGTGTCCTTTGTCCATGATAGGGTGACCCCATCTGCAAGGTTAAGTGGGGTCGAGTGGGTTGATACTCAGAGAACAGGCAAGCCTGTCCTCCCACATCTTTGGTGCCCTGCAGTTAGGGTGAGGGCAGCCACTGTTTGCTCAGGTGGCCCTGGATGCACGAGGACTCTCTGGGGTCCTCATGCATTCTTCCATGCTTCAGGACATCCCAGCAACACTTATGAGCAGGAAGCCTGTGTGTGTGGGCATTCTGTACAGGATCAACTCCTGACCAAGGCTCTAAATCCACACTGTCCACTAGTAACATACTGTGAACCATAGCTCTGTGCCACATTTACATTTTTCCAGTAGCCAGTCATAAAAAGTAAAATAGGAGCAGTTAAAAATTAATAATATTTTTCATCTAGCTTGATTTACCCATAACATTTCTCCTTGCAATTATGTAAAATTATCACCCCAAATCTTGGAAATCCTGTGCTTATTTTCTGCTCAGAACACCCAATGGGACACATATCTGCCACATTTCAAGGGCCCTGTAGCCACACGTGGCTTGTGGCCACTGTGTGGGGCATCGCTGATCTCACTTTAAAGCTTCACAGAGCTAGACCCAGGGAGGAAGTTGTTCTCTTTGAGAAGGCTGAGGCTCCTCTTGTCATGTCATATGACCCCGAGCAAGAGCTAGTTTGCTTGGGGAAGGGCCCTGACCAGGAGAGGCACTGGTTGGAGGCTGCCACAGATAGGGTTCATTGGACCTGATTGCCGTGTTGGTCAGCTTCTGCTACTATGACAAAATACTTGAGATAATCAGCTTATGAGGAGCAAGGTTTGTTTAGCTCATGGCCTCAGAGGTTTCTATCCATGGCTGGTTGGCCCATTACTTTTAAGCCCATGGGGAGGCAGCTCATCATGAGAGAAACTAAACTGCTCACCTAGTGGAGAGGAGAAACAAAGGTAGAAGGAGGGGGAAGGATAGGGGTCCCCATGTCCCCTTCCAGGGACATCTCCAGCATCTCACTTCCTCCCGCTTGGTCCCTCCTCTTTCTGAAGGTTCTGACCCCTCCCAATAATGTCACGGGCTGGGTCTTCAGGGCTGCCATGTGGCTGTACCTCCTGTGAGGTCTTCCCTGGCCATTCTGGGGATGTTTTGTGATGCCCCAGGAGAATGCTGTTTTTAAACTCTGTCTCAATCGATGCTGTTGGGATGAGAGATGTGGGACCAGTCCTCTGCTCCTGCAAGGCCTCCTGCTAAAGCTGTGGGCTCCCTCAGGTCCCTGGAGCCAAATACCGGTCACCAAGAGAGGCGAGCCAGGGGCTGGGCCAGAGCCACTGCTGTGCTGGCACTGCCACCCCACCAGGTCCTCCGCCAACACATACAGCCTGATGCAACATGTAGGAAGCCACCTACTTCTGTACCTCCACCGTTTGGATAAGGTTGTCACCTTCAGTGGCCACAGATCTGGGAGGTGCTGATAGAAGGGAAGGACCAGTGTCCCTCCCTAGTGAGTGGCCTAGCCACGTACACAACGCTGCATCCACTGTGAGTTCAGAGACTTCCTGTCAGGCTCAAGTAGGACCCCCTGTAATGCAGGAGCTGGGAAAGTGGCTCAGCATGCTGGCCTGGGACAGGAGCATCTCTAGGTGTCTCTGAGTCCCAGCTGTGCATTGCACCAGCTCCTCTATGAAATGAGAGGGCCCCATGCCCTGGAGACTCCTGTGTGCCTGGCAGACCAGGCCCCTGCAGAGATTTCAGGATTTAGGTGTTTCTCATGCAGCCAGCCTGAGAAAGATCACTGAGAGTTTGAATATGCATGCATATTCTTAGAATACATACAAAAAGCTGCTGCTGTCACAGTTCTGGGGGCCACTGGGTGCCTGTCAGTCTGCTGCTGAGAAGGAGGATCAGAGGCTCCCAGACAGGGATGAAGGTCACGCGGACTGATGCCACATCTGCAGCTGGGCTCACCTCGACCCCTGCCACAACCTCAGATGACTTAAAAAGGATTAGCAGTAATTAGTACCATGTGCCTCTTTCCCAGCTCACCAGGGCACAGGCACTGGTCGCCTGATGTAGGGCTCCTGAAAGGGTGATTATATCCAATTGTCTCAATTATGCAGGCCAGGCTGACATTTCCAGCAGGGGAGGGTATGGCCCAGTGCAGGGGCAGTGGGGGAACCACTTCAAAGGGAGCATTCCACAGCCCATCTCTCTCAGGTCCCAAGGCTGCACTTGTGGGATCCCGCAGTGGGTGGCCGAGAGCTTGGGGCCCTGGTTTCCTTCTCTGGCTTGGGAGCCAGGTCATGTGGCCATGGCCTGATAGGGATCATGAGGACCTGGGCTTGGTGCTCACATGCTCCTCATGTGGAGGGCTCCTCTTAAAGGGAAGACCCCCCTCGCTCAGCTTCCTGCCTCAGCTCGAGGAGGAGGCTGGAAGAGCCCAGGAGCACCCTTCCTACTCTACTGCAATGGCAAGTAAGTAGAGATGACGACAAGCACTGGTGTGAGGAAGCTCAGGTGTACAGCTCAGGTGTGGGCAAGCTCAGGCAGTCCAGGCTCAGCTGCAGGGCTTGCTTCCGGGGGCCTCTGGCTCCTGTTCTCAAAAGACTAGCTAGACAAGGGTGGGTGTTGGATCTTACAGCTCAGATTCCAGGAAGCTGTCAAAAGAATAGGTCTTCTGCACTGATTAGCTTGAAGGGACAAGCAGTATGTTAGCAGATGCCAAATGCTCTGAGTTTACCTGAGGACCTGTTTCTAAATATGGGCCCTTGAGATTGCTCAGAAGACCCTGCTGTGAGGCTCCAGGTCCTTGCTGTCATTTCTTAGCATCCTCCTACATTCCTTTCTTCAGGGAAACCTGCCTCTTTAGAATTAGAACCCCCCCAAAACCCTGAAGTGCATGGGGCTGTAAACTTATAGCATCAGATATTTTGATTATTAAAGCCTTAGATTAAGGATCAGACATGCTGCCCTGGGTTATAACGGGAGATCAGTGCTCCCTCGCAGGCCAGCAAGAGTGTGAAATGGTTTCTGGCAGGTAGGACAGCGACTCGTGCTAAAGACCAGCAATTATATACCCAGAACTCTGTCCTAAGGAAATAATCCTGAAGGTATGCCAAGACATGCATAGCATTGTTTACTACAGAGCAACACTGAACGGTCCATCTGTCCAGCACAAGAGGATGGACTCATAAATCATAGTCTCTCCACAGGATGAAATAATACAACGAATCATATTTTAAAGGACCAGGAAAAAAGTATAATGATGAAGTGCAGAATGGTCATGCTTTGTGCCATTTTATATACATGTACGTGTCCAATTCATTTCCAGAAAGAAATCTTAGGAGCACGTGGAAATGTTACCAGCTGTTCTGTCAGCACAGAGGCCTTCTGAGCCAAGCCCTAACTTCTTGTACATTTTCTTTTCTTCTTCGATAATTTTCTATAGCGACAAAATTGTTACCAAACAAAACATTTTAAACCAAAATACCTTTTTGGAACCTTAGCAAAATTTGCTACAGGGTGGGGAAATAAAGGAGAGTGATAATATTTGTAAGAATTGTACTTGGGTTGACAAGAGATCGTGACTGAAAACAAAGCGGGGGAGAAGGGAGATAAAGCACATTTGCTCTGTCTGAATGAAGTGTTTAGAAAAGCAGGGAAGGGGAGTCCACCTCGGGAACAGCGGACTCGGACAATATGGCTTTGATTTCGAGAAGGGCTGTCTCTGGCAACGCTCACCAAATTTTGTGAGCTGTCTAGCAGCAGTTTTAATTCATGGCATTTGCAATTATATTTGTAGCATAAACTGGCCACACTCCACAGCTTATTTTAGGCCCCAGAAAATGTCACTGGAAACTTAAACTGATGCTGAATATGTTTGTGGTAATTGTATGTTTGCTTGGTTATTTTCTAGAAGAAGGTTGGAAGTTGGTTTGGTTTGGCTCTCTCTAACCTCATTTAATTGTTTTGCAAAGTTAATTAGCAGGATAAGTGAAATGACACGAGGCCACCTGAAGTGGCTAGGGGTTATCTTCATTCTCAACTGACTGAAAATAAAGCAGACTTTTTAATAATCTAAAGTCCCCTTACTTGGGATATTCCATGTTTTATTAAAAAAAAATCTTTTTTTGTGCTTGTAAAATGTTTTCAAGATGTTCTATTACTCTGTGTGTGTGTGTGTGTGCGCGCGCGCACGCACGCGCGTGAGCACAGGTAATGTGATTCTGTTTCTCTTTTTCGTTTTGTTAATTCTTTCAAAATATCTCATTGTATGTGTGTAAATCCTGGATCTGAAAAACTGGAAGCACTCAGCATGGGGAATAATAGGTTTCGATTTCCAGTGTCTTCCAAAACCTTGAAATTAACAGGATTCAGTGTCCAAAAACCCCACTCATAGCACTGTTAGCCAGAGCCAGGCTGCCCTCAGGGTTCTTCCCTGGGAACTGACCTGGTGACACCTTGCCTCCTAGAGGTCTTAGGCTCTGCTGCCCTGGATGAATGAACCAGGAAATGGGTAGCTCCCCAACCCAGGATCACCACACCCAGAGCAGCTTGGTACAGGCTCTCCTGAGCAGCGTGTCTGTTAGTATCAGCCTCGTTGTTCTCCAGAAAATTGTCTCCAGTTGCCATGCAGGCAAATGCAAGTGCATTCAGCATGCTGGTGACAACCTTAAGGACCGGTGCCAGCCCCTAGACACCCCCCCCACCTCCAGGCCCTTCTCATTGCCGGGCACAGCCCTCTGACCTCTGCCTCTCTGGCCCCTGGCACACCCTGCCAGCCCCTCCCTTAACATGGCCAGCTCATGGGTCCCCCACCCTCAGCACAGCTCATCTGTCACAATCCGTTCTCCAGGGGTTGGTAATATCTGATTATCCTTGAAGTAAAGGTCATTTATGTTAGGCGGCCTCTCTCCATGCCATGGCTGTCCCAGGTCAGGCCAATTCCTCCAGTGTGGTGAAGTAGGAAGCACACAGATCAGGGATCGTAACCACTGCAGTATTCATTAGTGACCATAGAAAGAACACGGAATGCATGAAGTTGTAAAGTCAGACAAAAGATTTAGAAAAGGGCTGTTTATGCCCTTCCCCCAATCTACAGTCCCCCTTCATGAGTCACCAGGCTTAGGGGCCTAGGGATAGGTAACATCCGATGGAAGCAGGTACCATCTTGGGGACAGGTACCATCCAATGGAAACAGCACATAAGCCACCAACCTAACTTTAAATAGTTCAGTAGCCGCATTTTAAATAATAAACTTTAGTTTTATATTTTTTTGAACCAAACATATCCAAAACATTATCATGTCAACCTGTAGTGAATACCAAAAACCTGTTCACAAGGTATGTATGCCCCTTTTTTGATACTGCATCTTTGAAATCCTGCTAAATATCTTTAAGGAGCTCTCAGACAGGGTGAACAGTGGTGTACCGCCTTCTGCTTTCGCACATGGTACGTCTCAAAACACAGCAGTTTAGGCACCCAACAGTCACGAGCGTCGAGGATTCATCAGGTTGGATAGTTCAGCTCTAGTTGGCCATTAGTGAGGTTGTTCCTATACAGCCATATCCTACCAGGAAGACCTGTAATACATCTTGGTTTTTTTTTTTTTTTTTTTTTCCAATTAATAATAGACATGTTTATTCTCTTCAGAATTAAATAACTCTATTTTAGTCCATTTCATTGTTGGCTAACCCGTGACTTTGGACTTCCCACTTGGCTTCACAGGTCCACAGTATTGCCTGATGTGAGGCCAGGAGGACCTTACATCGCCAGGCCTAGTTCCCGAACACATAGTGGGACAGCCTCCAGTGTCCTGGGATCCCTTAGGGAGGAATCCCAGGTAGTAGGATCTGGAGGGGTATTAAGGCACAGAGCACTGGAAAGGGAGAGTCTCCCCTGTGAGGGCCTGGGGGGAGAACTGTTGAGTGCACCAGGATCCTGGCGTCAGTCCCTTCCCAGGGCTCCAGAAGGTGCAGGCAGAGCCAGCGATAAGGAACAGCAGGGAAGACAGGACACTTATTTACCCCAGGCGATGTGATTCCGTTTCCCTTTTTCACTTTGTTAATTCTTTCAAAATATCTCATCGTTCTAAATAAACGTTTAGAAATATTGTCAGGTGCCACAGGGTAACCTTCAGTCCCTGGCAGTTTCCATAAAATAAAAATGAAGCTAAAGTTTCCCATTGCCTGGTGCTACGGCTCCAGCCATCAAAATGTGGCAGCACCACGAGGCACCTGTCTGTGCTAATGGAGGCGGAAACACATGCGCTGCCCCACCGGAGACACACGACTGCGGCCAGTGCGTCGCGCTGGATGGTACTGGTGATGCTGCCAGGTTATGTATTTACTATGCGATAATTTTTAGCTTTTCAGAATTTTTCAGTTTTTTCTCCTTAGTAAACAGCATTCCGGGCTGGGGAGATAGCTCCGAGGCACAAGTGCCTGCTGGGCAAGTGCAAGGTCGTGAGTTCGAACCCTGGTCCCACACACACACACAAAAAAAAACAGCACTCCATGTTATCCCAGCAGGACTTTCGTACTCATCGTATTTCCATTCACTCTGATGTGGGCATGATGACCAAGATGCCCGCCCACATACTGCTCAGGCTGGACACCCTGTCTGCACTCAGCTTGAGGAATGATGATGCAGCAGATCCTTGAGCATCACCCAGAAGTTCCTGGATCTTCTCGGATTGCATCCCTGCCTCCCAGACGTGTCTCTGCCAACTTTTTAATGCTTAGTCCCTTGCTCTACCCAAGACACTCTGATCACTGTAAAGTAACATTCTGTCCCGGGCAGGTAATGTTTTCCCTTTGTCACTTCCTCTCAGCTCCAGAAAACATCAGTCTATGATTTGCCTCTGTAGATTCATTCTATTCTGGATATGTCATCTAAGTGAAATCCTACGTTACCTGTCTGTCATCTTTGTACTTGGCCTTGTTTACTTAGCTTCATGTTCTCAAGGATGGGGCATGCTGTGGGATGTTTTATAACTTCACCCCTTTCAGCGATTGGATGAAATGCCACTGTATGTGTATTCCACAGTTTGTTTGCAAGCCCATCCACTCACTGATGGACCCTTCAGACATTTCCACTATCTAGCTGGTATAAACAGTGGTAGTATGAACACATATGTGTTTTGAGCTCTGCCTTCCATTCTTTGGGTATATTTGTAAGAGTATAATTGTTGGGTCATCTGGCAATTGCAGATACATTTTTCTTTTTTAAGAAACTGTCAGATTTTTTTCCAAAGTGGCTGAGCTATTTACACCAGCAATGTCAGGTGCTAGTTTCCCCATATCCATGCAAATATGTGTTAGTGATTTATTTGTGGGTATGCAGAAGGCTCTCAGAGCCATGCTGGTGCAGGGTGGCTAAATTACCTCATCGCAGTTTGGTATACAATTACCTAATGACTAACGATGTTGAGCATCTTTTCATATGCATTTTAGTCATTTGTATCTCTTTCTTGATGAATTGTCCATTCATATCCTGCTCTTATTTTGACTGAGTTATTTGGCTTTTGTTATTGAGCTGAAGGAGTTATTTGCATACTTGTCATATATATGATTGTCAGTTACACTTTCCTGTTCTGTAGATCATCTTTCTACCATCTTCATAAAATCCTTTACTATATCTTTTTAAGCACTTTTTTCTTCTAATAAGAAATAACAATATGACATTCTCAAAAACATGTTAGTAGTACATTCCCAGTAATTGATACAAAGCATATTGTTGTCCTCCTAGTAGTTGTACAGAGCACAGGGTGTAGACATGATAATTTTTCTAATCATTGTTTGTACAAAGAATTTCTTCTCATTGAACTAAAAGAAAGTAGTTGTATACATAGTCCAGTATTCCATAATCACAATGGATTATTGGCAAAACTGGCAATGTTGGAAACTGTTGATTTAAGCCCTTTACAACTCAGCATACTAACCTAGCTTTACATTTTATGCCTCGTGGTTAAACTTTTCTGCTGGGTGGTTAAGGGCAAGGTAAAGCAATACCTGTATAACAAAACACATAACTTTTGTATCTCCCAAGATCAGTCATGTCCCCTCAGGATTTACTTTGGAACCATGTACAGTGCTTTGTAGAACTGTTGACAGTGTCAGCCATCTGGATGAGTCACAGCCATTGCTTGACCAGCCTTTACCGTATCTTTATGAACAGTGTTTCATCTGAATGAAATTCAGTTTACCTATTTTTTCTTTGTTGTTCATGCTTTTGGTGTCTTATTTATGAAGCCATTGCAAAATCTAAGGTTACAAACACTTATCCTATCTTTTCCTCTAAGAGTTTTGGTTTTTAGCTCTTATATTTAAGTGTGATTCATTATGAGTTTATTTTACAGGTAGCATGAGGCAAAAGTATAAATCTATTTTTAAAATTTATTTTAAAGAAAAGAAGGAGAAAAATCAGGATACTAGGAAAGTAACAATAATTAATGCATTGCATATTGTTATCAGCATAGTAGTTACTTGAAGTACAAGATAAAGGCATGATTTGGAGGCATGAAACCTCTAGTGCAAAGAGCCGAATGAGTAAATCAGACTCAAAAGGTACAGTAGGTATTTAGAGTTGAAAAGAAACTGTTCAAAAGAAAGGAGAAACTTATGGAGGAAGAGGGAAAGGAAAGGAGAGAGGGCAAATCCATTCTTCCATATGTGAGTATCTGGTTCTGTTCTCTGAGCACCATTAGATGAAAACATGTCTTTATCACCAGAACTGGAAATCAATTTGCCATAGATATGTAGCTTTGTTTCTAAACTCAACATCTTTGTGCATGCATGCATGCATGCGTGCGTGCGTGCGTGCGTGCGTGCGTGTGTGTGGTGTGTGTGTGTGTGTGTGTGTGTGTGTGTGTGTGTGTGTGGCCAGCTCAGCCTACCCTGGGGGTGGGGCTGGCGCAGCATAGAGCATCAGGGATTGAACTGAAGTCCTGCACTTGCCTCAGCTCACCTAAGCAGGAACTTTAGACGGCTGAGCTATCTTGCTGGCCCTCAACATCATCTTGATTTGTAAGTATGTCTACCTTTACACCAGTGACACACTGTTTCAAGTGTTGGGGCATTGAAATTGAGAAGCATGCATCCATTAGCTTTGTTTTTCTTTTTACATGATCACCTGCTAGGTTTGGTCATTCACAATTTCCTGTGAGTGTGACTGTTAGCTTTTTCATTGCTTCAAAATAGGCCATTTGGATTGGGTCAAGATTGCCTCTAAGCTGCAAATTGCTTTGGTAGTATTGCCATCTTAACTTAAGTTGGCATATTAAGCTTTCCACCATGAACACAAGATGTCTTTCCACTCATTTATGTCGCCTTATTTCTTTTCAGCAATGTCTTATAATTTTCATTGTAAAAATTTTCGCCTCATTGGTTAAATTTATTTTTCCATTCATAATGTTTTTCTAAATGGAACTGGTGTCCTAGTTCCATTTTGGGGATGTTCATTTCTGGCACAAAGAAACCCAGCTGAGTTTGTGCGTTGGTCTTGTATCTGTCACCTTTGCTAAAAATATCCAGTGGATATGTCATGCATTCTCTGGCTCCTCTCCTCGCTGCTTTACCTTGGACTTTAATTATATCTCTAAACCATTTGTTGGTCATCTTCATCAGCATTTAAACTTGGAATAGACAGAATCGCACTGTGTGAGTCTTTGGTGATTTGTTTCTTCTGCCCCGTGTTATGCTTTGAGAATCATTCATGGGACAGTTGTAGTTTGTCTGTCCTCACTGCTGTCTCAGGACCCCTTGTATGGATACAGGGCACCTAAAGATTTCTCCACGGCAGGGCATCTGGGCTGCTTTCCACTGGTGCCATCACGCAAAGCACTGCTGAAAACACACTTTCTGGGCTCCTGATGCACAAGTCTAAGTCTACTGGGGTCAACCTCAGTGGGCATTCCTCAGCTATGCAGCATGTGCCTTCTCTGCTTCTTGAGGTGGTGCCAGGCTTACATTCTACTTAATGAAAAGAGCTCAAAAATGAATGCCCACTTTGAAGGAAACATTTTGAATCTGCTGGAGGAGACAGCTGTGTGAAGTGGGACTCCACTGTCAGAACACGTACCTGGCTGGGGCGAGTGGCTCCGCCATGTCCCTTGGCCTCCTTTCCTGGTGATCGCTCACTGCCCACAGCCCTGACCAAAGCCCCACCCTTTTACAGCTTCAGTCTCACCATGCACCTCAGTGAGGGAGCTCATGGTGTCCGTGGACCATGCCACCCTCCTACATTCTATGTCTCGCATCTGTGAGATGTCCAGAGTGACCACCTTGGCCAACCTCCTGCCATGTTCCCGCTGTTTGCACACTGTAGAGTGTCTTTCCTATCACTCCCGCCCTCTCCAATTCTCTTCACCCCACAGTGGCTGTGACAAACGTCCACTCTTTGCCTACTTCACCCCACAAGGGCCTCCTCAGCCCCCACGAGAGAATACTTGTTTCTCCCACTGCCCTCTTCCCCTGCCCTGGCCTTTATGGTGGCCCTTGCCCAACTGGGAGCACCTGATAGCTGAGTTCACTCAACCAACCTGGAGTGGGCAGAACTCACCCTGTGGATAGCCTCATGAGTTGACAGAGGGAACCAGGTGAATGTTGAAGACATTTTATTCCTAAACTTTAAGTGCTAAATAGTGTGAGGAAACATCTGCCTATAAACACATAAGCAACCCAGTCCCTGGTCCTCAGTCATTGTTCCCTGCAGAGCTCATTGGGCAACCAGCCTCCTGCTCAGTCCCCCAAGCCCTACAGGGAGCACCTCCTGCTGCTTCAAGCCTGGACTCTCCAGGCATGCCCATTACAGCCCCCTCCCTACTTCTTCCTCAGCCCTAGTGTGGGTCTCTATCACTCAGTCTTAGTTCCTATAACCCCACTCATCTGCTGAGTAAGCATTGCAACATGAGCGGTGCTACTGACTGAAGCCAGGTGCCCTGGTCCCAGCAGTCCTGGGACCCACTTCATATGAGCCACCCTCCCAGAACAGAGCAGGCAAAGAGAGTGGCGTATCACTCTACGGCATGGACATGGGCTCGGAAATGCATCACTAGCCACTTTTGTGGTGGTGCAAACAGTGTAGAGTTCCCTTGCGAAAAACCAGGACGGCACGGCCTGCTGCATGCCAAGGCTCTCAGTCATATGGAGTATTCCTAGGGTCATACGACCAAAGACAGAAAAGCTTAAGGTGAGCAAAGGAGAAAATAATACAATCAGTGCATGTGGTAAACACAAGGCATAGGAAGACACTGCTGCCCAGCACAGCATGTCTTCTTACAATCGATTTCAAGTAGTAAGAACAGTCTAAATAACGACTAAAAGCATGGCATAGTACGTGAACTAGGAACGTGGTCATTTGCTATCATTACCTAACATAAACGTGCACGCTACACTGTTGCATGAGTGGCAGTGTAATAGCTTCATTCAAAATGATATCACCAGGGCCCAGCAGGATGGCTCAGTGGTCTAAAGCACCTGCTTAGGAAGGCTTGGGCGGCTGCAGGGACCACGGTTCGATCCCCAGCACCACATGCTGCACCAGCCCTGCCCTCAGGGCAGGCTGAGCCGGCCATAAAAATAAATAAACAAAAGTTCTGAAATAAGAAAAAAAATAATAAATAAAAAATTCTTTAAAAAAACAATAAAAAACCTTTAAAAAAAAAAAACGATATCACCACCACAAAAGCACAAGTGAGCATCACACTGTGACGTCACAAAGGCCATGACATCACTAGGTGATAAGAGTGTTTTAAGCTCCATTACGACCTACAGGGCCACAGCTGTATGTATGGTTAGTCACTAACTAGAATCTAGTCTTATAGTTGTAAAAGCCTTGGCAAAAAATAAACCAAGATTTATGTCTGATGTCATTAGGGCTCATGGGTGAGCCGCTAGTGCCAGAAGGAAATGTTTCTGTCCCGCCAGCATGTCCCCAACCTCAGGGGCAGCTGGCCAGGCCAGGGCTTCACTCTCAGCTCCACTCAGCCCTCCTTCATCTTCAGCCAGGGACAGGGAATTGGAGGAAGCTGTATCCCACCTGTATCCCACCTACCTGACAGATCCTGGGCATTTCAATGCAAGCTGAAATTTCACCCTCTTTTATCGGGGAATGCCTAGTTAAGAAATCTGAAAGTGATTCATGAGTACTAATCTCTGCCAGTCATTGGGCTCTACCTTTGACCCACATCATTATAAGTAATCCTTACAAGAAGCATGGATAATCAGCAAACTTACTGCATGTTACAGATAAGCTAAGTGAGGCTCAGAAAATTAAATTGGCCAAAGTCATACAGATAAGAAATGGCAAATCTGGGAGCTGACTCAGATATCTGCAGATCCAAAATCCTCTATGTGCCACATAATTTATTTATGTTTATTCCAAGGGTTGTTATCCTCCAAGCCTTATCCTAAACAAAGTCCTAGTTAACTTTTTGGATACCAGCCAGGCACACCCCACAGATTCTTTCTGGGTATGGTTTCACCTTGGGGTTGCCCCAAGGGATGGGGTCAGGCAAGCAGAAACACTTGGCATAGCCCTCTGGGGAACAGTCCTTGCAAGCTCACTCTGGGACTAAATCTTTGCCAGTCCTGCCATGGATCAAGCCCTATGGCAGCTGGTTTGGAAGGCAGGCAGCTTTCTTGGCAATGGCTCAAAACATGGGCACAGAAATCAGGCAGATGGTGGGAAACAGGGGGCAAAATGTAAAGATGAGAAAGGGCCGTGGAGATGGAGGAGGTGGGTGGGAGGGTTAGGAAGGAGAATGGAAAGGATTAAGAAGTGGCATGTACTGGACCCGCACCAACTCCCCAGATGAATGTATTTATCATGGATTGAAAACATATACTAATTTTTGAAAGGGTAGAATAGAAATAGTTGCACGAATGAGCTCAAGGTTTAAAACATTTTAAGTGTCTGCCAGTACTGCCAGGAGAGACATCCAGCAGCCCCCAGCACCTCAAAGCTAAAGTAGTCCTAGTCCTTTTAAGAGAAAAAGAGCTCAGAGGTTTCAAATCGGACCCCAGGCCTTGCCAAAGTCTGTGAATTCAGGCCTGTGGAAAGTAAGCTTCCTGAGCCTTGCGGTGAGCCTCACTTGGGGCAGTCATGGCAACTCCAGCCCCTTTGCCTCCTGGAGTGACAGAACCCAGATACTCCATGGCCTCTCTGAGCCCTCATCCACTACTGCCCTTGAGCAAGTATTTCAACACAGGCCCCCCACGGTCTCCAGTGGCCACCCACACTTACCACGTGCCTTTCTGTGAGCCAGACAAGTGGGAAGAGTTAGAGTTCTCCAATCAAAATCCATGATGGCAGATAAAGCCTCCCACTGTCTGCCACGTTGGCACCCTATGTCTGGCCCTCACGAGCGCCTCAATCAGGACCTATCCGCTGTGTGGCCCGGGAACTGGGAACTGCTTGGAAATGACTCTTCCTAACAATGCAAGGTCACAGAATGGAAAATCTCCCTTCAAAACTTTAATTTTATTATTTTCACCATGGCTTTTGTTTTGCATTGATTTTTTTTTTTTTTTTTGCCTTTTTGAGACAGGGTCTCATTATACAGTTCAGGCTGGCCTTGAGCTCGCTTTTATAGCTCAGGCTGGTCTCAAACTTGCACCAATCCCCCTGCCTCAGTCTCCCAAGTGCTGGGATTACAGGCGTGTGCCACCACACCTGGCTTGTTTTGCATTGATTTTGATTTTTTAAATGATAGCGTTAAATGTGATTTATCTTCCTTGCTTAACTTTTGGCATCCCCAGATGGCTGCCTCACTGCCCGCCTTACCCCCATCCTGCCCACCTGTCACCTGGGAAAGCTAGGAAACCTCACTACATACAGCACACCCACACCACAGAGGCAATGGTACTTTTAGTTGTCAGATGCAGACTTCCTGCCTGGCTGTCCTTACGTGGTGCCTGTATCACATCACTGCTCCTAGCAACCCCCCAACATTGTGAGCTTGCAGTTCCTGCAGAAGTGTGCTTGGAAGGTCACCGATGGACCGCCATAAGCTGAGCACGCATGTGCAATGGATCTCATGCCAGTTATGGGTGCGAATCATTGCAAGGTTTAAGATGTTTAAGATACAGCATCCTAGATTCTGGTGCAGAAAATTTTAAAAATTTAACATTTCATTTAAATGCTTTTAGTTGTGGTAAAATACACAGAAGATAAAATGCACTCCTTAAACCTCCCCATACCATGTTAGCAATTGAAGCCAGGGCCTTCACAATGAACTAAATCTCCAGGTCTGTATTTTTTTATCATAAGACAGGGTTTTGTTAAGCAGCCCAGGCTGGGCTCAGACTTGCAATTCTCTGGTTCTTCTGCCTCAGCCTCCCAGGTGCTGGGATTACAGGCATGCACCTCCACGCCCAGCCCCACTGGCCTGTTTTGAGTGTGTAGTTCAGCAGTGTAACGCACAGTCATGTTATTATGCAGCCCATTTTGAGAACTGTCTTCATCTTGCAAAACTCAACCTCTGAACCCACTGCACACACAGTGCCATGCTTCCCCTCCCCCCCTAGAGCAATGCCCCTTTTACTTTGTTGCTCTATGCATTTGCCTCCTCCAAGCACCTCGTGTACAACACAAAACTTGTGCTTCTGTGGCAGTGTCCCTGACGTTCATCCATGTCGTATTCTGCATCAGAATTTCCTTCCTTCTCAGGTGGAGTGAGATTCCACTGTATGCATAGACCACGTTGTGCCTAGCCAGCCAGCCACTGAAGTATGCTTAGGTTGCTTCCACCCTTTGGCTACGGTGAATAATGCTGCTATGAGCACAGGTGCACAAATATCTTTTCAAAACCCATTTTTATTTCTTTGGGATATGTGCTATGTGAAACTGCTGGAGCGTATGCTAATTAATATTTAAAGAGGCACCACACCATAAAGGGGTTTCCACAACCGTAGCACTACTTTACATTCCCACCAGCAATGATCAAGGTTTTTATTTTCTCCTGCTATTATTGACTTTCTGGGTTTTTTTCCTCCTGAGTATCCTAGTGAGTGTGAGGTACTACTCATTGTGGCTTTGGTTTACACATTTCTAATGGTGAGTGACATTAAGCATCTTTCTGTATGATTACTGGCCATTTGTGTGTCTTTGGAAAAATGTCTGTTGGAGTCCCTTGTGCTGTAAATCAGGTTGTTTGCTAGTTGTCCTTCCTTTACAGTAACAGGCACATCTGAGCTAACTTAGAAAGGGAAGAGGGTTGTTTGGAGTCAGTCAGCCTTCGATGATGCTCCATCCTGCATTTGGTTGGCCACCTTACCTCTCGATCTGTGGCACAGCTGTGCATCGTGCTGGGAACATGTGGCCAGGTAGACCCACACAGCTCATGTCCAAGGCCCCAATCCACGCTTTCCTGGCACTCCTCCATCACCCACAGACCTACCACTAGGTACCATGTCCTAAAAGTTCCACTACCTCCTGGTAGGGCCACCCTGGGGACCTTTTATAGCACATAGGCTTTTGGAAGGACATTTGAGATCTAACTGTCATAGGTTGATGTTCATTGTTGTTGTTGTTGGACTGCAGACATTTTGTAATTTCCTATAAGACATGATTTGCAAGTTTTCTTCCAATTTCCCAGATGGCCAAATATTGCATTTTTAACATCTCTGAAAACGTACTTTGGGAATGGTACTACAGGATCTACAAACTCCTTGCTAGATAAAAGGGAGGAAGAATGAGAGAAATGCCCTAGGGAAAGAGGACGTGGAGGACAGCTGACTACACTCAGCACCTGGGGCCCATGTAGAGGATGTGAGAACGGTAAGCTGACACCCACACCCACAGACCCGTAGGGAAAGAGAAGTCTATAAAAGTGGCTCAGGCTGCAGCATCCAGAACCTAGTGGCTCCCTGAATTTCCAGAGCAAGCATATCCTTGGGTAATGCTGTCCCCAAAAGCCTGGTCCCAAAGCACAGGGGCAGCCCCTAGATCCTATCTTGTGAGGGAAGCCAGGATCTGCAAAGCACAGCTTGCATAGCAGGGCCTGCAGGGCTTGTTGGGATGTGAGCATGCAGAGGAGCAGAGCAGCCTGAGGGCTGTGTGGGGAAGTCACCTGCAGGACCTCTCTGCCCAGCAAGTGCTCTCCCAGCTCAGCCTCAGGCTGACCCCATCGCCTCTGCTCCACGCACCCTCACCAGTGGAACGAGTGCTGCCTAAGTCTCCCCCACCCAAATGTACCAGGATGGCGCACCTCTTGTCCTCAGCCTCAGCAGTGTCCCCTCAGCCACGGTACTCTGCACCTGCGCTTCCAAGGCCTCAGGCCTCCTCTGTAACTGGTGAGGAGGGCTCTTCAGAGGGTGGAGCATCTCACCTTCCAGTACACAGCCCAGGTTTGTTTTGTCTCCTCTAAGTAGTCAGAATGGCCAAGTACAGTGCTTTTCTTTTTTCTTTATTTTCTTTTTTTAATTTAAGTGCAGTACTTTTCTACCAGATCTTTATTCCAGGATACTGTAAACCTGGAAGACTGGGCCTGGCCTGGGGAGCCTGCTCTTCACCTATGGGACCTGGGTGATCTTTCTATCCTTGGTTTAAAAAAAAATTAGCAAATATCAAATATTCAGTAACCTGGCCCCAGCCTCACCTGTGTAGCCAGCTCTGTTGTTGTTGTTGATGATGATGATGACAACAATGATGTTGTTGTTTTTCTCTTAACTGGCTGCAGTCGGCTCTCTGTGTCGACAGAGTTCCTATGCATGGATTCAATCTAGAAAATGGTTTTTGAAGATCCTAAAAGCAAGGCCTGAACCTTTGCACACCAGGTTTTTGCTAATGCTGCAGGAGCAACGGGCACGCAGGCCCTGCTGTAGACCCATCGCACCACAGTTCTAGTTTCTCCCCAGCACTCGTAGCTAAACATCATTCACCATGAGTCCCATTTGTGTCCTATGCACCTGGGCTCAGTGGTTGCATCTGCACTGGACATGCCCACGCTTGTCGTCTTGTCATCTTTCCCCAAATCAATTCACTGTAACAACTATTTCCATAGTGTTGACATTGTATTCATTACTGTGAGTCATCTAGAGGCCATGTAGAGTGTGTGGGAGAATGTGCACAGGTTTTACACAGACTACATCGTTTTCTATAAAAGACTGTAGCATGCGTGGATTTAGGCATTTATGGAAACCCTGGAACCAATACCACATTGATACTATGGAACAATTGCATTTGCACTCAGCCATGGCTCACTGATAGCACCCTGCGTTCCCCCTGAAAGTCAATAATCCCATTATCTGTGGTGAAGTCAGCTGGGCAGACAGATGTGTCAGGTGCCATTGGCATCTGGTCAGGGTTACACTGGACGAGACATTACCTGGTGTGACTGGGCCTGGAGTCACCTAATGATAACCCCAGTGATTATTGCAAGAACAAATGGGCATGGGTTTCTATTCTAACTGTAAAAGCTAGATGATTTGGGCAAACTTCATAGCTTAAAATACACAAAGGTCTGAGCTGGCAAAATAGCTCAGAGGACTAAATGCCTACTTAGGCAAGCATAGGGGCCAGGATTCAATCCCCGGAGTGCTATGCTGGCCCTGCCCCTGGTGTGCTCTGAGATGACGAATGAGACTGGGCATGGTGGTGTGCGCCTGTAATCCCAGCTGAAAAACAGGATCACAAGTCCGATCTGTGTAGTAAGACCCTGTAGACTCTGTACTAAATACATTTAAAAAATACACAAAAGTAATATTGGTGACACAGCAAAAAATATACCTCTATCTATCTATCTATCTATCTATCTATCTATCTATCTATCCATCTATCTATCTTCAGAGTGTGAGTCTAAGGCTGGGCCATGGAACCTACTGCAACTGGGCCAGGACTTCCACATATTGCCTGAGCAGCCCTGGCAGTGGTCTCTTTTTTTTTTTTTCTTGTCTTTAAATACAAGCTGTTTTTTCCTTAAGGAAAAAAACAAAAACAAAAACAAAAACATAATATGGACAGTGGATAAAGAAAATTTCTGAAGCCACAAAATTAATAAGTCAATGCATTTCCTTCTTCTTTTAACTTTCTTAAATAATCCTTTACAAAAGGTGTCCTGGGGTGGGGCCATAGCTCAGTGGTACTGTATTTGCATACCATGCGCAAGCCCTTAGGTTTAATATCACAATCACCAAAAACAAAAACAAAAAACAGTAAAAAGAACAGTGTCTTCATCAGAATCCTACCTGCATAGCAAATGGTGGGGACAATGTAGTTAGTGACCAATTCATGAATCCTTACAATAGACTATTGCTGAGGCATAAAAGGGAGGGAGGCACTGGCCCATGCTACAACCTGAGTGAACTGGAAAACCTGCTAAGTAAAGCAAACCAGACACACAAGCCACACATTGCGTGATTCCCTTTATGTTAAATATCCAGAAGAGGTGAGTCCTTAGCAACGGAGTAGGGTAGCGATTGCGGGGAGGCTGGGCGTGGCAGAAGACAAGAAGCCACCGCTGAAGGGTACAGGAGTTCTTTGGAGGTGGTGGAAATGTTATGGAATTAAATAGTGGTGATAGTCACACAACATCGGGAGTTTGGTGGATTACATTTCAACTTTTTAAAGAAACAACAAGAAAAATGGCACCTTCTTTGGTTTCAAGAACAAGCTCTGTTTCTGTGACTCTAGTTGCTCAGCTAAGCCTGCAGAAATGAATGGCCTGCTGGATCCGGGCCACAGCCTCCTCTAGCAGCAGCAGTGGGGCTGGGCAGGCAGAAGGGTGGGGCAGGAAGGAATGATTGTGGGTTTTAATCTTTTGTGCACATAAGGAAAGGTGATGTGTGCCAGTGCTTTCACCGCAGAGCTCCTCTGGGTCTGTGGAGCGGAAAGTTTCCAGGTGTGCAGGTGCTGCCCCAGGTGGGGCCTCCAGGTGCCCCAGGTGTGCCCAGGAGCCAGGCAAAGGCAGGTCCCAGGAAGCTGTCGGTGCACAGCCACCCACAGCCCTGCAGCTGCACAGGAACACCAGCCAGTGTTTGCACATCCCAAGGGCTTTCAAGAGAAGCCAGAAATTATGGTTTCCCTCCAGGTTAATAATGGCAGCCAACCGTCATTTCTATGCAAGCCCGTGTGTGGGCCACATAGAGCAGTGGGTGAGAGCTTAAATCATCTGCTCTAAATATACATATGAAACGAGTAGTTTCATTTGCCTCAGCTGATCCCCAAGTCAGTCATTTCACCATAGAATTTGCTGTTAATTTTGGTTCAAGAAGTAGGGTCATTGAGTAAACATAGACACATCTAGCAGGAACAGGTGCTTACATACAGAAGCCATTGCCAACAGCTGTCTTCCCAGAACAGAGCCACGCCCCCATTTGCTATCTTCGTCCCCACCGCGGGCTTCTCAGAGGTGCCCTCCTGCCACCTTGTGCTCCCTCTCGTACCCACCTTTGTGAGTCAGCCCTTCTGTGTCTAAATAGTTCTCGAAGGTCAGGCTGATAGAGCCACTCCTATGATTCCTTGCACCTCTCTGCTCCTGCCATTTCTTAGTTCTTCATCGAGGCACCAACTAATGTGGGCGCTTGCTTTAGTTAGAACAGAAATGAAAAATAAAGCACAAATTTCCAGGGGGAAAAATCTAGAATTAAAAGTAAGCAAAACAACAACAAAAAAAAAAAAAAAAAAAAAAAAAAAAAAAAAAAAAAAAAAAAAAAAAAAAA